>JAJAGP010000017.1:839212-1079212 GCA_025084515.1 Ancistrus triradiatus
CATATTAGTGAGTGGCAAAAGTATGTGAACCTTTGCTTTCAGTATCTGGTGTGACCCCCCTGTGCAGCAATAACTGCAACTAAACGTTTCCTGTAACTGTTGATCAGTCCTGCACACCGGCTTGGAGGAATTTTAGCCCATTCCTCCATACAGAACAGCTTCAACTCTGGGATGTTGGTGGGTTTCCTCACAGTAACTGTTCGCTTCAGGTCCTTCCACAACATTTCGATTGGATTAAGGTCAGGACTTTAACTTGGCCATTCCAAAACATTAACTTTATTCTTCTTTATCCATTCTTTGGTAGAACGCCTTGTGTGCTTAAGGTCATTGTCTTGACCCGCCTTGTTTTGAGATTCAGTTCATGGACAGATGTCCTGACATTTTCTTTTAGAATTTTCTGATATATTTCAAAATTAATTTTTCCATCAATGATGGCAAGCCATCCTGGCCCAGATGCAGCAAAACAGGCCCAAACCATGACACTACCACCACCATGTTTCACAGATGGGATAAGGTTCTTATGCTGGAATGCAGTGTTTTCCTTTCTCCAAACATAACACTTTTTTTTTTAAACCAAAAAGTTCTATTTTGGTCTCATCTGTCCACAAAACATTCTTCCAATAGCCTTCTGGCTTGTCCACATGATCTTTATCAAACTGCAGACGAGCAGCAATATTCTTTTTGGAGAGCAGTGGCTTTCTCCTTGCAACCCTGCCATGCACACCATTGTTGTTCAGTGTTCTTCTGATGGTGGACTCATGAACATTAACATTAGCCAATGTGAGAGAGGCCTTCAGTTGCCTTGAAGTTACCCTGGGGTCCTTTTGTGACCTCACCAACTGTTACACGCCTTGCTCTTGTAGTGATCTTTGTTGGTCGATCACTCCTGGGGAGGGTATCAATCACAATCTGTCTGACTGTGGATTGGTGGAGTCCAAACTCTTTAGAGATGGTTTCGTAACCTTTTCCAGCCTGATGAGCATCAACGACTCTCTTTCTGAGCTCCTCAGAAATCTCCTTTGTTTGTGCCATGATACACTTCCACAAACATGTTGTGAAGAGCAGACTTTGACAGATCCCTATTCTTTAAATAAAACAGGGTGCCCACTCACACCTGATTGTCATACCATTGACTGAAAACACCTGACTCCAATTTCACCTTCAAATTAACTGTTAATCCTAGAGGTTCACATACTTTTGCCACTCACTAATATGTAATATTAGATCATTTTCCTCAATAAATAAATGACCAAGTAGAATATTGTGTCATTTGTTTAACTGGATTAAGTAAGCAAATAGTATTAGCTGTTAATTTAGCTAAAATGTCATTTTGTCAGTGTCATGAAAATAGAATTTTGATAAGACTAATCGTTTCCTACTAACACATTTTATGCTTTAACAACACAAAACGAACCATCTCTCTGCCAAGACCGGTGTGTCATCTGATACATCATCATGTGGTTTTGTTTTGGTATGCTCTGATATAGCATTAGCGGAAAACCAAGCTCAAGTGTTGAAAAGTTTAGCTCCACTTTCAGAGAAAATGCTAAATGTAGTATGGGTAGAAAGCTGATCTGTTGTAAAGGACATTTCACCTACAAAATGGCAAAACACCTGAAGCATCAGGATGAAATGCTTCAGCATTGTACTATGTTTGCCCGACTGCAGTCTCCCAATGCAAGTGCTGCGTTAGCCGGAACAGTCTAAACCACTTAATGTGAACAAAGCTTTATGTGACTTAATGTACTCAAAAAATGACCTAGGAATTGATAAAATGCGAACGGTATCCAACCTTACACAGTACCCAACAATAACAATCACAAAATTAAAGTTAAAAAAAAAAACCTCCTGTACAAGAATCTGTATTTTATCGGGAGTTGGGCACTGGAATCGGATCAGAAATGGAAAAATGTGGATCGGTCCATCACTATTTTCAAGGATTTCTAAATCAATACCAAGGTGTACTGAAGCTGTTGTTGTAGCCACACCCTTTGCTTGATTTTATGTTGGGCTTAACCTCACCCTGTCAGTGTGTCATTCATCATAAATAATTTATCTGTAAGAATATGTTAAACATATAAAAGACATGGACCCAACCATACAAACATCTCGGAATTTGAGCTTTACACCACACTGAAAACGAAGGACAGAATATGAATAAATCTTGTAGACAACATACAGTACAGTGCAAAAGTCTTAGGCCACCATTAGATTAGATTTACCATTTTAACAATGGTATAAGGACCATTTCTAATAATACAGAAACTTTGTATGAAGTGTGAACTGAAACTGAAGAAAGGAAATCAGGAAAAAAAATGTTTCTATGAGCTACAGTGGCAAGTATTTAGTGTGACATCCCCAGGATGCCAAGTTGACCCTTCTACAGTCTTAAATAAGTTTGATCAGGAACGGTCTTTTCTGTTCCTGATCAAGTGTAGAAGTCAGGAAACCACTATTTAGGAAGGGAAAAAGGCTGGCATGGTTAAGATATGCAAAAAAAGACTGGAATGAAGATCAGTGGAAAAGAGTATTATGTCATGACAAATGTATGGTCATTATACCATTGCTAAAACAACTAACTGTTTTCCTAAGACTAGGGTTGGGCAATAGGGTAAAAACACTATATCATAATACTTAAAGACATGGCACATGATATTTATCATGTGATACATGTGATCGCAGACAAAAAGCATCAGGAGCGATGAATTCTTAAAAACCTACTATTGAAATATTATCCCATACTTAGAAGAAGTTCATTTTATTTCTAAAATACGTTGCATGTCATCCAATTAAACAGGACTAATTACACTGTTTATAATGAAACCTTCAGTTGGTCAGTGTTCTTTACGCACTGACAATATCCACGATATGCTCAGAAAAGTAAACAAAATTTATCATTATACGATGAAATATCATCATATTGTCCGCCCCTACCTTTGGCTCAGTACTGTATGTTACTCCAAGATGTCCAAGTCCTGACATTACCTATCTATATCTATATCTATATATATGTATATGTATATGTATATATGTATATATATATGATGTCAACAAATCTGATATTTGTTTCCTTGATTGTTGACTGTCAAACATCTTAAAGCTAATAAACAAGTTTTTCTACATAAATCATCCTAAGATACACTGAAAATGAATCATATTTATCAGTAGTATCCCAAAGAAAGCGGGAAATCATGCTGACAGGGCAGTGTTTTTCAGCGGCTAACTAGATATGGCAGGGAAAGCAGGATCTTATCTTGCTCTGCAGAGAGCCTGTGTGTGGATGTGGTGGCAAAGGCAAAGTAGTGTTGTCTCTTATCAGCAAGCTCTTTACAGCGCAGATACAGTACTCGCTGTGATTTAATGCAGATGGGCATCATCAGCAAGATGCAGGAGTAGATGGAGGAGGAGGGTCACGAGAGAAAGAACCACAGCTCTACAAATCTCCACAAACACTAGACTACTTGTACACAGTGAGTGTGCATACAGATACTTAATAATCCGATCATAATCGTATTTCTGCAGTTATTGGATTATTCCGTGCATGTAGATGCACTCAGTGATTAGAAAGTTTTGTGCACTTCCAGGAATCACAAAGTACTTGGCAGCAGTGAGGTGTCAGTGCATCACTGTTACAAAAAGTGATGGTTACATAGCTCAGGCTTCGTAGTCTACATCAGTTATCAGTCAAATAACAGTCCTGGCACCTTTATCAGTGGGTACGACTCTAGCAGTAATGAGTGATTGCTATTCTCCTAATAAAAGATTCTTAGATTATGACCACACCCTCAGTCTCTCTCGACACATAAATAAAGACACAACTTACTAATACTTAAACAGAGGTAAATCCACACTGGAGCCACTCAGTCTCTGGTGTGCATTTTCTTTGAGAAGGTTATCTGCCATGAAACATAACCTTTAAGGTTGTCTGCTTCAGCAGCATCAGCGTCATCTGCTTAAAAAATGTATATTCTAAAGTATATTTGTTTGTTCCTTAACTTCTCCACACACACTTTTCTTCCAGCACACTTCAGGGAGCACAATAAATCCCCTTCACTAACGTCTGAGCCTCTATATGCCTTATTACTGATGTCAAAAGATATCCATCACAGAGTGTAAGCAAGAATTAATCTGTCAAAGTGACTAAAGGAATATAGTAACATACCGAAAAATGCATCTGGGTGGGATACAAGCAACACCGTCGTCAACATCATGATAATTTATATAGAGCCTTCCTCACACTCAAGGTTGCTTTACAGTATAAATTACATAAAACAAACATAACAGCTCAAAAGCTGACAAATACAGAGTCTAACAGATATATCAGATATAGACAAGATTTATGAATGACCACACAGAGAAAACAGGTGAGTTGAGATTTGAATGAAGACAGGGAGGAGATGTCAGAGAGAGTGAGTTCCACAGCATTGATGCAAGAACACTACAAGAACTGCCATAACGACTAATTTATATCTGGGTACAGATATACATAGACACAAGTCAGTACCTGCTGATCAGAGGGGCTAAGAGGGAGTGTGGCGGTAGAGTAAGTCACTCCGATATTGAGTGCAAGGTTATTAAGAGTCTTAAAGGTAATAAATAGCAACTTACATACAGTATGGTATGAAATGGGTAACTAGTGTAGCTCAGTGTAATGAATGACATATTGAGCAGTCAAGGGGAAACCCGCATATAAAGTAATGGATACCACTCTTAAACCCTATCCAGAAGGGATGAGAATTACCGGAGGTCCTGGGGAAGTTTCCACTCTAACAGAAGGTACTAAATGCCATATCTGTATATTTCTCTCTCCTCCCCGACATAATTCCCGGCAGAATTACCTACTGTTCTTCACCAAACTCAGGGGTGATCATTTTAGTCCGTTCCAGATGCACATCTCTGTGATTTCATAGCTGATATTCCCACAGATCTAGCATCTAAATGAAGGTCAGAGATGTTCGCAGATCTACAAATATAAGCTTTTTGGGGGAAAACAGTCACTTAATTGGAATAGATGTTTGGAGAACTTTCTTCATTGAGAGCAATGAACGAGAGAAAACATGATTGAACTGCTTCCACAACATTTCTATTGGAACAAGGTTAGAACCATGCAATACCAAAACATTAACTTTAGTCTACTTTAATCTTTTTTTGCTTTGGTAGAACAACCTGTGTGCTTACGGTCACTGTCTTGGTACAAGACCCACATTCGTTTGAGATTCAGTTCTCAGAAAGATGTCCTGACTGTTTCCTTCAGAACAAGCTGGTATAATTTAGAATTCATTGTTCCATCAATAATAATAATAGGCTATTCTTGTCCAGATGCAGCAAAACAGACCTAAACCATAATACTACCACCACCAAAGATGGGATAACGTTCTTATGCTGGGATGTAGCGATTTCTTTCTCTAGACATAACGCTCATCATTTAAACCAAAAACTATATTTTGGTATCACCCTTACACAACAATGTTTTTCCCAGTAGCCTTCTGGGTTGTGCATGTGCCACATGATGGGCATCAATTGCAACCATTGCCATGCACACAATTGTTGTTCAATGCTCTCCTGATACTGGACTCATGAACATTAACATTAACCAATGTGAGAGAGGCCTTTAATTGTTTATGAGTCATCCACCATAAATTCCTCCACAACACTGTAAAACCGTCATTGCAAGTTAATGCAAACGCTTGGTTGCAGTTGTTGCTGCTAAGGGTGGTCCAACCAGTTATTAGGTTTAGGGGGCAATCACTTTTTCACACAGGGCCATGTAGGTTTGTTTTTTTTCTCCCTTAATAATAAACACCTTAAATGAGAAGAGAAAAGCTTAAACTAAAATGATTACATGTGGAAAGCTGAAATATAAAAAATATTTTTTCTTTATACCTAAACATTTGGCACATTCGTTTCACCATTTCGAATTTGTATTTCAGTTCCCTGTGAAAACGAAAACAAGGTTCCTGCACTAATCTTCACAAGTGGGAGGTCAAGCTGGAGGTTTCGTTCTCTTTTCACAGTACATCAATCAGGAAGAATGATACAGCATGGCAGCAGAGAGGAGAGGCAAAAGTATAACAAGCCTGCAAGGTCCCTCACAGTTCTGCTTTAACACTTATAACAGAGACAATCTGTGCTCTCTCACACTCACAGCAGTGAGTCACCTCTGAACAATCAGAACCGCAACGTGGTGCATCTCCAGACATATTTCTCCAGAGTTTTCATTCAGTACATGTTATAATTTCTTTCACTTCATACACACACTATATGCTAGTGCTTTTTTTCCAGAAGTTATTGTCGGCACATTCTATTTTGTGTGCTTATGGTTGCTGTCTTGCTGGATGGATCCACATTCACTTGAGATTCAGTTTGAATGTTCAGCCTCCGCACCGGGGCTCTGTCTCGCTCCGTTCAATCGCTCGTATTGTTTTCCCGCGTTGACGAAGTGCCGCAAGTAACGTAAGAGGATATGACAAGGGGAGGGACACACAAATAATGCGACACAACGAATCAATAATGAAATTCGTTGTCCAGCTGGACATATGGGCAAAAATTTGTTTGTGTGTATTAGGGCTGCAACAACGAATCGATAAAAATCGATAATAATCGATTATTAAAAGCGTCGACAACGAATTTCATTATCGATTCGTTGTGTCGCATGATGTGTGTGTCCCTCCCCTTGTCATATCCGCTTACGTTACTTGCGGCACTTCGTCAACGCGGGAAAAAAATACGAGCGATTGAACAGAGTGAGGCGGAGCCCCGGTGCGGAGGCGGAACATTCAAAGTAAGGTAGCATTAAGAATAGGGTTGCCAACCGTCCCGTATTGTCCGGGACATCACGATTTATGGGCAATTTTGATTTGTCCTGAAGGGACAGCTCCAGTCCCGTATTCCAATCACATCCTCATTGGCCAATAACGTTCCAAAACTGACACAAACTCCCGGGTGTAGTAACTACGTCAGTGACAGAGTAGTGTGTATGTGTGCTGTGAGTGGAGCCTTATGCTGTCAGAATGAGCAGTGAACCTGTAAAGAAAAAGTCTTTGCAACTATAAAAAAGAGCGGGAATCGCAGTAAAGTTGGGTTGCGGTAGCGATTCGGAGCTTTTTTCGTCTTGCATTCCGTGATGAAGTAACCTTAAACTGTGATTAATGCTACATTTGGCTCGTCCTGATTTGCGAATTCAGGTGACGTCATCATCTAAGCCGAAGTCATTCGGTATTACATTTTAGGGCTTTATTTTCAAAAGCTTATAACTTCTAAAGGTGAGCACTTAGATGACACCTGCAGTGAGGTGACCAGGCTGATTTGTGAAACTTTTCACAGTCTTAATTCTGTCTGTACGTGGCTCGTATAAACCGTGAGGACAGAAAATGATAACACGCGAAATAATTAAGCCTTTAATTAAACTCACCATAAAACCATCCAAGCAGGCCATAGAACTTCAAAAACTGATAATATAGAGAATCAACACAGGTTAAAGTTACCCTCCATCAGTTCTGAAAGCTATCACAGATATAATTCTGTCTAATAGGCAGTTATTTACATACTGTGTATTATGTGTAGGCATTTTCTGATTTGTGAAAGCTTTCACAGATATAACTTTGTCTTATAAATTGTTGTAAAGCTTTCACGATTCATTTTCTGAAAATGCGTGTATATATATGTATATATATACCCCCAGCAGCTGATATATATAAAATCAGCTGCTGGGGGTAAGCACGCACATGCGAACACACCTGGAGGAAAGTGTCCCTGATTGGGGGTTGAAGAAGCTGGCAACCCTAATTAAGAATGAAATAAATTCTACAAATGAAACATGACCGACGCAGAGAAGAAGGTTCGGCTTAAGTCATTCACACAACTAAACAATGTGTAACATGCAACACTGTCTGAGCATCTGTTCTATGCGGCAGGAAATATAGTCTCTAAAAAGAGAGCCAGCTTTAGCCAGGAGCATGTTGACATGCTAACATTTTTGCATTGCAATGCAAAGTTCCTAAAGAAAGAGCGTGAATGAATCAGAGATGCACTTATTCTTCTTTATTAAGATAAAATAAGATAGCCTTTTATTATCTCACAGGGGGAAGTTACCTTGTTACAGCACCAAAAAGGAAGAAACAAAAAAATACAAGTACACACACTATTATTGAATTTGTTTTTTTTATTTATTAATCAATTTAATTTATTATTATTCAATTATCACTTATTTGCTCTGTTATTCAATGTTATATTTCAGAATAAAGACATGGAAATTTATTTTTTTTTTAAATCCGATTCATCGATTAACCGAAAAAAATAATCGACCGATTAATTGATTATTAAAATAATCGTTAGTTGCAGCCCTAGTGTGTATATATATTACTTATCTCGGGTTCCTTTGTGACCTTGCAGACCATTACATGCCAAGCTTTAAAAGTGATGTTGGTAGAGTAACAATGGTCCTGAATTTTCTCAGTTTGTACACAATCTGTCTGACCAACTTACACCAAATGATCAAGATGACACGAGCACAATGCAGCTCTAGCAAGCCTCTCATGATTTTATTCTGACACTGGAAATTTGTCTGAGAGAGTGAAATCGCTTTTTACAGAATCACTCTGACAAGAAAGAAATCCTGTATAGAAAAAAAGATGCATCAAGATGCATCGATTTATAATCGCATTGCAGCCCTCTGAATCATAACTGAATCGAATGATGAGCTACCTAGCGATTCCCAACCTTACCTCTTAATCACATTCATCACCACTAAGCTGCCCACAGTGGTAGCTACCAAGACATGACACAGAATGTACAACTACAGTGTCCGTTTCACTGTTTTTCTATGAATGGTTCCCCACTCAAAAACTGTCTGGTTAATTGTGGTCATAGGTCCATCAATAGAAAAGATGGTCACTGACAGAACTGTACATATCAGCTTATGGATCACATTCAGTAACTGTATACCAACAACATGTACCTATATGCTTGGTGCATGGGGGAAAAAATACCCATATTCATCCTGAATGTCTAATTACTGGATGTTGTTACATTTCAAAACAGAATACATGTTAGACTTTCAGGAGTTTTAGATTTTTCAGACAGTTTTGTCCATTCTTTTCAGATGCTGTAGTGAGAGTCTAAAATGTTCATTAGGCAGCTCTGACGGCAATAAGCAGTAGAGTTCTTAATCACTCTGCCCACAGCCATATGTCCATATGAGAAGTGTTTATACACTGTGCCTTTGATTTCCTGTGGGATCACGGGTTTGTTTTATCCGACTCCACACTGTGGGTGTAGCAGCACTAAAGCCATACATTCCACCTTCTCCCTGGGAAACTTTTTCTCCACAAAGAGATGGTTATTGTTTAATCTACCCAAGGAAAAAAAAAGAAAGAGAACCACCGACACAAAGAAGCCTAGCAGAGCAGTGTATGCCATCAGAACAGCAGAAATAAGCTTTTGAAAGAAAAAATAAGAATAATTTGGCAGGTACGAGTGGCAACTATTTCTTACAAATAGGCCTACAGATCCACCAGTCTCTCACACATTCGTTGTTGAGTTTTAACCTCATCAAAAGACGAAAATAAACCACCATGACATGAGGAAATGTTTCAGGCATATGCTTGTGTCTCCTACTTGCCAAATCAGTGAAGGGTTTAAGAGTTTCAGATTGCACTGTTTCTTTCCATGTTAAAAGCACAGCCATACAACATGACTTCCTCTGATTTCCTTATAAAGAAAAAAGCAGATACCAGTGGCCCTGGGTGGCTGTAAACTACCTGCTCTGTGAATCCTTTGTCATTTTTTTAATCTCTGCAGCAGTTAATGTCAAACTCATTTAATCCAGCTGGACACTATGGTTAGAATACAAGTCAATACAGACCTTTCACTGTCTAATCATTCCAGATTCATTCTAAACTAGTTTGTCTGCAAGAAACGTAGTTGAGATAAAAAATCCGGAAAGAGAGATTATAATTAGTACCTTCATTTTATCCTTTTATCGCTCATTTGGTACCTGGAGGCACAAACCACTGCAAAACAAAGTGCCTGACTGTCTGACTGTATGACCTTTTAGCTTGGGGCTGACAGATCAATGTTTTGCAAGTCTGACTAAATTTATGGTTTTCTGAAAGCAGGATCATTTTAACATTTATTTTAACAGAGATGACACATTTATACAAGTATTTTCAAACACTAATGTGTTAAAGTAGCTGTGTGGAAAATCAAGGCTGTAATTATTATAATGAACTGGACGTTTTAAAAAGTGTCTATAATTATTATCATATTATAATAGTCAAGAGAGAGTCAAATTATAAAATTGGACAGAATGGTAGTTGCAAATAAAATAAAAAAACGCAGTATGTCTTACATTGACTTTTATATCATTGCATTTATATCATCAGTCTGGTCAACTTCATTTCATTTGTTAATATACATCCACTCCTGCATTTCAGCCCTACAACAAATTCCAAAAAAGGGATGGGGGCAATTTAAAACTAGTAACTAGAGAAAAAAAATAATAAATGATGATGCTAATTCAAACAGGTGATGTCAACAGGTAATTGTGATTTGGTACAAAAGCAGATCCGCAAAAGGCTAGCTCTTTGAAGAGCAAAGATGGACAGAAAACCTCCAGTTTGTAAACAAATGCGTAAGAAAATGATTGAAATTAAACATCATTTAAAATAGTGTTCCTCGAAAAAAGACTACATTTGAATACTTCTCCCCCTATGGTGCACAGTATCATTAAATGATTCAAGGAATCTGGAGGGATTTCAAAGCATAACAGGCACAGATCAATAGCTGATATAACCACATGGGCAAATGATTACTTTGGCAAACCTCTGTCAATCAATACATATGGAGTTACATGTACAAATACCACTTAAAACTTTACTGTGCAAAAAAACAAGCCTCATGTTAACCATGTCCAAAATGTGTGTCAACTTCTCTGGGCTTGGAGGCATCTAGGATGGACCATCACACAGTGGAAACACGTATTGTGGTCAGACAAATCAGTATTCCAGATCTTTTGTGGAAGAATTGGATGCCATGTGCTCCAGACAAAAGACAAAAAGGAAAGCCCAGATAGTTATCAGCAAGTTCAAAAGCCAGGGTCTGTCATGGCATGGGGCTGCGTCCCTTCGCAAAGGTCATTTACACTCCTGTGATGATAGCAGTAATGCAGAAACGTACACAGATTTCAGAGCAACTTATACTGCCCTCACGGTGACATCTTTTCCAGGGACGTACGTGCATTTTTCAACAAGGCAATGCAAGACCAAATGCTACACACATTACAATAAGGAATGGCTGCAGAAGAAGGTGGTACATGTACTGAACTGTCCTGGCTGCAGTCCTGACCAGTCCCCAATAGAGAATGTGTGGAGAATTTTGAAACAAAAAGGTGACAACAACAAACTCGTACTGTTGCATATCTTAAGACGTGTTTGGAGGAAGCATGGGACAAAATAACACCTGAAACACTAAATCGCTTGGTATCATCAATGCCAAGATGCATTTCAAGTGTTGTGAGAAGCATGGCATCATTACAAAGTGGTAAATGCTTTACAGTCTCAACTTTTTTTGGAATGTGTCGCAGTCCTGAAATGCAGAAATGGATGTTTATTATCAAATGAAGTTGACCAGACAAAACATGAAATATCTCATGTTCATACTGTCTGCAATGAAATAAAAGTCAAAGTAAGTGTAATAAACGCTTGGTTTATTTTTTTATTTTCTATACTGTCCCAACATTTTCGGGTTTAGAGTTGTACAAGAACATGTGTTATTTGAGTTTTAGTGGGAAACACTGTTGGTGTTACCTTGCTTCACCCTGTATTCACTACCAAACTTAAAAATAATTACGAGACCGCAAGTGGACAACTGTATTAAACATTAGGTTCTGTTGACATCACAAGTATAGTAAATGCAGCATACAGCAAATAGCAAGCGCCTTATCTGCATCAGAGATATTGAATGCCAAAATAATGTTTGACATTTTTGTACGGCACATTATCATGCCAGATATTCTCAGTCATCAGTCAGAAAAAGCATTAACCAATATCCATTCATACATTTACAAGAGATATTGATTGGCTTTGTTTTTGTTTGTTTTCTACTTCCATTTCCTGTTCTATTTATGAATAACTGACAGAGTTTTCTGTCGTAGTGGACTTGATTTGCTCAGCAAATAAGAAAATGAGATATTGATCATGAGAGAACAGGGAGGCACGTTGTTGAGAAGCACAGGTAACACCAGCATTCAGGAAATGGTCATACCATACAAGATCTTCACATATCCAGTTTTCACTCAAGTTAACCTTCATGGCACAAGAGAGATAATATTCACCCTTCTTTCTCGCTCTTCTCATACAGCAGACAAAGGAACTCATTAAAAGGTCATCATTAAATCCATGTTTTACTTCAAAGTTATTGCGGCTCCACTAAAGTAATGTGATTTACTAGCAGTTTATAAAGTGTGATTATAGTGGTTAGAGGTTCAAGCTTATGGGGCTTTGACAGTAAGTCACACAAGCAAATGGAGAGTGTACACAGGTCTTACATTTACATTTACAGCATTTAGCAGACGCCCTTATCCAGAGCGACGTCTTACAATCCAAGCAATTGTGGGTTAAGGGCCTTGCTCAAGGGCCCAACAGTGGCAGCTTGGCAGATGCGGGAGTTGAACCCTGGACCTTTTGGTCCATAGTCCAGTACCTTAACCGCTAGGCTACCACAGTCTTAGCCTTCAAGGGGCAACCTGTGACCTCCATCCTATAACCCCATGAGTGGAGACAACCCCCTGCCCACACAGAAACATGCTGTCTCATTCACGTAAAGTGATACTCACCCAGGAATGTTGTGACCACTACAACGTCTGCACAGTGGAATCCACCACCAATACTAACAGCCTCTCTCCGTCTCTTGCACTCTCACTCTGCCTCACTCTCGCTTTCCTCTCTATGTCTTCTGCATTCCTTTGATATTCTTTTTATTGCACGATAATCAGTATTCAGTATAATCATACATTTAAGTCTCACATAACTGGCCAACACATAGATGATTTTAATAATGAGTTTCTACACAGATCCACAAAAGGGTCCAGTTTCCAAAATTTGTCCATTTGGTGACGTAGGTTGTAGGTCAATTTTTCCAGGGGAAGAAGAGTTGCAGCTTGTGAAAGCCACTGCTCAACAGACAGTGAAGCGGGATTTTTTGTTAGGAATGAAAGTATTCACTCATTTTCTTACCCACTTAAATCCTGGTCAGGGTCACAGGAAAGTTAGTGCCTAGCCGGTGGCACATGGTACAAGGCAGGAACAACCCTAGACAGGCCGCCAATCCATCGTAGGGAACATACGTTCACACACACTAAGGAAACTTTGGAAACACCAATTAACCTAACACACATGTGCTAGACCGTGAGTACCTGGACATGCAAACCCCACAAGGGAGAACCCAGAAAGGACCCAGGCCACTTCCCCTGGGAATGAACCCAGAACCTTCTTGCTGTGAGGCGACGATGCTACCCACCAAGCCACCACGCCGCCAGTGAAAGTATTGGAAATAGGAATTTGCCATCCATATAAAAACTTAGTTATGCTCCTATTACCTAGTCCCAGAAGATGTAGATTTTTTTTTTATACACTGCCAAAAGACATGAAAAAAATTTCCTTTTTCAGCCTGTAGACATTTTGTAAACAAACAGGTGCAAAATATATCCTGTTTATAAATTGGAAATTAAGCTCATGAACACTGGTACTGGTACATATGGAACACTGAACATTTGGTAAACAAGTTTCTACAAATATTGAGCCAGTCCTCCGGACATAGGCTGGTCTAGATCTTTTTCCCCCAAACTTTCCTCAGAGTGTCTTGAGAGGCTTTAACACTACTTCGCAAAATGCCATGAATTAGTAAAAACAACCCTTCCAACCCTCCAGCCTCCATCTCCCATCCTTAATGGCTGAGGTAATCAGGTGTCGGACGTGGGAAAAAATTCAGTCCTAAGGTAAGTCATATTGTTCTTGTGTAAATGGTTTATTATGGGTAAGGGGGGGAAAGTACCTTTGGTATTCTAACAGCTTGAACAAGTGTCTAATTAGAGCCACTTTTTAAAGTCAAGTTCAAAAAAAGCCTAAACAGCCAGCAAAATCAACAGAATTTGTAAAATGTCAGAAAGTTATTTTAAATGTGCTATATTTGATTTAAAATAAACAATCGTAAAACACTGAATTAGGTGTTTAATAGCATTTTATCAAATTAGGGATCAAATTAGTATTCGGAAACCAAAATTATCCGGCCGCAAAAAAAAAAAAAAAAGAAAGAAAAAAGAGCACTATGTTCGCCAATTAATTCTGCAATAATAATTTCAGTTGCTGAATATTCGGTGCATCCCTAATTTTATAAAATGCGTTAACACCAAATTAGGCGCTCTTTGTAAATGCAGCAAACATGTCAGGAAGCCGTGTGGAAGCAGGGCTCTACAGTGTGAGCGTTTTGTTCACATTTGTGTCTTCTTTTTAAAGAAACGGAAATGGAATATTTATTTAGGAGCACTTGAACAAAATGAGATCTTGACCTGAAAAGCGCTGGTTCTTCGAGTCCGTCTCATTACCTAGTGAGTGCCCTTGATGCCTACGTGGGCTGATCTCTTTATAAAGCTTCCTAAGCAACAATGGAACCTAAAGACTAGTTAATGGGTCTACCGTGTTACTGATCGCGTCGCCGATTGTTTATGCCGTCTGTACGAATGGTAGCAAAGTTTTACAGGTCTGTATTCTAGTCTTTGCCATTTGCCAAACTTTTCATCTTTCTATAAAGCTCCTTTTTGTAGGAACAGCATAACACACGAGGAACGGACCAGAGATCTGTGGTTTAGCACATTTAGCTGGTAACTGGTCATAAATTAACTGGTTAAAACTAGCAAGAGCCAAAGTATTAATATGTGAAATTTATAAAAAGTACATTTCCATAATTACATACATATTTAACACCTGTGAGACAGAACATGTGCTACGTCATTCATCATCAAATCATGTTATTTTTAAGTCTTCCACATGGCCCTGCAATTAAATTTTATACACATATTATTTTAACTATTAATATTACTTTAATTTACTATTAATTTAACTACTATTTACTAATAGTAAATAATAATATTAAATACTATTATTTTACTGTTATTAAATTATTTTATAATGTATAATGTGTTATGTTAAGAATTGTGTTGTTTGAAAAGCAAGACAATAAAATTTAGGCAATTTAATTTATGCAATGGTGAAAAAACTGACAAAATGACCAAAAAAAAAAAAAGCAAAAAATATTTTTACAAAAATTTCAGTACTCGGTTTAGGGCACAAATTTTCATTTTGGTGCATCCCTATGTAAAATATTATGTTATTCAGGTCCGACAGGCATTAACGGGGGTAATGACACATTCTAAACTCTCACTGAAGGTATGAACCCCCAGCTGTCAGCAATGTCTGAGACCTTGGCAAACAGAGGCTACAAAGCTGTAATACCAGCTGTCATGACTAACCAATTTCACTACCTGTGTGTCTCTGAGAAACTGAAAGGCAGACGACAGCAGTCACAATGTCTTCGTGTCAAGCCAGCCATCGCTGGGGGGGATAATAAAACACCAGACACTGGCATGGAGACAGAGAGGCATGAGAGGTTCCCATCCAGAGCGTCCTGACATCTAGCTGGATCTGAGAGGTTCCATAATAAATATTCATCAGGGGGATTGGAGGCTCAGACAACAGGGCAGCCAAAGTTCCTGAGTGCATAGCTAATTTGAGCATTATTTAGCATTTGCATTATCTGTGCTTATCTGACCAGCAGAGGGATGGACACAGCTAATCCCGTAGGCCCATGTGTGACATGACTGATGGAATTACTTACCACAAATGGCAGCTTTTAAATCTGATTTTATACTTAAGTAGGAAGCATGGGGAGATGCACAGGGACTACTATTCCTTAATAGCCATACTAAAATCTGCTCTTCACTTACCTGGCTGCCTCGTCTACTTTGTACAAAACTGTACATTTTATGTAATGCACTGTATACTTATGTCATTTACGTTACCAATTCCAACAAAAAGCCAATTTCAAAGTCAGAACCAAGAAGTCATTCTACTACTGAGCCTGCACACATAGATGTGAACATCTCCGTATGAGCCTACTCAATTCAAAACCATTTCAAGATTAAATCCACCAGGATAAGACATAATTAGAGGGCCCAATGTTGTCACTTTAAAGGTTAGAAAAGACATCAATCATCTCAACTACCGTGGGATCTTCTAAAGAATTTATTAACATTATAAACAATAAAAGGCAAACTTTAATGCTTCAATAAAAGAGAGAAACAGAAAAAAAACATTTTAAATGCAAGCCATCAGGAAACCTGTTGAAATATATACCTTTAAAGCAAATCTTGTTACAGTTCCAAAATTAGTTATCCCTTCATTCAGCTTTCAAAACTTGAAGTGATAAACCAAAATGAAAATTCTTGGCTGAAACCAAAACCAGGGTTATGGGAAAAAAATAAATAAATAAATAATAATAATAATAATAATAATAATAATTCATAGTCATTAGCTGCCTGCACTGCTGTCACTTACAGAGAACTTGTAGTAATTAACGCATTAACCACACAACTGCAAACAAGTGAATGATGATAAGTACATATTAAAGAGCAATTAATAGTTAAATTGTTTCCTATAGCATTTAACAGAAATCATACACAAGTTGCACATGATAAACGCATTCACATTAATCAACAATTCTGTTCCTTACTCTTTTTTAGGCTTGAACCAATAACAGAATTTAGACAAATGACTACTGCCTGAAGAATTAGCACTGTAAACTACAGGTATGCTTCGCTTAGCGTTCACATTACATTCTGTGAAAGCACGTTACACAATCTTGATGTTGTCCGAACACCACATTATATACTGTACTTAGCAATGCTATGTGTGATACTGTAGTGTATAGCTGACGAAAGACCAAAGATACAACAGTGTTTCCCATACATTTATTTAATCTACTCTCAACACTGACCACCACATATTTACATCCTATTTTTTCAGTAGTTAACATGGGTAAAATCATTTCACATGGTTTCACTCAGCCCTCCTTACCAACCAAGCATGATATACACGTATACACGTCATCCTTTAATCCTTCATCAGTGCTCACAAGACGATGCTGGTGGCTGGACATTAAGAGCACAGTGTTTATTAACAATCACTGATGCCATGTCAATCACTGATGCCAAGTGTAGCATGAGACCCCGGCAGCATTAGCTATAGCAGCATAGCTAGAAAGCTAGAAAGAGGAGAACTGGTAGGAAACACAGCCAAGAGGGATCACATGAGACATTGGCAACCCCACGGGAGGCAGAAGACAGCAACCCAACGTCCTCTGATCACCATAAGACTCTTTGACTATGAACCCCCCAGCTCTGCCCTTATTCTAAGGCAAGGATGCACGAGTCAAGATCACGAGGACCGAAGCCTAGTTCAGCCAGACCGCCCACCCGACACTCCCGGCTAGCGGGACTAGGCAGGCAGGCCAGACCATGACTCCAGACTCAACCCAGCAACCCAAGCCATGCAACCTGGTCCTATCTAGTCAAAAGCCTGCGTAAAATAAGTATGTCTTTAGCCTAGACTTAATACTTTGGAGAGTGTCTGAATCTCGAATGAAAGTGGGAAGTTTATTCCATAGTTGGGGAATGTATGAGAAAGCCTTTCCCCCGGCTGTGACTTTTTTAATTCTAGGAACTAAAAGAAGTCCTGCACCCTGCGAACGAAGTAGACGAGTTGGATTGTAAAACTCTAAGAGTTCATTCAGATAATGTGGGGCCAGGCGATGTAGAGCTTTATAAGTTAAAGGAAGTATTTTATAATCAATGCGGAATTTGACTGGTAACCAGTGTAGTGATGATAGAACAGGAGTGATATGATCAAATTTTCTAGTTCGAGTTAGCACTCGGGCAGCTGCATTCTGAACTAACTGAAGTTTATTTATAGATTTACTAGAACATCCAGTAAGTAAGGCGTTACAGTAATCCAACCTTGAAGTTATAAACGCATGAACAAGTTTTTCTGCATCATTAAAAGAGAGGATATTTCTAAGTTTAGCGATATTCGTAATTGAAAAAGAAAGCAATTCGTGTGATGCTGCTAATGTGCGCATCAAAGGAGAGATCTGAATCAAATGTGACCCCTAAGTTTTTTACAGACGGACTGGGCAATACTGGACAGCCATCTAGATTTAGGATAGATGTAGCTAACCTGTCTCTCACAGCCTTGGGTCCCACTAATAGCACCTCAGTTTTATCTGAGTTAAGTAAGAGAAAATTAAATAACATCCAATCTTTTATTTCCTTTACACAGTAGTCGAATTTGTTGATTGTAAGGCTGTCATTAGTTTTGGCTGATATGTACAGCTGTGTATCATCTGCATAGCAGTGGAAATTAATGCCATGTTTACGAATAACTGAGCCTAGTGGCAGCATGTACAGAGAGAATAAAAGTGGGCCAAGCACTGACCCCTGAGGCACGCCATACTTCACTTTTCACATACTTCTCGTGGTTTTTGTGTTTACATATGCACATTCTTTATATTTATATTCGTGTAGTGTGTGATGGAAATCATAGATTGACAAGAGGTGGTACAGTGCAGTCAATGTCTTGTTCAATGTGTGGAAAATGGGTCGCAAAGCAGCTGTTTATGACTGGCAAAAAAGAGTGATTACATTTGGGTGCGCCAAAGGCCATAGTCTGAAGGGAGTAGCTGAATTTGCAGGTTTATTGAAGCATGCGCTAATACTCGTCTACCAGCAGTGGAAAAAAAATTTCCTGCAGACTGAGGTTGTCATAATTGTGGCCGAAATGCAAAACTGACAAACAGGGAGGTTTAAGGCAGGGAGATTAAAAATTTAAGGCAGCAGCATGACATTGAGCTTCAGCAGTGTACCATGTTCAATTGACTGCTGTCACCTAGCCCAAATGTGGCTAGTTAAGCTTATTTCTTCTCATTTAAACCTATTATAAGTAAAATGCCTAAAGTAAAAATGATTACTTTCCCTTTGGACTACATTTCAGCAGTAGAGAGTACTTACAACCAGTAATAATTCAGAAACGTTTGGTGTTCCAAGGTCACTGCTTTAGTACATTATGCCATGTTAAGGTTTTTACTTATAACAGATTTAAATGGGAAGAAAAAAAACTAATCTTAAAAAAAAATTAATAATAAAGATATTCTTTATAGCTAAACATTTGGCCCATTTTTTCACCTTTTTGTAATCAAAACTTGTAATCGATAAGAACCAGAATCCGATTTGATAAAATTCAAACGATACCCAACCCTAATAGCATGTACTTTTTTCAATGGCTATATAATTAACTTATGACTTAATTACCAATTTGTAATATAGCTGTCATTTAAAATAATCACAATTCTTTTTAACAATTATTTTTAAGTATGAGAACAGCTCACCTCCTTTTGGTTTATACATGCACAAACTATAATCTGACTGACTTTTCTGTGGCTCTACTATCATAAAATGACTTTGTATCAGTGAAAAAGCATACTCTTTGCTTTTGCTCAGCTGTGTGCCAAAACTATTCAGAAGCACACATTTACATTTGTTGACGCACTTATCTGGCTTATACAACTGATACGTTATTATAACGTACAATCCAAGCAGTTGTGCTTCAAGGTCCCTGCTCAAGAACCCAACAACTGCAGCTTGAGTCCACAGTGCAACAAGTGGTCCAGTCCAGTAATGTGCACCACCACAGACCCCATCATTTCTCATCAATATTGCAGTTCATACTCATTATTACTTTCAGTTTTAAAATCCAGTCATGATATACTCCTGGCTGAAACATAACTCCGTGCAAGAGCCATCAGGAAGCATAACAGATGAGATTTCAGGTCTCTCAGCTGAACATGAGAAGCTTGTAATTAAATAATGTGTAACTTCTGTAATCCAACTACAGTTTTGTTTTTAACAGAACGAAACAGCACTGTGGCCACTTTCATTATCAAAAGTCTGATTTCACGTATAGCCCACCGTTGTTGTGGATAGTATATGTCAAAATTGGATTCCTCACTTGATAATACTCTTTTCTACTGATCTTCATCCCAATCTGGGTTCAGAGCAATGACTAAAAACACTACCAGGGTGAAAAGACCTCAGCTAGAAAAGGCATATTTCTTTTAAGTAGTTCTGTTTTTAATAGACTGTAGTTTGCATAATAAAAACTTTGTACATTCTGCTACTGTTTCATGCATCCTGATTCCATCATATACTGTGCAAATTTGTGGGGCATAAACCCTATAGTAAACAAAGCCTTCATTGTATACATATATATTTAATATTAAAATATTTTTAATATTCAATGTACTCCTGACAGTGAAATAAGCTACAAACCTATATAAAACTCATGCCTCCAGAACCCCCAATGAAAAAACTTGACATATCGTGAAACCAGCATAATCTTTAAAAAAAATAAAAAATGTTATACAAATTTTTGGTCATACCCCCCAGCACTAATCTTCACCTTTTCACCCTGTTCCCATTCTGAAAAAGTGGTTTCTTGGCTGCTATCCTTCCAAAAAGACCATTCCTAATCAAGCTTCTTCTGACTGTAGAAAGCTCAACTTGGCATCCCAATGAAGCTGCCAGATGCTGCTATTGTTGTGTGCTGTTTTATCTACATACAAATTTTCTTTTTGTATTTTTAATTTAAAATTAATTACTTTAATTATTAATCTCTGATTGGTATTTGTCAAAATATTACAAAACTGAACAAGTTATTGCATAGCATAGCATGCATGAAATAGGGCTGAAACAACGAATCGATAAAATCGATAATAATCGATTATTAAAAGTGTCGACAACGAATTTCATTATCGATTCGTTGTGTCGCATGATTTATGTTTCGCTCACCTTATCATATCCGCTTACGTTACTTCGTCAACGCTGGGAAAAAAAACAAGCGAGTTGAACGGAGCGAGGCGGAGCCGGCGCGGACGCGGAATCTTCAAAATAAGTTAGCATTAAGAATTAAATTAATTCTACAAACAAAACATGACCGACGCAGAGAAGAAGGTTCGGCTTAAGTCCTCAAAAGTGTCGGAGCACTTCACGCTTCACACAACAAAAAATGTGTAACATGCAAGCTTTGCAAAAGTGATCTGACCTGACACGGGAGCACCACGGTGCTGATACAGCCCTCGAAACGGAAACATGTTGCAGTCACCGATAAGGATGAAGGAGCTCAACAACAGCGTAAGTCACCACAATATCCCAAGTTTGTTCCGTTTTGAAGTAAGGAAACGTAACGGCGCACTCATACTATGCGAATGGACACAGCACGGTTGATGCTGTTTTTCTGCTTGTTAGCTGGATAATGACAGTTATGGAGTTAGCAAAGACAGATATTCTATATTGGCCAGGCTAGCCAAGTCCTGTTTATGCATTCCTGCTACTTCAACTCTGTCTGAGCGTTTATTTTATGCAGCAGAAAATATAGTCTCTAAAACGAGAGCCAGCTTTAACCAGGAGCATGTTGACATGCTAACATTTTTGGCTTGCAATGCAAAGTTTCTAAAGAAAGAGCATGAATTAGTTTGTATTTAGTGTTTGCATCAGAGATGCACTTATTCTTCTTTGTTATTTAATTTATTTTAATTTATTAATAAATGTAATTTTTTATTATTCATTTATTGTAAGCACTTATTTGCTCTGTTATTTAATGTTATATTTCTGAATAAAGACATAGAAAGGCTTTTTTTTTTTTTAACCCGAAAAAATAATCGACCGATTAATCGATTATTAAAATAATCGTTAGTTGCAGCCCTAGCATGAAGTATTTTGAAATATGTTTAAACTGAAAGATCAAAAAGACAGAGGTCAGCACATCCACTCTCTGGCTACTTCATTAGGTACACCTGTTCAACTGCTCCTTAATGCAAAATTATCTAATCAGCACATCACAGGGCAGCAACTCTATGCATTTAGATATGTAGCCATGGTCCAGGTAACCTGCTCAAACCGAGCATCAGAAAGGGGGAAGAAAGACGTAAACAAATGGGTACTCAAATACTGTAACTTTGTAATAAAGAACTAAACTGCAACATATTTTGCAAATTGGGAATTTCAAAACCAACGACGTGTAATTGGTAAGTCACGTAAGCATCATACATCTAGCACTATCATTATTTACCCCACTGGTTTTTGCAGATTTGTTTACTTGCTGACATTATAATGACTGAAATATAAACATTTAGGGGCACCCAAAACATGGGTATTTGTATGCAGTTTGTTCCACCTTTGTTGCACCAACAGCCTTCACTGTTCTGAGAAGGATTTACACTAGATTATGAAACATGGCTGTGGGAAAGTTGGCAAACCATTTCTGTGTGTTTTGTTTTTGGAGAAAGTGACAAGCTGACTTGTTGGGGGAGGTGGAAATCAGTGAGTGTGTCATACTGAGACTCACTGAGGTGTTTAACACAACCCATTATACACACATCCCACTGTTTGTCTATGGAGATTCCATGCCGACGATGTGTGCTTCACATTATAAGTTGCAGTGAGTGTGGCTGAAATAACAAAGACCACTAATTATAAGAGCTGTAAACTGTTCGTTTGTTTTATTTTGTTTATTTAATGTTGCATGAGCATCAATGGCTATTCACAACAGGAGCAAGGTTACATCAATATTACCCAGACACACCCACACTGGGCCAATTTAGAGCAACCAATCGAACTAATGCACGTCTTTGGAATGTGGGAGGAAACTAGAGTGCCCTGGGTACCCATGCGGACACAAGAAGGACATCCACAGGGCCAGAGACCAAGGTCAGGATCGAACCGGGGATCTCTGGAGCTGCGAGTCGACTGCGCTACCCACTTGCACCACCGTGAAATTGTGGGTTAAGAGTCCAACAATGGCTGCCTGACAGTGCTTAGGTTTGAACCCTGGACTGTCTAGTCCACAGTCCGGTGCCTTCACCACTGTGCCCCCACCGTCCCAAAAGATTTCCAAGTCTTATAATTAGAGGTGCACCAACCACAACTTTTTTTGACGATTCCAATATACAAATAACAGCATACAGAAACTATTATTGAATAAAGATAGCAGGGGCTGTTGGCTTGTAACTGTCACTATATGGCTTGTAGTTATAACTATCAAACACTGCAAACTTGCTCAAATTGTTCTTCATTACAGCCTTGATAAGAGCCTTTTAACAGTTAGTGCAAGAGTACAAGCACAAGCAAAGAGACTGAACTGCAACGCACCAGACTCAGGTCGCATATACACCAAGACGGTAAGTCGTACCTCACTACTATAATGCACTAAAAACATACTTTTACGCTAAAACCCGGGCGGGTAGGTGTACAACACAATTAAAACCATGCACTGTGAGCTTTTACTAAATACTAAAAAGACATACACACATAAAACAGACCACACATATGCACAGGAATAAACAGACAATTGAGCCACACGTTAAACGCTGGGACCAGGAAACAAATACAGAGCGGCAGAGCATTAAGTTAAAAGCTCCTTACACACATTGTGTAACGTGTATGGCTGTGTTTGTATCGCTATCGGTGTCACAAGAGCACAAAAAGCATAGGCTAAATTTGATCGGGACAGAATCGGTTACATGAGACTGATAGGCAGCCGATCATGCTGAAAAGTGGGCACTGGGATATGAACCAGGGAACAGCTGTCAAATGCTCTACCATTAAGCTCTGTTTCATAATTTACTAAAAATGGTTTAACTCCCTGATGACCCAAAGTCCATAATAGGAACTGTGTGCTATGTACCTTTCCCCCTTAGCATCTAGAGAGAAAATGTGTCAGCCATTAAATATACATCCAGGAGTATAATGGGGCTTTTTGTAATTACTGTGAAGCTAAGTGGGGTATTCGTCAGAAACTCCTCACATTCCACAAGCCCAACAACTGCAGCCAAGCACTGTCTCTGTGCCAATGTGCACTGATACAAATGAACAGTCGGCATGCCTACACGCTCTTGGAGTAAGAAAAGACAGAAAACGAACTCATTATTTTTCTGTCTTGTTAACAAATGGAAGGTAAACAACAATTAGGTGAAATGTCAGCGAGTTAATATAGGCAACCATCCAGAATGGAACATGCTCAACACAGCTGCCATATGCTGAACTACAGAATTTACCCTGGAGGCCCAAGATCACAAGCAGCTAAGAGTCTGGATACAGAAGACCTGCTCAAAGGGATCCCCGTGTTTCCCAGACTTGTGCCATGCTCTAAGGCAGTGTTTCTCAATCATGTTGCTGGAGTACCCCCCATAAGAGAACATTGCTCTGAGGCAAATAAATGGGAGGGACTGTGGCATTATCCTTCAGCAGTGATAAAGGCAACATCCTGCCTCATGACAAATTGCAGGTTCATGTAACACATACAACTTGGAGCTTTGTCAATATGCTACATGACATGAAAGGTCCAGCACATGATTCCATCCAAGTCATGCCTGCAGCTACTGAAGCTCGATTTATGAATTTCTCCACGCCCTTAAGCCCTTGATCTGTGTTGCTTAGAAAACCTTGCCTATGGGCACCTTTCCTATGGACTACTAAGAGCAATAGCCAAAGAATCAATAATGCAGGGATATCGATAAGCTGCTGAAAACTACATTTCCGCAAAAACGTGCAAGAATTTGCCAAATAACATCTGTGCAGGCAATCTGCACTCACATACATCCGTAGACTATGGGCATTAAGCGTCAAGGATACTATCCTTATCATTAAGGCAATTAACCAACCCAGCAGATATTAAGATTTTATCAACTTACAGAACAACATATGGGAAACACTGCAGTATCTTGGCTATTTACCGTATTTTTCGGACCATAAGGCGCACTTAAAATCCTTTAATTTTCTCAAACATCGACAGTGCGCCTTTAAATGCGGTGCGTCTAATGTATGAATTAATTCTGGTTGAGCCTTCTGACCTAGAACCGATTGTAGATGGTACACGGCGCTCATAAATCTGTCAAAATGTTTTAGCACGATCTTTGGTAAGTTACGAAGCTTAAGGCAACCGTAGTGTGCAGCATAGCGGAGTAATACGGTATGTGCTTCACCATTAGGGTACGTGCATTCATTCATTTATTTTCGAAGCAGATTTCAAACACAACGCTATCGGTCACGCAGTACAACATGGTCATAGAGCAGCTGCGAGAGAATTCAACATTAACGAATCAATGGTATGGAAGTGGAGGAAGCAAGAAGACGCTCCATGTAAAGAAGACCAAACTGAGCTTCTGACGGAACTTAAGAGTTTTGTTTCATTTCATGCACCTTATAACCCGGTGTGCGTTATGTATGAAAATATACCCGTTAGCAGTCGATCGTTGATATTGCGTCATATAACCCGGTGCGCTTTATGGTCCGGAAAATACGGTAGTCAATACCTAATACACTACTCAGTGTTTCCTCTAGGATTTTTTTCAGCAGCAAAGGTGAAAGGGAAGGGGAAGTGGCATGACTGGACTTTTTTATACATTGGTAGCGTATTCTACTGTCAAGAGTACACACTAAAAATATTTTCATCATGTACATAATGAATGCTTTCTGTTCTTTAACCTACCACAGCGACAAAGCCTATCCCAGCTGTTAACAGCTATGCTATAAGTTATGCTACCTGTCTAGCTAGCAAGCTGTATTCTAGCATTCTAGCAGCAAACAATATTATATAATTTGCTGCCTACTGAAGCGTTAGAGTTGCTTATTCTGCTATGGTATGAAAATGTACAGGGAAATTAAAACTGTTATACCAAATGAACTGGTATAATCGCCCATCACTACCATATCCCATTATATGCTGTACTCATATCGTGCAGCACAGTATACAATATCGTGTTCAGACAGTTAGCTGCAATACCAGGAGCTTTCACTGGCTTATCATAGCAGACAACTTCATGAGGCCATTTATTAATGAGTTAGTCACAGCCCATTTGGATTTATATAAGAGCTTTTATCATCTCTTACAAACACACAGCGCAGTGTTCTCTTGGCTGCCAGTGAAAAGAGAACTTTAGCAATGAGGATGCAGCCATTCACTGGCCAGGATACAAATCTGGGGAATCTAAAAATATGTTGATAATATGTCTCTGCAGGAATAACTGCAAAGTCTTAGATTAACTGAATACATTAAACTCCACATAGCAAAAAGGATACTTGCTACATAAAGGTTCGGCAATTTCATGCACAAGAAATGAATGCATCTCCAGATAATGTTTTAAGTGGCATTTGTGAATGTAACTCCACAATGTAGTGCTTGACAAAGGTTTGGCAATCTCCTGCCCATGTGGTTATACCAGCTATTGAGGAATGATGGTTCCTGATGTAGGGCCATCTGAGGGATCCGAGCTCACAGGCTTGCGCCCTTGCACTTTACACACTGAAAAGCTCCCAGATTCCTTGAACTGTTTAATGATATTATGCACTGTAGAGGGAGAACTATGCAAATCCCTTCCAATCCTTCTGTGAGGAACACTTTTTAAACATTTTAGAATTTTTTCATGCATTTGTTGACAATTGGAGACCCTCTCCTCATTTTTGCTCCTCAAAGACTTTTATACCAAATCATGATTTGAACCTGCTGATATCAAGAACCTCTTGACATCACCTGGTTGAAATCACATCATTATTTAGTTTTTTTTTCACCTCATTACTATCCATAAATTACCCCTCATCAACTTTTTTGGAATTTGTCTCATGCCTAAAAGGCAGGAAAAGATGTATATTAACATAAGAAATAAAACTGACCAAATAAAACTTGGGATATTTTGGATTCATACTGTCTGCAATTAAATAAAAGAAATGTAACACTTACTTCATTTTTAACTTGCATTTTCCATACTGTCTCAACTTTTTCTTATTTGGTGACTCACCAGCCAAACCTGGCTATCCTGGCAAAGCATTCTCCCACTTCCAAAGACATGCATTAGGTTCACTGGTCTCTCTAAATTGTCCCAGTTTGACGAGTGCATGTGTAATCTTACACCTGCCATACATATAGCCACAGATGCTGACATAACATTGAATACATAAATAATCCAATTTAACCCTATGTAACAGAATGCTGTACTTGGGTACTTACAAGGTACTTTATAGGTACCCTTACTCAAGGAAGTATTCGATGTTCTTTTATAAGATAATATTAACATTATTCATCATCTACCCACCTCTGCTGTCTATACGCCTTCAGTGGCTTGAGCTTCATATTAAATGCAGTATAAAACAGTGTCGGAGATAGCTGGGCTGTAGTTGGCTGTAGATATTATCAGATAGCAGATATTATTTGCTATTCACAGCTCTACTGGTTAAATAAATACAGTGGAGGTGAGGCAAGCACACACACGCAAGCGCAGGCACATAGATCGCATCCAACCCTGACAAGCACCATACATAACGGTTCTGTTGTTCTTGGCCTTGTAACCCCCTCTGGTTTACACAGAGCAAAGATTTTTCTATCTTCATTAGCATTAGCGCTAAAGAAAGCATGCTGTTTAGACGTTCCGATTTAGGTGTTTGTGCTGCCGTGTTCTCTCAGCATTAAATATATTTTTAAATATTAGGTAAGTCTCTCTGTCAAAAGTGCATACTAGTGCTGGGCGGTATTGACAATATATATATATATATATATATATATATATATATATATATATATATATGGCTCTGTGCTCCTGCTAGCTGTAGCCTCTTTGACTTTGTTTGCATTGTCAAATTCCGAACATTTTCAGAGTTGTTCCTTTCACCATATATGTAATCCAAACACCACGCTGCAAAGAGCTTTCATGATAAAGACATGCTTGTGTTCAAAATGGATCACTAACCCCTTCCATGGTGTCCCTATTGCCTCCTCAGTAATGCACCATTTAGCTAGACTACTTAGTTGAGCAAGCAGCACTCAAAACACAACCCCAAATCTATAATGCTTCCTTCTCATCAACATGTCAGCAAACAGACCCTTAAACATGTCTCAAACAAACTCTCGGGTGGCCGCGGCTTCACACAACTTAACTGAATTAAAAGTTAGAAAGAGCACTGTGTTGTTTATGAGTGGTTGACCGGCACAGACTTGGTTATATGAGATTGATATATATTGAGATTGATTAATCACCAGTTGAAGCCGATCACGTTAAAAACCAGTCGAATCTGTTATATATGTATATAATGAAGGCTTTGATTACTACAGGGTTTACCTGACCCCACAAAATTCCATAAATCAGAATGCATAAAACATTCAAAGACACCGCAAATTCAGTGGGTTAATCATTGCTCTGAACCCATCTTGAAAGTTACTGTGTTCGTAATGTGGTTGTTCTTTTGCATCTCCGATCTCACTTGCTTTATAATCCATTTACGTTATCTGTTCTTTAATCTGACTATTTCTAGCCGTGGTGTATGTTATGCTATCTGGCTAGCTGGTGAGCTTTACCGATGCTCAGCAGCACTTCCAGCGGTCGAAAAAGATTATATAACTTCCTGCCATTTGAAGCATTAGAGCTACGTTGCTGCTATGCAACGATGTGGAGGTACAGTGGGGCAAAAAAGTATTTAGTCAGCCACTGATTGTGCAAGTTCACCTACTTAGAAAGATGAGAGGTCTGTAATTTTCATCATAGGTACACTGCAACTATGAGAGAAAAGTCCTACAATGTGATTTCCTGGATTTTTTTCCCTCATTTTGTCTCTCAGAGTTGAAGTGTACCTATGATGAAAATTACAGACCTCTCTCATATTGCTAAGTAGGAGAACTTGCACAATCAGTGGCTGACTAAATACTTTTTTGATCCACTGTATATTAACAATGCATAACGTATGGGAAATTAACAGGACTAGTGCACAATGACTCCCTTAGATAAGCTATTCTTAACCTGTCATCCACAGAACCCCAAAGGGACCACATATGGGTTTTATAAGTTCTGTAAACTAGACACCAAGTTTTTATTTTATGCACTAAGCCTTATGTTCTTATGTACATTTGCTGAGCAGGGGACTGTGGCTTTAGAAGTACCATTGTGCAATCTACTTTGTGATGAGTTACAATTTCCAGGATAATTCAGGATTTACTCATCTGTTCGATCTGTTTGTCTGGATTGTGAGGTGATCTGAAAACACAAACTCCTCACACTATTCACAATCGTCCAATAGTTTGCTTTACAGAAGCGCGAGAGGCATGAAAATTAGAAAAACATTAACAATCAACAAAAAGTGAAACCCAAGTAATAGCTGAAAATTATTTTTAATGTGTTTAACCTAGCAGAAAAGACGACAGAGCCAACACAAAGATGTAGTAAACTATTCTTTTCACATGGTTTAAAACTTCAGCTGATCAGATCAACCACTCAGCACAATTTTCCACAATTTCTTTGGTTTCTCAGTTCCTTCCTGGCTTAAGATCCAATATCACACCACATAAGCACTGTGACTGACACTCATTTTCACGGGGGCAAGACCTTGTTAGTTTTCCTATGACCCACATGAAATTGCTATCTCTCATACCATGTACAAACACCCACACCAAAGCTAACACAAAGCATGTCAAACTTGTGTCTGTTTTAGGTCTGTCACAGTCAAAAAGGTTAATGGCTTCGCACAAAAAGCAACAAATCTTTAGTCCCCGGTGAAGCACTGTGGATCTAATGTCAAACTTTTAAAAATAAGCAGGAATAAGCCCATTTAAGAAAGACTTAAAGAAACATGAGCAATAGCAATACGTCTACTCAAACAAGTATTACCTAGTGTTATAGAGCTGGTGTTAGTTATTTTAAATTCATCCCTTACCTTAGGTTATGTGCCCAAATCCTTTAAGTCTGCCGTTATCAAACCACTGATTAAAAAAGCCAATCTTGACCCTTGGTGTGATATCTAATTATAGACCAATTTCAAATCTACCGTTTCTGTCCAAAATCTTAGAAAAAGCCGTCTATCAGCAGCTCTGTAGTCACCTCCAATGGAATGAAATTTATGAAACATTTCAGTCTGGCTTCAGGCCCCATCATAGTACTGAAAACAGCATTAATTAGGGTACTAAATGACTTGTTAATGTCCTCAGATAACGGATGTGTTTCTTTTCTTTTTCTTGTTCTGTTAGATTTAAGTGCAGCATTTGACACTATAGATCATGATGTTTTACTAAACAGACTAGAAAATACTGTAGGTATTAAGGGATCAGCACTTTTCTTGGTTTAAATCCTACTTAACTGACCGGTACCCAGTTTGTTCATATAAATAATCTAAAGATCTAAGCTCTCAAAAGTGAAGTATGGCGTGCCTCAGGGGTCAGTGCTTGGCCCGCTTTTATTCTCTCTGTACATGCTGCCACTAGGCCTCAGTTATTCGTAAACATGGCATTAACTTCCACTGCTATGCAGATGATACACAGCTGTACATATCAGCCCAAACTAATGACAGCCTTACAATCACAAAAATCGAGGACTGTGTAAAGGAAATAAAAGATTGGATGTTATTTATTTTCTCTTACTTAACTCAGATAAAAACTGAGGTGCTATTAGTGGGAACCCAAGGCTGTGAGAGACAGGTTAGCTACATCTATCCTAAATCTAGATGGCTGTCCAGTATTGCCCAGTCCGTCTGTTAAAAAACTTAGGGGTCACATTTGATTCAGATCTCTCCTTTGATGCGCACATTAGCAGCATCACTCGGAATGGCTTTCTTTCAATTACGTAATATCGCTAAACTTAGAAAATATCCTCTCGTTTAATGATGCGGAAAAACATGTTCACGCGTTTATAACCTCAAGGTTGGATTACTGTAACGCCTTACTTACTGGATGGCTCTAGTAAATCTATAAATAAACTTCAGTTAGTTCAGAATGCAGCTGCCCGAGTGCTAACTCGAACTAGAAAATTTGATCATATATCACTCCTTTTCTATCATCACTGTGCACTGGTTACCAGTCAAATTCCGCATTGATTACAAAAATACTTCTTATAACATATAAAGCTTCTACATGGCCTGGCCCCACATTATCTGAGTGACCTCTTAGAGTTTTTACAATCCAACTCGTCTACTTCGTTCGCAGGGTGCAGGACTTCTTTTAGTTCCTAGAATTAAAAAAGTCACAGCAGGGGGAAAGGGCTTTCTCATACATTGGCCCCCCAACTATGGAATAAACTTCCCACTTTCGTTCGAGATTCAGACACCCTCCAAAGTTTTAAGTCTAGGCTAAAGACATACTTATTTACGTAGGCTTTTTGACTAGATTAGACCAGGATGCATGGCTTGGGTTGCTGGGGGCCGGAGTCTGGAGTCATGTCTGGCCTGCCTGCCTTGTCCGCTTGCCGGAGTGTCGAGTGGGCGGTCTGGCTTGAACTAGGCTTGGGTCCTTGTGATCTTGACTCATGCATCCCTTGCCTTAGAATAAGGGCAGAGCTGGGGGTTCATAGTCAAAGAGTCTTATGGTGATCAGAGACGTTGGGTTGCTGTCTCCTGCCGCTCGTGGGGTTGCCAATGTCTCATGTGATCCCTCTTGGCTGTGTGTTTCCTACCAGTTCTCCTCTTTCTAGCTTTCTAGCTATGCTGCTATAGCTAATGCTGCCGAGGTCTCATGCTACACTTTGGCATCCAGTGATTGACATGGCATCAGTGATTGTTAATAAATACTGTGCTCTTAATCAATAACTAATTACATTTTCTGTTTTCTCTCCGAGCTGTGTTCCAGCAGCAGTCCGACCCCACACATGATGTTCACCTGATGGAGCTCCACTCAAGCTGCTTCCGTCATCAAGCTCCAGCCCCACCATAACCCGGGCCACTTAATGTCGATGGTGAATACTTCACATTTTATTATTCGAACTTTGGACTCCATGACTGTAGTTTCGCTCTTAGATTTATCATCTACGCCGCCCAAGGAGGTTGGGTCCCTTTTTGAGTCTTGGTCCTCCCAAGGTTTCGTTTCTTCCTAGAACTAGGGAGTTTTTCCTTGCCACTGTCGCCCTAGGCTTGCTCAATTTGGGATTGGACGTAGTTATTAGGAGATAATCTAAACTTGTAAAGTTGCTTTGAGACAATGCTCCATTGTAAAAACGCTATATAAATAAACCTGACTTGACTTGACTAGCAACGTTCTAGAGCCGACAGGCAGTAAAGCATATTTGGACAAGCAAGTGGCCATGTATTCTAAAGGCACGATTATTACATAGCTGTGGGAGTGAGACTGATAAGAGAGGGGCAGATGTACCATATACACGCCTCTCGCTTAATTTCCTCCCGTTTTTATCAGGGTTCATCCCTTACACCCACAGGCAGGTCCCTCAGTATCTACACTGAAGCATGACAATCGGTAACTTGTTTTCACATTGACTATTTACTCTTTGTCTGGGATGAACTCAATATTGGTGGTACGTATACACTACAGACTGCTCTGTAGAAGAAGAAACAGCTGGCTGAAAAACACTTCAATTACAAGTAGAAGGAAAACAACACTTGTCTGCTAACCTAAAACTCAGCCATGGACAGGGTGTTTGCCATTAACATGTTAAAACACCGTTTTAAAGTTGGCAGCAGTGATTTTTAAAGCAAACTTTATACTTAAGGATGCTTTAAGACTTAAGTATGCTGAAAATACAAATATGAAAACTGCTCATATGACTCTGTCACAACAACAAACATTTACAGCTGCAGCATTTAGCAGATGCCCTCATTCAGAGCAATGTACAACTGATACAGTCTTGCAAGATACAGTTCAAGAAGTTGTTGATTAAGGGTCTTGCCCAAGGGCAAACTGTGGCTGCTTGCTAGTGATGGATCTTGAATCCTGGAACTGGTTTCTGATCATATATTCCGGTACCTTATGCCACCAAAATCCAAATGTGGGTAAAGATTAAAAATGACTCAGTGGCTTATCAATATTTTGTGCAACGTCCTCTAGCCTAAATGATCCTCACACCTCCTTGACATACTTGTGTAGACTGGGTCTTTCTGACCAAAATAGTTCCTCTACACTTGTGCTCTTTTTCCCTGAAATTATTTTATTCTTCAATTATTATTATTGAGCTGCACTCAATGATCTTGACAATAGTATTATGGCGATTGAGCATATGGGTGGAGTATTGCCTCAGGCTCTGTAAATGAAAGAAAAAACATGTGGACCATCAACATCCAACCAATCAAGACAAGTCTCTACTTGTCTGCCGATCATGCTGTCTTTTAATTCACAAAACTCCCCTACATGCACTAGCATTTAAGCATTCTAGCTTAACCAGCATGTGCGTATTATTTGGGTAAAATAAAGCTGAAGATGATAACTGTTTTTGTTTGGTTTTGGTCAACAGAAAACTAGCTACTGGAAAAACTGCTTACTATACCTATATACTATACTTCACCAAACAAACATGGCAGTCTGTGTTTCTTTTCCTGCTGATTCTAATACTAGATGTACAGTGGGGCCAAAAAGTATTTAGTCAGCCACTGATTGTGCAAGTTCTCCTACTTAGAAAGAAGACAGAGGTCTGTAATTTTCATCAAAGGTACACTTCAACTATGAGAGACAATATGAGAAAAAAGACCTGTAACTTCTTCTTTAAGAAGCTCTTCTGTCCTCTACTCGTTACCTGTATTAACGGCACCCGTTTGACCTCGTTATCTGTATAAAAGACACCTGTCCACAGCCTCAAACAGTCAGACTCCAAAGTCAAGACCAAAGAGCTGTTGAAGGACACCAGGACGAAAATTGTAGACCTGCACCAGGCTGGGAAGAGTGAATCTACAATAGGCAAGCAGGTTGGTGTGAATAAATCAACTGTGGGAGCAATTGAAAGAAAATGGAAGCCATACAAGACCATTGATAATCTCCTTTGATCTGGGGCTCCACGCAAGATCTCATCCCGTGGGGTCAAAATGATCATGAGAACGGTGAGCAAAAATTCCAGAACTACATGGATGGACCTGATGAATGACCTGCAGAGAGCTGGGACCAAAGTAACAAAGGCTATCATCAGTAACACACTACGCCGAGAGGGACTCAGATCCTGCAGTGCCAGGCGTGTCCCCCTGCGTAAGCCAGTACATGTCCAGGCCCGTCTAAGGTTTGCCAGAGAGCATATGGATGATTCAGAAGAGGATTGGGAGAATATCATGTGGTCAGATGAAACCAAAATAGAACTTTTTGGTAAAAAGTCAAATCGTCGTGTTTGGAGGAAGAAGAATGATGAGTTGCACCATACCTACTGTGAAGCATGGGGGTGAAGAGTGCTTTGGGGCTGTTTTTCTGCACAGGGGACAGGATGACTGATCCGTGTTAAGGGAAGAATGAACGGGGCCATGTGTCATGAGATTTTAAGCCAAAACCTCCTTCCATCAGTGAGAGCATTGAAGATGGAATGTGGCTGGATCTTCCAGCATGACAATGAGCATGACGTAGGAGTGGCACCGAAAAAGCATTTCAAGGTCCTGGAGTGGCCTAGCCAGTCTCCAGACCTCAACCTCATAGAGAATTTGTGGAGGGAGTTGAAAGTCCGTGTTGCCCCAAAACATCACTGCTCTATGTTTGACCTCTGTCATTGCCAACAAAGGTTATGTTACAAAGTATTGAGTTGAACCAAATGTATTGACCAAATACTTATTTTCCACCATAATTTACAATGAAATTATTTAAAAATCCTACACTGTGATTTCCTGGATATTTTTTTTCTTATTTTACATAGTTGAAGTGTACCTATGAAGAAAATTACAGACCTCTCTCATCTTTCTAAGTAGGAGAACTTGCACAATCAGTGGCTGACTAAATACTTTTTTGCCCCACTGTACCTCTACTGTACCTTGCAATGAAGACATTGCATAATCGTCACTCTATACTGTTTGACCGGTGACAAATCACTGGTTGTTAACCAGTGGAACCAAATGCAGGCAAACCCTTTGAAAATGGGCTTGACCTGACAAAGTTCCCTAGAAAGGGGGAAGGGTTTTGATTGGGACACACTGCCAACCTTATTGTCTAAGCTCTGAAAGGTTTCAGCCTTTCTCTGGGAAACTGAATAGAGGATTAGTCTACTATCATTGACCTTTTAGTCTCTACCACCATCAATGGCGCTAATAATCTTTCATATAGATTCTATGGATTTCAAACAACCTCACAGTAGAAAAACCATTAGAATAATTCAACCTGTGTGAAAATAGACCACAATTTCTTGGTTCAAATACTATTTTTACTTTGATGTGTCAGGTATTATTTTACTATCACAAATTAAAGGCATAATGCTATGGTTAGGGGTATATAGTTTGAAGCCCAATCCAGTTTGTAGTACCAAAATGACCAGGCCAGTATTTAGTCTGTTGAAAACCAGTGAGGCTGGGCAATTAATCAAAAAATAATTGAAAACGACATTCAGAACCTCTAACTGATAATCTCGCCCATGTTGGTTATTTCGAATTTTATTTAAATTCTGTTCATATTTTCCCCACTTTTAGTTTTAGTACTATCCCCTTAAAACATGCTACCCCATGTGTAGTTAAGTGACTGTGCCCCATCCAGGCAGTGACATGGAAGCAGCATGGAGGAGAACTCAAACACCAAGCATGTAAACACTGTGGAAAAAGTTTCAGTGACCAACAGTGATGGTGCCAATCTCTTTCAAAAATTGGAGCACAATCACGTTAATGCTACCAACTATGAACAATGCACGGCTCAAAAAAGAGAAGAGCCCAGCAACAAGTACCTCCACAAAGCAGCTAGCAATAACGCAAACATTTACAAATGCTACACAATATTAAAAGGATTCAAGAAGATGGAAAGAAACAACTGACCCATTTCCTATTGTAATGCAAAGGATATGGCAACCATAGTTACGGTTGAGCTCAGTTTAAACATCTCGTTAAAATTGGACATGGTGATATTGGTTTACAAGTTATTTCTACTTTTCACATGGCATTATGTAAAATGTCTTATATTTGCAGTAAATTCAAGTTATTTATTTTCTCATTTTTAGGGAACTTGCATTTTACATTCCAACTAAAATAGTTTAATAGTTAATTGGTGTGTTTCCTTCTCTGTGATTTTTAAAATCACAATGATTTGCACAGAAGTCGCAACTTTAATAGTTGAACGAACATGTCTACAGTAAAAAAAAAAAAAAAAAAGACAGTGAACTGAGAGGCCCCCCCCCCCAAAAAAATATATATACCCACAAACAAAATAATCGTTCATTAACCGTAATCAAAGTAAAATGGTCAGTTAATCGTGATATTGATTTGAGTTCATATTGCCGAGCACTAACATACAGTCACAGTATGTTGAACTGTGGTGGTGCAGCAGTTAAGGCTCTGAACTACTGACCAATACTGCCAAGCTGATTAGGTCATTGAGCAAGGCTCTTTACCCACATTAGTTTAGGCTAAACCTCTGAGGATTGTATCAGCTGTAAGTGAGCAAATGACTAAAGATAAAATTGTATTGTAAAACGCTTTGAGCATCTCTGCTTTTTTTTTTATTTGGAAAATTCTAAGTAACTAAAACCAATACCTCAGCAAACTGAACATCCCTGTCCAGACCAAAGTCTGCAACATTCCTCTTTTTATTGGAACGCAGATGGTAGAGGAAATATTACTAAATGAGGCAAAAGTATTTACCTTTAGTTCTTAAAAGAATGGGCCTGATTAGCATGACAGTGCATTCTGTGCTCCACTGCCTTTACATTCCCAGCACTCTCACTCACTCTTCCATGCCCGCCTAATCCAACTGAGGGTCACCGGGGCCACCGGAGTCAATCTAGCAGCACAACATGGGAACCACTGCTGAACAGGATGCCAGACCATCAGGGCACATGCACACAGACACACACATTCACTCACTTACACTGGGGTACTTTACAGATGGCAATTTGACCTAAACACATCTTCAGAATGTGGGAGGAATCCCACGCAGAAACACTAACAACATACAAACACCATACAGGCAGCAACCGGGTCAACATGCCATCCACATTCAGAGCAATGTAATATAAGAAGCTTACTGTTTATGTTAGCATTGTTTAGATTTGAGTAGTAAAAACAGATAAGACCATTGAAAGTCATGCTCATCATTGGATGTATGTAATTGTCTTGGGGACAATTAAAAAAAAAAAAACAGCACCAATCCAAATAGAAATACTCTCATCTAAATTAGGACTCATAGCCTCATAGTACCACAGCATCAGCACAACATTATCATTGTTCAACATGTAGCTACACCCACCAGCCACTTTTTTTTGTTACACCTTGCTAGTACTGGGCTGGACCACCTTTTGCCTTCAGAAGTGCCTTTATTCTTCATGGCATAGATTCATCAATGGGTGGGAAAACTTTCTCAGAGTTTGGTCAATATTAACATGATAGCATCACACAGTTGCTTCAGATTTGTCAGCTGCACATCTCTGATGTGCATCTCCTGTTCCACTACATCCCAAACATGCTTCAATAGACCAAGTTCTAGTGACCGTGGAGTAAGGGTGGGCAATATGATGATATTTTATCGTATCGTCATAAATTTTGTTATCGTGCTAGACGATATGCTTTTCTGAGCATTTCGAGGATACTGACCACTGGGTAAAGAAGGAGGATAAAGAACACTGACCAACTATAAAATTATACTGTTTCTAATGTTTCATTAGGAAGAGTATCATTATTTATTCATTCAATCATTGCCTTATCTGCTTATCCTGGTCAGGGTCGCAGGAGAGCCAGTGCCTAGCCGGCAACACAGGACACAAGGCAGGAACAACCCTAGACAGGGAACCAATCCATCGTAGGGAAAGAGTATAAGAAGTGCAGCACATTTTGAACAAATATCCCTTTACTAAGTATGAAATAATATCTGAAAAGTAGTTTTTAAGAATCTGTTGCTACTGATGCATTTTGTCTGCGATCACATGTATTGTGATAAATATCATTTATAGTGAAAATGTTTTTAATTATCATGATATTTTTCACCACATTGCCCACCCCTACTGTGGAGGCTGTTTGATTATCCTGTTCAAGGAACCAGTTTGAGATGATCTGAGCTTTGTGACTTGATGCGTCGTCCTGCTAAAAGTAGCCACTAGAAGATGGGTACACTATGGTCTTAAAGAAACGGACATGGTCAGCACCAAACTCAGGTAGGCTGTGAGGTGTGTCAAGAAAATATCAACCACACCATTGCACCAACACCACCAGCTTGAGCCCCTGACACAAGGCAGGATGGAACCATGCTTTCAAGCTGATTACCCCAAGTGTCGTAGCAGAAATTGAGAGTCATCAGATCCAATCTTCTGCTGTCCAATTTTGGTGAGCCTGTGCAAACTGTAGCCTCAGCTGCCTGTTCTTAGCTGACAGGAGTGGCACCCGGTGTGGTCTTCTGCTGCTATAGCCCACCTGCTTCAAGGTTGGACATTTATCAGCAGTTTCTGATATGTTCAGGCCAGCCCGTCTAGGTCAACCTAAACTACCACGTTCAAATCACTTATGCCACATTCAAAGTCAGGTAAATCACCTTTCTGGCTCAGTTTGAACTTCAGCAGGTTGTTTTGACCATGGCTGGCTGCCTGCCTAAATGGTGCGAGTGGCTGCCACATGACTGACTGATTTGTGCTAAAGAGCATTTAAACAGGACTACTATGAGAATTGAACAAAGAAAACGTCAGTGTTTACCTTTTTAAGCACATGTAACGCTGCTATACTGGTTCCAGCATACAGTGATATCATAATGCCAGTTTAAATAGCTAGATTTTGTTGAGCTTACAAATTAAAAGGAACTCTAATTTTAAAAAATGCGTAGTGCTTTTTCAGAAAACATACATCAAGTTAAATAAAAGAAGAGGACAATGATAAGTCGTACATAGTAAGCCTTGGTGATTTCTTCTTGTTAAGAGAAGTGTGCGCACAGTCCTAGTGAAACAACAACACTGTTGTGTACTCTCGAAGAACAAGTGTGAAACTGCACGAAAAGCAAATCCGTGGAGCCTAACTGCATGCAATAAAACTTCTTGTACATAAGAACAAGTCATTACTTCTCTGTAGGTAACACCGTTTGCTTGTTTTACAGCTCGCGCTGCAAGCCTTTCACGCAACATTACTTTCTCTCCCCGGGGCTGTTTGCAATACATTTATGTTGCTGCTGCTGTTGTTTTACAAACAATGAGTTGCGTCCAACACAAGCCTGCGCTGATTTTCGTAAGTAAAGGCTAAGCAACACCACAACGACGAATCCTCTCACTTTCCTGTAACTCGAGCAACCGCAGGAACTCACCTGAGAGACGAGGGGGACCAGCGTTTGCTCCACCGACCGAGTTTTGATTTCAAGTCCGCTATCAAAGTTGGCACCGGGGCTACACGGAGAGGAAGCCATTACAGCCCGGACAATATCGGTTTGTACCTAATCACGATTTCGAGAAACGCTGATAGGTTTCACACGGAATATTTCTCGCCAGGATTGTCGCGCGTGGAGCCGCAGTTGTTCGGAAATGCCGCCTCTCGACTGTACGCTCTTTCCCATGTAAGTCACTCGGCTACGACTGGCAGCGCTATGGCAGCTACAGACTACTGAGAGTAAACGGGACACACACACACGCGCGGAGTGGGTGGGTACAGGACTGAAGGGAAACACTCGCCTGACACAAAATCTGGTTTCTTTCTGTGGGAAGTAATTCTGAAAACAGACGAAGACGTTGTGTTCTTAAACAAATAAAACACTGACTTTCAGGTGAGCGTGAAAAGAGTAAAGAGTGGACAACACTCACAGGTTTAGGAAAAACTTAGCAAGCTATCAAACAGCGTGCCATTAATTCGAAATGACAGTTGCTAATGTGTTCTGTAATCTTTAATTTACAGCATTTAGCAGACACCGTTAATCAACCCAGGAAAAAATGCACTGTGAATTGTCATAGTAAAACTGAATTGCTTGGCAGTTTTAATGTGAACTTTCACAGTTCTACTATTAATTTTTGATGGTAATTTGGCCACTTCGTGGTTCTACTCTGAAATTTCATAGTACAACTGTAAACTTGGTTGACTTTAAACTGCTCAGGAATTATTTCATGGTTGTACTATGAATTTTTTTGGTAATTTAGCCACTTCATGGTTCTGCTGTCAAAGTTCACAGTACATTTTTTCCTGGGAACTTACAATTATGGCAGCAATTTGGAATTTAAGGGGCTTTCTCAAGGACGCTGTGGCAGTTTGTCAAAGCTGGGAGTTGATCTCATAGACAAAGAGAATAAACACACTTTACTGTCCTTATACATATACACTGATTTAGAGTACAACAAAATTCTGCTCTTCACATCGGCCCAGCTTGTTACCAAGTTGCGCGAATGTACTGAGTACTTCATGATACAGCAAACCTTAAGTAGAGAGGGTTTGTGAGTGGCCTAACAGTGGAAGCATGGCGATCCCTAGAGCCCAAACCAACAAGCTACCAATGCCCCAAAATATGGTAAGACAACCTTTTGTGTTTGTGAATTTTCTATATTTCTGCATAAATATTAATTAAAACATCATCAGATTTTCACACAAGTCCTAAAAGTAGAAAATAGAAGCCAGTTAAACAAATGAGGCAAAAATATTATACTTGCTCATTTATTTATTGAGGAAAATCAATCAATGGGATGACAATCAGGTGTGAGTGGACACCCTGTTTTATTTAAAGAACAGGAATCTGTCAAAGTCTGCTCTTCAGAACACTTTTGTGGAAGTCTATCATGACTAAAGAATAAATGAGATTTTTGAGGACCTCAGCAAAAGAGTTGTTGATGCTCATCAGGCTGGAAAAGGTTACAAAACCATCTCTAAAGAGTTTGGACTCTACCAGTCCACAGTCAGACAGATTGTGTACAAATGGAGGAAATTCAAGACCATTGTTACCCTCCCCAGGAGTGATTGGCCAACAAGGATCACTCCAAGAGCAAGGCGTGTAATAGCTGGTGAGGTCACAAAGGACCCCAGGGTAACTTCTAAGCAACTGAAGGCCTCTCTCACATTGGCTAATGTTAATTTTCATGAGTCCACCATCAGAAGAACACTAAACAACAACAGTGGGCATGGCAGGGTGCAGGGATAAAGCCACTGCTCTCCAAAGAAGACATTGCTGCTCGTCTGCAGTTTGGTAAAGATCACGTGGACAAGCCAGAAGGCTACTGGAAGAATGTTTTGTGGACGGATGAGATCAAAATAGAACTTTTTGGTTTAAAAGAAAAGGATGTTTGGAGAAAGGAAGCACTGCATTCCAGCATAAGAACCTTATCCCATCTGTGAAACATGGTGGTGGTGGTATCATGATTTGTGCCTGTTTTGCTGCATCTGGGCCAGGACAGCATGCCATCATTGATGGAAAAATGAATTCTGAATTATATCAGAGAATTCTAAAGGAAAATGTCAGGACATCTGTCCATGAACTGAATCTCAAAAGAAGGTAGGTCATGCAGCAAGACAACAACCCTAAGCACACAAGTCGTTCTACTAAAGAATGGTTAAAGAAGAATAAAGTTAATGTTTTTATAATGTCCAAGTCAAATTCCTGACCTTAATCCAATCGAAATGTTGTGGAAGGACCTGAAGTGAGCAGTTAATGTGAGGAAACAAACCAACATCCCAGAGTTGAAGCTGTTCTGTATGGAGTAATGGGCTAAATTCCTCCAAGCCGGTGTGCAGGAGTGATCAACACCATGCTTTGGGGCTGTTTTTCTGCAAAGGGGACAGGACGACTGATCCGTGTTAAGGGAAGAATGAACGGGGCCATGTATCGTGAGATTTTAAGCCAAAACCTCCTTCCATCAGTGAGACCATTGAAGATAGAACATGGCTGGGTCTTCCAGCATGACAATGATCCCAAACACACCGCTTGGGCAACGAAGGAGTGGCTCTGTAAAAAGCATTTCAAGGTCCTGGAGTGGCCTAGCCTGGTCTCCAGACCTCAACCCCATAGAAAATTTGTGAAATCTGTGTCGCCCAGCGACAGCCCCAAAACATCACTGCTCTAGAGGAGATCTGCATGGAGTAATGGGCCAAAATACCAGCTACAGTGTGTGCAAACCTGGTGAAGACTTACAGGAAACATTTGACCTCTGTCGTTGCCAACAAAGGTTATGTTACAAAGTATTGAGCTGAATTTTTGTCATTGACCAAATACTTATTTTCCACCATAATGTACAATTAATTTTTTAAATCCTACAATGTTATTTCCTGGATTTTTTTTCTTCATTTTGTCTCTCATAGTTGAAGTGTACTTATGATGAAAATTAGACCTCATTCATCTTTCTAAGTAGGAGAACTTGCACAATCAGTGGCTGACTAAATATTTTTTGCCCCACTGTATTGAAGTACCTTTATATTTAGACTGTGTTGAACAGTGAATTGACATATAATTGGTTATAGCTGAAGTTCTAGTCTTCCTGACCTTTTTGACCATACATATGTGATTTTGGTCACCATGACAGATTTGTTACAATGAATTTCAGCTATAAATGATCATACAGTTTCACTGAACTCTGAAGATTGTTATATTCAGTATGTCTGCATTCTTTGTGTACTTACATCATGGTCTTTCTCTCGTGAAAGTAGTGTAAGCCAACAGCAGAGACAGACCAGCCAGATAGGATTTCCTAATTCAGTTGTGCCTGCCCACAATATCTAGAAGCATTTGGAGGGTTACTGAGATCTTGGGTGTGTGACCTCCTCTGAGATGTAAATCAATTCTCTTCACTACTTCTTGCTTCTTTTGCAGTGACACCCAGAGCAATTAAAAGTTAATAGCCCTCCACAATCTCAAAAGGGACTGCTAATCAGAAAGCACCAGTCCTGAGTCTAGTGAAATGTTTATATAGTCTAGTTGCCATGTAACCCACCTGAGTATAGAATAAGCTACTTGGTGGGAGTGAGTTTCCTCCGAGTCACAAGGATCAGGTGACATTAGTACATTTCCCCAGAGCAGGGCAGCTGAATTCATAGCCAAGTTAATAGGCTGTGTCCCAAATCACACTCCTGTACTCTATAATAGTGCCATACTAGTACTCCCAAAGAATACTAATAAAAACTACAGCATTTATCAAATAGTAGACAGAAACAGCATGGATGCATTACTAAGAAGAATGACATAGAAGTAGACTGACCATCTAAATTTCAAGTTAAACTTTGGTGTTATTTTCTCAGTAGGCGTTGTTGAATTGCATATTTGTATTTTGTGCATTTATGTTTTACCACTTTTTAGCATAGCACTGGCCACTGTTGCAAATTAAATACACACAGGGTAAGTCAAATATCCTTATATTTTTGATTCAGGAAGTGTTAGAGTAAGGGAAAAGTGCAGAGTAAGCACATTCAGTTCCTCTTAGTACAAGAAGCAGATTTATAAGATTATGTTTTAGTACATTGTCTAATGTGTAGTTATCCAGTTATTCTTCTGCCAGTCTCTTTTCATATTGTATCTACTGAAATTAGGGGAGATATAAGATTTTTTATTAAATACATTGAAAATGATCCATTTTCAGGGTAAAACCATGTTAAACCCAGCAAAACAAACAAAAAAAAAAGCAAAAAACAAGAGGGTGGAGGGGGACTGCGTTTTTGCAATGCTGCAAATCAGAGTTAAGCTTTGCTGTATGTCACCTTCGTGACTACAACAGGAAATACCTTGTCCTCTAGGGATGGATGCAGCCTGCATTGACTTGTGCAGTGAAAAATTCTGAAGGGGAGGTATCATGTGATGCTCCACAGGGGTCTAATTTGCTGTAGTGCTGTAGTAGAGCTCTAATGTACAATGATATAAGATTTTGCCCATCTTAAATAGTAAAAAAACGGGAAAATCAATATGTGGCGGAAAATGTTGATATTGTGGTGAGCTGCCACAAGTAAATAAATGTTTTGGAAGCACTGGCTTGGGCCCAGTGTAGGATTTAACTCCTAATTTGACTGTACACTACCCTTATTAGGTTGTTCATTATTCTGAGCTTTTGTCATTGTGTATGTGTAACCTAGTGTTTCTCAATCCTGGTCCTGGCGCCCCACCGCTCTGCACAATTTAGTGCTTCTCCTGTTTAAACACACCCACTTTAAGTCAATAACGCACTGGTTAATGAGCTGAGTAGTTGGATCAGGTGTGTTGGGAGCAGGAAAACACTAAAAAAGGCAGAGCGGTGGGGCGCCAGGACCAGGATTGAGAGACACTGGTGTAGCTGCTCTAAGGCCGAGTTTCCTTGTGCCGTGCCAGAGCATGGTTGCCACACCCTTATCCAGAGCAACCTACAACTAATATAGGGTTAAATGGCACAATCCAAGCAATTGAGGGTAAAGAGCCTTGTCCAAGGGCCCAACCATGTCTGCTTGGCAGTGCTGGGACTTCAACCCTGGACTTTCAGGTCAGTAGTCCAGTGACCAAATTGCTGCGCCACCACAGTCCCTGCATACACCTACTAGCTTACATTTACATTTACAGCATTTATTAGACGCCCTTATCCAGAGCGACTTACAATTGGTACAGTCTTACAATCCAAGCAATTGTGGGTTAAGGGCCTTGCTCAAGGACCCAACAGTGGCAGCTTGGCAGAGGTGGGATTTGAACCCTGGACCTTCTGATCCAGAGTCCAGTACCTTAACCACTAGGCTACCACAGTCCCCCGCTTAGGTTTATTGGACTATTAAATACAAGTGGATAGGTCATTTAGTATTTTCTATTATAGCAGTGGAGATGATATTCTACTAAGGGCTTCTAATTTACTGTAATATAGCTACACTCTGAAAGTAGTTGTGGATAGAGAGTGGTGTTGACCATGAAAAGTCTTGGGGCATTTTATTTGGTCTTTGTTATGGATCTTTTTCTTGTCTTAGTCTTGACTATGATGGTCTTGAAAACAACTATAGCGCATGGTTCTATGAAGCTGGGTTTGAGATTCACCTTTGCTTACTGTCTGTGTCTTTGTGGGTTTCCTACTACTTCCCAATATATTGGGGCATATTGGCTGCTCAGATTGCCTTTAACTGTGAGTGAGTGAATGAGTGAGTAAATGTATGAGTGTAGTAGGCTGCAATTAACTGTTTCCTGTCTTGGATTTTTCCACCTCCTTTTAAATGTTTTCAGGACAGGGTCTAGACACACTATGACACTGACCAGGATAAAGGTTTATAGAGCTCAATGAACATATTATGATTTTGACCCAGTACCAGTTTCCTGTAACCTCAGATTTTCCAAACAGAATTTTTGGCTCTGACTTTTTATTGGGAAAATGTGGCAATTTCTGCATTTTGAACAGTCTGTTCACTCAAATTAACTCATGTAAAAGGATTTCATTATTAAGCCATGTTTTATAATGTCCAGCTTGACTTTACACATTACGCTTTAGTAGAGAGCTTCGGTGGCTCAGCAGGTAGAGCCAGCCACTGGAAATGGCAGTTTCTGAGGAGGTGGGTTCAAAATACCAGGTGGGGTTGCAGTGTAATCGTCGGGTGATGCGTTTACAGAATCCTGCGTTGGACTGGCGCCCTGTCCAGGGTGTACATCTGCCTGTACCCAGTGAATTCTGGTTTAGAATCCAGACTTCCTACTATGACCCTGACCAGAGTAAGTGGGGGTAAAATTGGATACTTTGCTATTACTTTATTGTTATTTATGAGTTGGAAGATGCTTTTATCTAAAGTGACTTCTAGGTGTAGCAACATTTGGATGGTTCTCATCATTTTTATCAACTAGACTGCAACCAGCCAAAAGCAAATTTCAAGTGGTTCATGCGTGAATAACTATATTACCTCTCTGCAGTAATCAGCTATCCTAACAATGATATTGAAGTTTGAGAACTCAAAGTTTTCAAGTGCATAGCTTGTTGAGAACTTATTAGCATTACAAGTGCTGCAGAATGAAGATTCCATCAACAGACCATATGTGAGTGCATGACAGCAGCAGGAGGAAAATAGGAAGCAGTGACTGTGCACAAATCCATTTAAACACAATCTATACCCTGTCTTTCTCACACATTAATTCTGCTTGGTGGAGAATGGCTGTGTGTTTATGGAATTTGACCCCTCATAGCTAGTGATTATCTGCACCACCTAGCCCATCTGTCTGGCCAGTGGAGATAATTAAGTTATTGTTTTCTGAGGCCGGAAAAATCCTGTAGCTACATAAGAGAGAATGTGAGTGCATACAGCTTGAGAGTAAGCGCTAAACCATTGCCAGTTGCATTTGACAGTGCAATGTAGCTAGATATCTCTGGGCTTTTTTAAGCACCGGAATGAATTGAACATGCCGAGCATTTATCACACCTCACTGCAGGCCTCACACACACACTAGATTCAAAATATTCAATACATACTACCAGTCTGCCTCAATAACACCAAGTCAGAGATGTATGTAAAATTCCTATAAATGCAGACTAATACATCTTGTTATAGTTCTTCCTATATTTAGATTACTATAGCAATTTTAAAAGATAATTTAATCTATCTAGACATGTATTTCTAATACTAACTTCATCTGTTTCCAATACATTTGCAATATTTAGCAGATGCCCTTATCTAGAATGATTTACAACTGGGATGATCCCCAACCCTCTTTCATTCCCTCAGAGACAGCCAATCATGGCTGTGTGTGATGAACAACTCAGCTGGAAAGGACTGTCTGGACTCGAGGCCAGCTCACTGCATCGGTGGGCTAGTGTTAGATCACTGTGCCACCCCATCGCTACTATTACAATGTACAAAATACCGATAACACATGGGATCGAACACAGGACCTTCTTGTTGTGAGGCTACCCACCGAACCACCATGCCACTCCACAACATACCGATACAATGTACAATTCAAGCAACTGGGTTGCTCAAAGGCCCAACAGTGGCAGCATGACTGTCCTAGCACTTCTGGTCAATATTCCATGTGGCAAATGTTTTTGAATTTTTTTATTATTATTTTGCAGCAGCAAGGTAAAAAAAATTAAAAATCAAACATTAAATAAAATTAAAGATATCTTAAATTCTAGAATTATAATAAAGTGAGATAATGTTACTTGAATGAATTTAGACAAAATTATTTTATAACATATATTGCCATTAACTCTCATTATGCCTACATTTAAGACATTGTGGCTTGCTAAGATGAGATTTTCTTCATTTTAGCATTAAACATGATCTCTTAACCATTCACACTTAAGAAATAGTTACATTATCGAGCATGTCAGCATCCTGGTAACTGATATTTTGCATGTCAGAAGGAATCCAGATTTTTCTAAATAATGAAATTATGACAGTGCTGCTAACTTGTTGAATGCTACTCTATTTCAATGTTTACCATGCGCTGTTGTTATTACCTTAGGTTTTGCAAGACACGCTTTATTGCACAGTGTCATATAAAAGGCCTAAATATGAACTCTGATCTTTGGCAAGTTCTTTGTATGACTGGCTTTGTTTATGTTTGGTCTGGATGGAGGAAATGTCTCACTAGAGTTGGCTCATGTTGTCAGCTGTTGCTAATTTAAAAGAAATGTTTTATGTGCACTCTGCCAAATGTCAGAAAATAGCACAACACACCCGTGAAGTTGCTGTCAAACATTATTAGTTCGTTGATGTTATTATTTGTTGTCAGTCAAGATACAGTGTTTGCTGTATACTCTACAATACCCAGAGGGCTATGGTTTCCATATGATAGGACCTGATATTTTAGATCGTAATGAATCTTCCAGAGCCAGCGCCACAGGCAGATTAATTATCTAGCTCCATCTGCTGGTTTCTCATGCTATATATTCAAAATGCATTGGACCTCGTGGACTGTTACATACTACCACGTCTGTTACTACTAACTACTGCTACTACATTCAGTCATTTGCAGGTGCTCTTATGCAGAGCAGATTACAAAATGCGCAAACTCTTATTGCTACCACTACTACTACTACTACTACCAGAACATTTTGGGATAGTATGGAAAATGCACAAAACAAGAATGATTTTAATTAAGTTTTCATGTTGATTATTATTGTTATCTTAAAGATCTCACTTTGACTAAGTGTACAGTGGGGCAAAAAATATTTAGTCAGTCACTGATTGTGCAAGTTCTCCTACTTAGAAAGATGAGAGAGGTCACAGGTACACTTCAACTATGAGAGACAAATTCAGAGAAAACACAGACTTTCAACTCCCTCCACAAATTTTCTATGGGGTTGAGGTCTGGAGACTGGCTAGGCCACTCCAGAACCTTGAAATGTTTTTTACAGAGCCACTCCTTCGTTGCCCAAGCAGTGTGTTTGGGATCATTGTCATGCTGGAAGACCCAGCCACGTTCCATCTTCAATGTTCTCACTGATGGAAGGAGGTTTTGGCTTAAAATCTCACGATACATGGCCCCGTTCATTCTTCCCTTAACACGGATCAGTCGTCCTGTCCACTTTGCAGAGAAACAGCCCCAAAGCATGATGTTTCCACCTCCATGCTTCACAGTAGGTATGGTGTTCTTGGGATGCAACTCAGCATTCTTCTTCCTCCAAACATGACAAGTTGGTTTTTACCAAAAAGTTCTATTTTGGTTTCATCTGACCACATGATATTCTCCCAATCCTCTTCTGGATCATCCATATGCTCTCTGGCAAACTTCAGACGGGCCTGGACATGTACTGACTTAAGCAGGGGGACACGCCTGGCACTGCAGGATCTGAGTCCCTCTCGGAGTGGTGTGTTACTGATGGTGGCCTTTGTTACTTTGGTCCCAGCTCTCTGCAGGTCATTCATCAGGTCCATCCGTGTAGTTCTGGGATTTTTGCTCACCATTCTCATGATCATTTTGACCCCACAGGATGAGATCTTGCGTGGGGCTCCAGATTGAGGGAGATTATCAATGGTCTTGTATGTCTTCCATTTTCTTACAATTGCTCCTACAGTTGACTTATTCACACCAGCCTGATTGCTTATTGTAGATTCACTCTTCCCAGAAAGGTGCAGGTCTACAATTTTCTTCCTGGTGTCCTTCGACAGCTCTTTGGTCTTGGACATAGTTGAGTTTGGAGTCTGACTGTTTGAGGTTGGGGACAGGTGTCTTTTATACAGATAACGAGGTCAAACAGGTACCATTAATACTGGTAATGAGTGGAGGACAGATGAGCTTCTTAAAGAAGAAGTTACAGGTCTGTGAAAGCCAGAAATCTTGCTTGTTTGTGGGTGACCAAATACTTATTTTCCACCATGATTTACAATTAAATTCTTTAAAAATCATGCAGTGTGATTTCCTGGATTTTTCTTTCTCATTTTGTCTCTCATAGTTGAAGTGTACCTATGTTGGAAATTACTGACCTCTGTCATCTTTCTGAGTAGGAGAACTTGCACAATCAGTGGCTGACTAAATACTTTTTTGCCCCACTGTATAATCTGTTGCTGTGTTTCTTTGACAGGCCAATAATTTAAAGTTTTTAGAAACAGCCCCAAGTCTAAATCTGTCTTTCCAAGACTCATCAAAGTGGCAACAACATGTCAGTTGGTCTAATAATAATACATCGTGTTTCTGTTTTCTTAAAGTAAGAGCAAGTCTTGCTCATGCCATTGCCCTTGCAAAAAAAGATAAATGAAATATGAATTAAAGGTCTTGGTATTAAAAGAATTAAAAGTATTGGGAGTAACCTGCTCTGCTGTATTCCTTAACTGTTCTGTTAGTATTGTTCATTAATTAATGTATCCATTTTTCTATACCCATTTAGTCCAATTCCGGGTCAGGATGTCATCTGGAAGCACAGGGCACAAGGCAGGAACCAAACCTTGGCAGGGCACATACAGAGGGGCAAAAAATTATTTAGTCAGTCACTGCTTGTGCAAGTTCTCCTACTTAGAAAGATGAGAGAGGTCTGTCATTTTCATCACAGCTACACTTCAACTATGACAGACAAAATGAGAAAAAATATCCAGGAAATCACATTGTAGGATTTTTTAAGAATTTCATTATAATTCATGGTGAAAAATAAGTATTTGGTCACCCACAAACAAGCAAGATTCCATAAACTGTGTTGCTTACTCTCGTGGGATCTGGCAATCCTGTTTGAGCTGTGTTGTTTATGGAGTGCACTGCTGAGCGCTTGTTTATAAGAGGCATCTCACTTTCTGGTTGTTGGAATAAACCAGAACATCATGAAATATCACCACTTAATCTACTACATATTTTATTTGGGATATTTTGCAACAAACGTCTGCTTGCAAAAACCTCAGTACACTGGATATCAGTCAGCTGTAGCACGGGAAGCTAGCGCTAAACATAACTTGCAGTAATGAATAGCAGCTGGACTCCGTCCTGTGCGGATCAAAACACAGCACGGATAGTTCAGAAAAAAGTCAGCAGAAAAGAACAGCTTAGCTATTAATATGGCAGATGATATTAGTAGATGTGTTTTCTTGCTGAAAGTCCGACCGTGACTGGTTTTGAATATGGCAGCTCCTCTCCCCTCCTTCTGGTACGGTGTACTGCCATTGAATCTTTTAGTGGTACACAGTTCCGGACCATTCTGGCCTACTTTCACCCCTACTTTTAATGCATTAGTGGTTTTTCTCTGTTCTGAGTACTTATTAATATATCAGTTATCACTTAATACTCTCTGCCTTGTTTCTATCCAACGTAGACATGGTTCATAAGTGGCTCTGACTGGAACCATGGATGTGAAAGTCATTGTCTAATGCTGTTTTCCAGTTTATAAACCGTTAGAGCTAAGTCTTGATCATTTTTGCTCTCAGATAGGTGGCATGGGATGCAAAGGGATGCATCAATCTTTGCAGAATATCTAAGCCATGGCCTGGAATGATACCATTTCAGATTAAAATCCCCTGATGTGTGTCCATATGTGCGCTATGGAAATTTTTTCGTAGCTGGCTGTATTAATGCAGCTGGAAAAAGTACTCCTGGAGCCTGAAATGGTGTGGAGGAGCTAACAGAGGCAACTATGGTAAGTTTTGTTTTGATTTCCAGAAAACTGTCCATCTTAAGCTTTCTCAGCAATAACTGTATTAATTGGAAGGGGATTACACCCCCAAGAAATGCCAGCCCTGGCACACAATCACTTTAGTGACATCACTGGCTTTGGAATGTGACGAGAGAACATGCACATTCATACAGGCAGCAACCAGGCCAGGACTCGAACCCAGGTCCCTGGAAATGTGAGGCTGACGGCACTGACCACTGTGCCACCATGTTGCCCATATTAGCGTTGTGAAGAGCTTTGCAGAAAACTCACACAGGACACATTCCTTATGATATAGATCAGGTTCAGCAGTAACCCACTGTTTATGGGTGGATGGCATGACTAAAACAAGAAGGACGCATTAAAACCAGACTCAGACAACTCAGAGGCTTGTGGTTGATGAGAGAAGGAAACAATGCAGCATTAGTAAGGTGAATGCAAAACAAATGGATTTACGTGTGGAAAGTTGGCATGGTAAATTTTCTGAACACTAGACGGTTCAAAGTAAGGGTTATGATCACTCTCTTCTTGCACCCAGAAACCTAACCATGATATCCATTTGTTTATATGTTAAAAATCACATCTCATTCTTAAATCATGGACTTCAATATGGAGTTAATCTATCCCCCATTTTACCCTTTGTCTGTAACACTTTCCTGTAAAGGCTTTCCATTACATTTTGAAACAGGATTGCTGAGATGCTCTTCCATTCAGCCATAAGACCAGTACTGAGGTCAGGCACTGATGTTTGGCCATAAAGTCTGGCTTATTGGTTAATCCCAGTTTAATCCCTAAGCTGTTGGAGAAGTGGAGACTAGGGCTCTATGCACTCTAGACAAAAATGGCCTTAAATATAATCAAATTTCTGGAACTAAAGGGAACTAAACTCTGAATACAGATTATTAATGCAGCTTGGCTTATTCATAGTGTTACTGAATGCCATTTCCCAGTCTTTCAGCAACACAGAGGATATGCAAGCCAACAAAAAATGCATGTTGTGCAACCCCAAAATGTCTGATGTACTCACCAGACAGAACGTCATATGCTATGAAAGCAGCCAAACTACCAGTACGGCTGAAATGCCCATTAGATAAAGTGTGCACATTCTCAAAAGTGCTTTGGTGCCCCAGTGGTCTGCAGTCTTCATATAGATACATTCACCAGGATTGAAAAGAGTCCAAAAACACACATTTGTATTCAATTTGTTCCAGCTCAGAGTCAGCTGTCAGCTGTGCAGACACCAAAATTAAATCACTCCGATGAAATCATTTCTATGCCAGCCTTAGCAGTCAAAGTCAGCTACAGCTTCTGCAGTGAACTGGAATGTGTGGCCCAGGTGAAATGGAATCTGTGCTGCTAAAATGTTTCAGAAATGACAACGGAAGTAATATTGATCCAAAATCATTTGTGTATTTTCCTAAAAAGCTTTTTCAAACATACAAACCCTGCCCTAATCACATGCAGATGTTATTCATTGACCTGTAGTCATTGCTTTGCCTTGCCCACCAGGTGGCGCTCAACTACTTTTCACTGCACTGCAGAGTTTATCCCTCTGCTAGTCAATCCATGCACTATTATTTAGTGTCCTGTGTCTTTATCACATATGTCTGAACAGCACAAATAAAACTTACCAGATTTGTAGTGCTCTTTCAGTTGTAATCTGTTGTAACGTAATCTGGAACTGTTTTTATACTTCAGCATTTGCAGTATTTTAAAAATATAATCCCAAATCAAAAAAAGCTGGGACTGTATGGGGACAAAAACGCAGTGTGCCTTACATTTGCTTTGACTGTTATTTCATTGCAGACAGTATGAACTCAAGATTTCAGGTTTTGTCGGGTCAGCTTCATTTCATTTGTTAATATACATTCCTGGATTTCAGGCCTGCAACACAGTCCAAAAAAAATTGGAATGAGTGGAATTCTGGGATAGAAATGAGGTAAAAAAAAAAACTAAATAATAATGTGATGTCAACAGGTGATTGTAATCAGGATTTGGTACAAAAGCAGTATCCACAAAAGGCAGAGTCTTTGAGGAGCAAAGGTGGGCAGAGGACCTCCAGTTTGTCAAGAAATGTGTGAGAAAATTATTGGAATGTTTAAAAACAATGTTCCTCAAAGAAAGATTGGAAGGGATTTGCGTATTTCTTCCTGTACAGTGCATAATATTATTAAAATGATTCAAGTAATCTGGAGGCATTTCAGTGTGTAAAGGGCAACTCTGCAAGCCTACACTGAAGATCCATAAAAGCCAGTCTGTCATGGTATGGGTCATTTACACTTGTGTGATGGCAGGATTAATGCAGAAAGGTACATAGATTTTAGAGCAACATACGCTGCTTTCAAGATGACTTGTCCAGGGACGTCCATTCATTTTTCAACAAGATAATGCAAAACCATATTACAAAGGTATGGCTACGGAAGAAGAGGGTGGTACTGGACTGTCCTGTCTGCATCCTGATCTGTCTCCAACAGAGACTGTGTAAAGAATTTTGAAACGAAACAATAGCATGATGACGAACCCCATACTGTTGCACACCTTAAGACTTTTGCAGGAGGAGTGGGCAAAAAAAACACCTTAAACGCTTAATCGCTTGGTGCCAAAACGTCTTTTAAGTGTTATGAGAAGGAATGGCAACATTACAAAGGTGATAAATATCGTGCCAATTTTTTTTGGAATGTGTTTCAGGCCTAGTCGACCAGACAAAACATGAAATGTCTTGGGTTCATACTGTCTGCAATGAAATAAAAGTCACTGTAAGGCACACTGTGTTTATTTTTTTATTTGCATTTGCCATACTGTTCCATTTTTTCTGATTTGTGGTTGTCTATCAAGTACAGACCTGATGAATACATACATACATTAGTATACACTGTATTTAGTAATGCTGTTGTAGTTTCTAATTTTTGAGCTAGCCTTTGATGTATGTTTGGATGGCTAAGAAGCAGCATTATCAGTGCTATACAGACTGGCTGCATACAGACATCCGTCAACTAAATTTCCTCTACCATGTTGATAAACTGCTCTTCACACATTTTTTTTCTTTTGCATTTACACACAGAATGATTATAAAAAGAACTTTTTATTATGTTTCATGCAATTGCAATTAAATATGGAAAACATGTGAGTTTCAGATGTTAAGCGAAACGTTAAAATTATAAGTGTATTTCTTTAGGTATGCCTTAGAATGTGTTTTATTCCCTTGGCTGCCACAGATATAAGCACAAAGCCAACTGAAGGATAGCTGATTCAAAGCTTTATGTGGAATGTCTGGGTGCCTTACAAGCCAAGATTCCTCATTCAAGGGCTTATATGGTCTCCTGCCTCAGTGATCTCAAGACATTTCCAAATGAAGCACTAAATTCAGTGCATGTTTGTTGATAAATGCAGAACTGCACCTTAATGGTGCAGGGTACATACCGTAGCACAGCTTTCTCTTGAGGCATCTTCATATGAACTTGATGTAATGATAATACAAATTTGTACAATTTCTTATGTTGAAGTTTTACCACAACATAAAATTATAACACAGCAAGTACAACTTCCAATTTTATGGAATAATAAAAATAAATAAACAATAAAATTAATGCTGGCAGTACACAGGGTTGTTCTCAATAGTTTAATGCAGTGGTTCCCAAACATTTTCTGCAGTGCCGCTCTTTTGTAGATAAGAATATTTTCGAGACCCTCCAGTCTAACACAGGTATGTGTCTTTTGCTTCCAAACTACATGGGAATTTATTTTAACATGGCAATTCATACAAAACTTCAGCTTCTTATTAAACAAAACAAAATTAAGTGACAAATCACATGTACAGTGGAATTCTTACAGGTGACATGCATGATGTGTCTTAAATTCATCTGTCTGAGATTTATCTAGCTCAAACATGTCTCATTTACTTGCCCTGCTGTGTCCCTAATAATAGCCACACTATTATTATTATTATTATTATTATTATTATTATTATTATTATTATACACTCATTGACAAAAAATAATGCAACAAGAAGGAGTGGTTGGGATTGAATCAAACTCTACATGTATGAATGTAATGATGATACAAGTTACAGTGGTGCTTGAAAGGTTGTGAACCCTTATGTCTGCATAAATATGACCTAAAACATCTTCAACTTTTCACACAAGCCTTAAAAGTAGATAAAGAGAACCCAGTTAAACAAATGAGACAAAAATATTATACTTGGTCATTTATTTATTGAGGAAAATTATCCAATATTACATATTAGTGAGTGGCAAAAGTATGTGAACCTCTAGGATTAGCAGTTAATTTGAAGGTGAAATTAGAGTCAGGTGTTTTCAAGCAATGGGATGATAATCAGGTGTGAGTGGGCACCCTGTTTTATTTACAGAGCAAGGAACTATTAAAGTCTGCTCTTCACAACACGTTTGTGGAAGTGTATCATGGCACGAACAAAGGAGATTTCTGAGGACCTCAGAAAAAGAGTTGTTGATGCTCATCAGACTGGAAAAGGTTAGGAAACCATCTCTAAAGAGTTTGGACTCTACAATCCACAGTCAGACATACTCTGTACAAATGAAGGAAATTCAAGACCATTGTTACCCTCCCCAGGAGTGGTCACCCAACAAAGATCACTCCAAGCAAAGGTTCTGAAAGCAAAGGTTCACATACTTTTTCCACTCACTAATATCTAATATTGGATCATTTTACTCAATAAATAAAAGACCAAGTATAATATTTTTGTCTTATTTGTTTAACTGGGTTCTCTTTGTCTACTTTTATGACTTGTATGGAAATCTGATGATGTTTTAGGTCATATTTAAGCAGAAATATAGAGAATTCTAAAGGGTTCACAAACTTTCAAGCACCACTGTATGTTGAAAAGTTATCGGGAAAAGCTGTACAATTGTAAGGAGGCTCTAGTACCCTGTTTGGCCACCTCTGGCCTTGATACATGATGAGATATGGTTGGGCATGGAGGCGTACACTTTCTGTATAGAATTCTGTGGCACATTTGCCCACAGATGTTGCAGCTGGGCCTGTAGATCCTGCACCTCATAGGCTGTCACAGTTGGTGTCCCTGCTAGTCCCATAAATGCTTGTTTGGCAATAAATCTGGTGAGCGGTAAGGTCAAGGAAGTATTGCAATCTGGTGGTGACATTACTTGAAAACCCTTGCTGTGTGGACATGCATTATCCTGCTGAAAAAAAGCCAGTTGGAAGCCCTGCCATGAGAGACAACACATGGCAGCATGATTTCCTGCACATATCGCTGATATATTAGTGTCCCTCGTATCACTACTAAGAGTGACCGACTGTCGTATGCGATGGCTTCTCAGATCATCACACCAGCAGTTGGGGCAATGTGTCACTCCACAGCAAAGGCAAGATTGAAGCGCTCACCACAAGGCCTCCATACTCAAACCTGACCGTTATCAGATACCAAAACAGAACCTAGATTCATTGTTAAAGATGATACGGTTCCAGTCCATAGCAGTCCAGGTCTCTTGTTCAGGACACCACTGCAGACGAAGGGGACAATGGCTGGCTGTAAATGGCCTTACCCCACGTGTAATTATTTACATATCCGCCTGAGATGTAACTGCCTGCCAAGTTTTGGGGAAATCTGACATTTCCATCTTGTTATATGACTGTCAGCCTGCGCTGGTTGCTTATCTGTTTAGTGTGAATTTTGTGTACACAGCAAGACTAATTAAGTATTTATGTGACATATCTGGCCAAATAAAATTGGTTCTGAATCTAAGGTGTGGTATCCAAATTAACTGAGGGATTGCCATTTAGTTTATTGTTTGATTATATACCAAGTGCATTCAGGGCCATAAGGTGGGTCAATTAAGGTTGGGCAATAAAGCTGTTTATAAACAGTTAAATACAGCTGCTGTGCAATAAAGGACTCTATCGGTCATATGATCCTAAGATGGGTGTGACATTGCATTGTTCGACAATATTAAGGAAGCTCTAAAATAATGATGTGTACCTGAAAAATTGTACTTGTAATAAGGTTGATGTACTACTAATAATCATGTTTTACTCCCACCTATACTGTTCAGAATCAAAAGGGAAAGTCTGGAGCTTGCACAAAACACTGCTACCGCTGAGCCACCAGAGCTGCACTGCTAAAACAAATAATCTTTATGAATTTATAACACTTTGAGTAATTTGCTGTAAAAATAGTGCAGAGTTAGTGAAGTATAATCTATGCCACAGTAATTTCCTTTTTTTTAAGTGTGTGTGTGTGTGTGTGTGTGTGTGTGTGTGTGTGTGTGTGTGTGTGTGTGTAAGATTGTGTAGGTGTTGGGGGGGATGTGAAAACAACATATTGGTGTAGTTTACACAAAGCACTATTATCTTTAAAGGTTCCACTCCCTTCAGGCGGGAGTCTTAAAGGTTCAAAGGTTCATTAGTGGCCATTTTCTATTTGAACAGCTTATCGTACATATGACACGTTGTAGCCCATAAATTGCATATACGGTCACTTATTAGTCATGTCTGAAAAAAATCACTCACTTTTTTATTTCATGTCATAATGTCTGATCATAACTAACAAAAACCAGGACCATAATGCCATTTATGAGTCAGATTAAATTCATGGAAGACAAACAAAAAAGGAGGCCATACTGAATCAGCACCTTCCATGAACTTCCTTTTATTTACAGGATGTCTTTTTCTTTGATGGTGAAACATAGGAAATTGAGGGAGTGGGAATTCTCTTATTTATTTTTTCCAGTAACCATGGTCCAAATTCAACAAGGAGCACAGGTGGAAATTACCCTTACAGACAAATACATAACATCCGCAAATGAGTTGGCTGAGGTCAGAATAGGAAGAAACTAGCTTTACTGGACACACAGCTTAGAGTGGATGCAGAAACATGCAATGCAATATGAAGGGTTAGGTTTAGGATACAAAAGGTAAATGGGATCCTAATTTAAGGACAGGTGCTCAGGTGATGGAGTGGCATTTCTCTAGCCACCATCAGGAAATCCCGATGGTGCCTTCCAGCACTACACAGGCAAGACAGACAGGGGAACACAAAGTAAAAGTAACCCCTTCAATAGACTAGTATCTCATCCAGGGTGTGCTGCCACCTGCACCTAATGAATTCCGGGATAGGCTCTGGTCCCCCTGCAACCCTGATCAGGATAAGCGTGGTTAAATTGACAAGAATATTGGAACAGATGCAGGGCAAGATCAATTAATGGGGAACCACAGCATTATGAGTTCATTTTAAACAATTTTTCAAAAATAATTTAGATGATACAATCTCATACAGACTCTTCTACATGTGCTGTCTGAATGGAAAGTGGTGCATGATCCTAATCACTACTAGTACGGCCAAAACTTGTTATCTAACCCACGACTACTTCATTTCTATTTTTGGCGAGAGAGACGAGTTTGGTGACATAACAAAGTTACAATAAAATTGACAAAGTGACATTCATATGACATTCAAGTGACATTCATGTAATCCAGACGCACCACATCCCTCGACAATCACATTTACAATGTACATAAACATGTACGTACATGCAGAGTTTCTATTCATTTACGCAAATTTGGGAAATAGTCCGTAACTGACGATTATATCTGTGACACGAAGTGCATGAAGTCCAGCCTGCAACGAATAACAGTCATTATAAGTGTGTTCACTCGAAAAATTTGATTTTTAAAAACTTATTCTGACTACTGCGCATACCGCCACTACAAAGGGGCCAAGACTTGCCACCCCCTTCTCCGACAAATTTACTAATATACCAATTGGTTTGTTCTAATGATGGGGCGGGGATTCTGTACTACAGTCCCGTTCATATTCAACCAATGACCAGCCATCTCCTTATATCACATCTCTGATAACTGACAGGGGCTGTCTTTGCTTTGGCATCTTAGCTGGTAGAAGTTCATAGAAGTTCACATTTTAAGCATGCGACGTCGAGAGGCGATGTTGGTGGCTTTTGGAGGTAAATTGCATGGAAGGAAATCCGTCCTGCCATCACTGGTGGCAAGAGACGAGGTTGGCAAGATAACGGGGGGCGAGATAATGAGGTTAGACTGTATATTCATAGTTTATAGTGTAATGAACAAGAGATAAGCTCTTCTTTGTTGCCCGGAGAATAGTTTCCCCTTTTTGAGACTGGTTCCTTAAAAACCATCTTCCTCATGGATTCCCAGGTAGCAACAGCAAAGTCTTTGGTCTATCACAGTAATTATGACAAGGAATTCAAGAAAGCATGATTGGCATTGCTTTGTAGGGTGAAATGAAGGCTTTCCTCTCCACCACACAAGTCAGTAGTTCACAGAACAGGACAGTTGGCGCCCCCTCTAGATGTATTTAGTGGTTTTATGTTTATGGTTTTGCACAGCATATTGAAAAAAGGTAATGTTTGGCATAAGGTGTCTTAATGTGTCTTAAAGCCTTAATGTCCCAGGATGTTAGTGGTCAGTATTGGTGGAGATTACACTAGTAGGTTGAAATTGGGAAATAAATCATTTTTATTCTGATTTAGTTTTTTTTATTGCTGATACTGACTTAAAAAGCTTTGGAAAGCTACTTTGTGACACTATCTATTGCAAATAAAGCTAGACTAAACTGAATACTTTGCTCTAATCCATGGTGTCAGAGTTTGTCAAACAAACCAGATTTTGGCTTGGAGTCTTAGGATCTGTTTACATTGGAGACGTGAAAGTAGCTCTGTGCAATGAGAGAAATGCAGACTAAATCCCTGATGACAGAGAAAAAAAGAGAGCATCAGCCCAGTCAGACTGCTCCTTTGAGATCATGAAGAGCAGAGTGCCATGTCACTCGCACTGCATACGTGGCCTGGTTGGAAAAACCTTACTCAAATCATAAGTTTACTCTTTGTTTGTCTTTGATCACAAAGGAGGCAGATGTCATTTGATGTAACAGTCTGTAAGTAAAATATACATGTCCTCATGGGCTCTGCTAGGGCCTGAAACTGCATCTGTTGTTTTTGTGTTCCATCCAATTTGATTCACATTCCTTAAAGACCGAAAAAAATACAAAACTAACATTTGCTCTGGATTTCCCTGAATTAGGATCTATGAATAATTTGTCGCTGTTATTGGAAAATGGAAAATGCTATCCACTTTCTTGCTTTAGATCAGTGAGTATGGGAATAATATTTATATTGTCATGAATTTGATTGATGGTAACCATGAAATAACCTCACTTGTAATTAAAAATGTTTTAGCTGGCATTAGGTTTATTTCAGGTTTACTTTAGGTATTGAAACACACCTGAAACGCAGCATCTTTGTGATTGAAAGGAAGTAGGAAAATGTGAAATCTCCATGATCCTCTCATGATATACCCAGAGTTCAACCCATAACCCAAGACTCAATGAGGGACATCTGTTTCACCTGACAGCTGAATATAATTTCACTTTCAATTCAGGGTATTCTTTGAAAATCATACATTTCTAAGATACTTTAACTTCCTCTTCTATCCATTTCTATATTATCCATTCAACTCACCAAGAAGGAGTTGTTGGAATCGAATAAAACTTTATATGTAAGAATGTATTGATGATATACAGTATGTAAGTGATTACAATATTACAGTGAAAGGAAAAGTTTATTGAGGGAAAACTGAACATTTGAAAGGAGGCTCTAGTACCCTGTTGAGGTGCCTCTAGCCTGGATATATGATGAGATATGTTCAGGAACTGGAGGAACATAGATTCCGTATGGTATCCTGTGGCACATTTGCCCACAGATGTTACAGCTGGACCTGTAGATCCTGCACACTTGTAGGCTGCCTAAGCTGGTGCCCAACCTGGTTCCATAAATGCTTAATTGGTGATAAATTTGGTGATTGGACAAAGGAATTGTTGCAATCTGGTGGAGACATTCCTGAGACATATCGCTGATCTGTTGGTGTCCCTCGTATCACTACTAGGAGTGACCGACTGTAGTATGCGATGGCTCCCCAGATCATCACACTAAGTGTAGAGAAGCCTCCAAGCCATTTGGATGCAATCAAAATACTATGGTTGATGTAAACATTATTGAAATTGTTTACCATTACTACCTTTAAAAGAAAGCCTGAGCTATGCTATGGAAATTAGTTACCCAACGCAACTTACAAGTTATACAGTCTTACAATTCAGGCAATAGTTGGTTATGGGCCTTGCTCAATGACCCAACAGTGACAGCTTGACAGAGCCACAATTTGAACCCTGGACCTTCTAGTTCATAGTCCAGTACCTTAACTACAAAACTATACCTTAACTACATATGGCTTCTCTTGTTAGGGGTTGAAATAGGAGATCTGATCCTGACATATCAGACCTGGCTCAAGTTTTACACTGGACGCCTGATGCATCCTTCCCATTTTATCTGGGCTTGGATCTGGCAGTGAATATAATAGCTGGGCATTCACACTAGTACAGTTTAGAGGGACCAGTTGACCTAAACGCATATCTTTGGATTGTGGGAGGAAACTGGGTTATCTCAAGAAAACCCATGCGGACGTGGGGACAATATGCAAACTTCATACATTTGGGCGGAGTCCAGACTGAAGCATGGATCTCTGGAGCTATGAGGTGACAGCACTAACCACTTGTGCCACCGGGTTGCCCTTAACCACCAAATATCATGGTGGGGCATTAAACAAAATCCCACAAGTAAATCAGTGCACACAAAATATTCTGTTTCCTCCATTTAAACATCCATATGAGGAGAATCTGACCTTGGTCTAGACCTCTATATAATCTACACTGTAGAGTAGGCCAGCAAACCACACCTACTCTCTATGATCCTGATCCTATGAAAACTGTTCCAGACCAGGATGGGGTGAATTCTCTGAAGTCTTACATCGTTAGAAAGCATGCTTTGTCCTCTGAGAGTATCCGGTTTGTTACGGTTGAATCCTTTCTTCTGTTGTCTTTACCAAATCTGTGTCTTGGTAATTTATATGAGGACAGTTCCCTGAAGGCAGTTCTTGGGAACAACATGTTATATGAAGCTTCATGGCTTTTTGGTCACAATTTAAACCGTGATTTTTTATTCTGGCATAGAGGGGAGTGTACTGAATATACACTCACTGTTCCCTTTATTAGGTACACCTTCTTGTTATTTTATCTTACAGTATAGAAGCACTTTGTAGTTCTACAATTACAGACTGTAGTCCATCTGTTTCTCTACATACTTTGTTAGTTCCCTTTACTCTGTTGTCTATTGGTCAGGACCCCCAGAGATCAGGTACTATTTGGGTGGTGGCTCATTCTCAGTACTTCAGTGACACTGACGTGGTGGTGGTGTGTTAGTGTCTGCTGTGCTGGCATCAGTGCTACTTTAGTTTTTGTATAACTCTGTATCACTGTTAGACTGATGATAGTCCACCAACCAAAAATGTCTAGCCACCAGCATCCTGTAGGCAGTATCTTGTGAGCACTGATGAAGGTCTAGAAGATGACTGACACAAACTGTACAACTACAGGTGAGCTGCTGTCTCTGACTTTACATCTACAAGGTGGAGCAATATGGTAGATGTGTCTGCTAGAGTACACGATAAGTGAACACAGTGTTTAAAATCTCCAGCAGCACTGCTGTGTTTGATCCACTCATACCAGCAAAAACACACACTAACATACCAAAACGACATCAGTGTCACTGCAGTACCTGTTTATACATCATTCTGATAGATCCGTTCAAATTTCTGCCCTGAAAGAAATGTTGTGTTCAAGTAAATGTTGTTATTATGAGGTTAAGCAGAATGCAAGTCTAAGTTCAGTATGTACAATACCAAACATTGCCTGGATAGGTGTAAAGCTTATCATCATTGTACTCTAAACTAATGCATCAGTCTGACAAATCAGTCTGAATGTTTGGGTATGGTAGAAATTCCAAGCGAAATTTGGTGGAGGAGGAATAATAGACCTCACTGTAATTCCAAATGTATTTAAACACCTTATGTAAAGAGTGGAGGCTGTTATGGTAGCAAAAGTTCTATCATCTCCACATTAATACTGATAGTATTGATGACTGGTATTATCAAGCACACGTAATGTGCAGGTGTCTGCATATTCATGCAAATACATAGTCTATTCCATGTAATAGTATGTTTCTACTGCACTATATACATTCGCTGGCCACTTTATTAGATTTATTAGGTTATTAGGTAATATATAATCAACCAATCACATGGCAGCAATCAATGTATTCAGAAGGGAAGACATGGACAAGATGACCTGCAGAAGCCGGGCATCAGAATAGGGTAGTTAGGTGATTTCAGTGACTTTGAACATGTCATGGTTGTTGGTACTAGACGGGCTGCTCTGAGTTTTTCAGAAACTGCTGATCTACTGGGATTTTCATGCACAGTCATCTATAGGGTTTACAGAAATGGTCCAAAAAAATAGAAAATATCCAGTGAGCGGCAGATATCTGGGTGAAAATGCCTTGTTGATGTCAGAGGTCAGCGGAGTCACACAGACTCATGTAAAAAAGAGTCTTGATTTTCTGCTGTGACATTTGGATGGTAGTTTCAGAATTTGTCGTAAACAACATGAAATCATGGATCCATCCTGCTTTGTATCAACAGGTCAGGCTGCTGCTGGTAGTATAATTGTGTGGGGGATATTTTCTTGGGACACTTTGGTCCATTTAATACCAACTGAGTACTGTTTAAACACCACAGCCTACCTGAGTATTGTTGGTGACCATGTCCATCCTTTTGTGATCACAGTGCACCATTTTCTGATGGCTACTTCCAGCAGGATAACATGCCATGTCACAAAGCTCAAATCATCTCAAACTGGTTTCCTGAACATGACAATTAGTTCACTGTACTCATATGGCTTCCACAGTCACCAGATTTCAAACCAACAGAACACATTTGGGCAGTGGTGGAACAGGAGATTCACATCATGAATGTGCAGCCGACAAATCTGCAGCAACTATGTGATGCTATCATATCAATATTGAATCTCTGAGGAAGCTTGTCGAATCTATGCCTTAAATAATAAAGACCACTCTTAAGGAGAAACCGGGTCCAACATAGTAGTAGGAAGGTGTCCCTAATAAAGTTGCCAGTAAGTGTATATAAACGGTTAAAGGTATATGTAGGAGTGGAGTTAGTATTCACACCTTTTATCATAATGCTAAAATGAACAAAATCCAATATCATGGCACTTACTCATTCAACCTTGTATATAGTTTCGGTAAGATTATATTTGTTTACTTGCACCAAAAGTACAAGCATGCTTAGTCATTGAAAGCTCTATATAAGTATTTCAATCAGACCAAGGACTCAGTACGTCTCACACTAGGATTAAGTGGTAACTGAAAATGAATAAATGAATGACCTGGCAGTCACAACACAATGGAACTTCCTGATTTGAATAAATATAATCTGCAAACACAATGAAATTGGTCACAAGAGGAAAACAGTTACAGTATGTAGCTCAGCATGCTATCATGGGTTGATCATATGGTACACAGCAATAATGGAAAGATAAACATACAATTGTTACAGTCAAAAGAAAACTTATTATTAACTTATAAAGTTTTATCTGAAGAGAAGATATGGTAAACTGAAGCAATTAGTATAGTATCACTGCTTAAATTAGCTCCGATGTGAGCTTTATACAAATGTCTTTACTCCATACCTCAGTAGGTGCTTATAAAGCTTTAACAGCACTGGGCCATCAGTCAATGTGAGCAAAATAGCACTAACTGTGGTTTGCGTTGAGTTTTTGTGCTTTCCACCACTGCAATTCAGGGTGAGGGCGAGGATGTGAGAAATTAGCTTGGAAAATAGTTCAGCTGTTCTATTTTTGGTGTTCAAGGCTCTAAGATGTTCCAGATTTGTTTGTTTAGGATTATATTTCTGGATTTGGAAAAAAAATATTCTCCAAAACTTACCTGTGCCACTATTTAAAGCAAACTGGAACATTTAAAGCAAACTGGAAAGTGCTTTTAAGAGTTCATGACATTTCATAATCTTTACTTGATTCACATAGAGAATTTTCTGTAACTAAAATGCTCTTATTCATCAGCTACTTATTTCTCACATTGTGGAATCTAAACTAATCTTCCTCTCCCGTTTCCATATTACTGGAGTCAGGCATGGCATAGAGTGACTTGCTCTTCTTGAATCGGTTCGCTTTTTTGTCCAGTTTCTCATTTTCAGCCAATGAGAGATAGGCAGCAATGCTGCTCCTCACACCGTAGCTCACCAGGTCATCTGAGTTCTCCACACAGCTCTGATCTGAGGGGCTCAGCAGCTGTGACCTGTAGGAGGAAAAGAAATGGTTCTTCACTGGTCAGAACTGCCTAATTCCACAAAACAGTATTCCAGAAGAAAGTAATTCATGGAGTAAAAGGAAGGTGGGCATGATTTCAATGGCTTGGATTAGACAAGGATCCCATTAGAACCCCTTGTAATAAAAAACAAGCTCAAATTTGGGGTAGAGGGGGCCTTGCCTGTCCGGTCTAATAATTCTGAGAGATAAAATTTTTTTTAAAGCATCCAGATAGAAATGTCGGATTGCAGCAAAACTCGGCATGCAGTTACATCGCTGTAGATATGTAAACGATTACAGGTATGGTCTGATTAGATACTGGATCTTGCCACAAGAGGGTGTAAAAGTGCTTCTGCTGCTGCTCTATAAAAAGGCTCACAGAGGCTACCTTTGGGTAGTGTACCTCTTGGTGAGAGATTGTTAAATGCTAGACATGCCTCTATGACACATTTGCCCACACCAGGGCCTGCAGATCCTCCACAGTGTCCCAGCTGGTCCCATAAATGCTCAGTTGGTGATTAATCTGGTGACTGCACAGGATAAGGTAGTGTTGGAAACTGCCAGAGACATTTCTGGAAAACCCTTGCTGTGTTTGGGTGAGCATTATCCTGCTGAAAAATGCCAGTTGGAAGCCCTGGCATGAGAGGCAATACATGGCTGCAGAATGTCCTGCACATATTTGTTAATGCCCCTTGTATCACTACTAGGGGTGACCGACTGCCGTATGCATGACTCCACAGATCATCACACCAGCAGCTGGGGCATGTCACTCCACCACAAAGGCAGGACCACGAGGTTTCCATACTCGAACCAGACCATTGTTGGATGTCAAACAGAACCTGGATTTGTTGTTAAAGACACTATGGTCCATGTCCATAGCAGTCAAGGTTTCTCGTTCATGTCTAGCAGTTAACATCTCTCACTAATAGGTACAGCCCTTGACACTCCTGTCAGCTAAAAGCAAGAAACTGTGGCTACAATTCCCAAGGGCTCACAAAAATTGGAAAACAGAAGATTGGAAAAATGTTGCCTGGTCTCAAGAGTCTTCATTTCTGCTGTGATATTCAGATAGTAGAGTCAGGATTTGGTGTAGACAACATGAAAACATTGCTCCATCCTGCCTTGTATCAGCAACAACACACACACACACACACACCTGTTAACTTTCTTCCAGTTGAAATCACGGCGCATAACCACAGGTGGTGCTTGTGCAAGTGTGCTTGAGTTGCTTGAAAGTGCCAGACACGGGGCCTTTAGAATGCAGCAGATTCCGTCTGAACAATCTAAAGAGAGCAAAGTTTAGAACCACACACGGTCAAGCAGAATTCATCAGTAAAAATCAGTCAGAACTGAATGTAAATGCACTGTAATAGGATGTCTGCTCAAGTGTGAAATTTGACACAGTGTCCTTTAGTTAGCTGAGTTCTAAACAAACAGACTGTGGTCCATATTGTAGGTTTTAACTTTAAAAGAAGCTTAGTGTAGAGTGAAGGGGAACTAACGCCAAGCATGTGAGAAAGTGGTAAGTCAGAAGGCTGATTGAGCCACGATGAGCTTTTGTTGTTCAATTTCCTGTATTTTCTTTTGGACAACAAGAGTTACTACACTACTTTCAAGAAGAGAACTACAGTGGCGCTTGAAAGTTTGTGAGCTCTTTAGAATTCTCTATATTTCTGCATAAATATGACCTAACACTGTCAGATTTTCACACAAGTCCTAAAAGTAGATAAAGAGAACCCAGTTAAACAAATGAGACAAAATATTATACTTTTGTCATTTATTTATTGAGGAAAATGATCCATGTTTGATTATGTTTGTTACAATATGCAGAGTCAATTCTAGAGTGTAGAGTTGTTCTCAAGTCTAGAGTTGTAGAGTAATTCTAAAGAGCCTATGGCCCCAGGCAACAAAATGTATAGTGTCCTGCTGATCTTTTCAGTTTTTCTCCCTGGCTAATGTTGATTATACTATCCAGAAGTATTTGTGCTTTCTACAGCCAAGCAGCTTTATACAACATGTCTCCAAGTCCCAGTACTTATTTGATTTGAAATGCACGTATAGTATATTGTAAGTAGTAGCAGTGGACGAACTTAGACCAGTTTAAGTGGTTATCCTGAGATGTTGCACGTCAAGGACTTTTTTCTGGTGGTACATTTTAAATAGTTTAATTTGCATTTCTTTGGGTGTCATCTTTCAGGTAATTACTTTCCTTTATAAACACAAAATAAAATTGATTTAAAGTTAAAACAGACAATAATTGGTGGCTTGGTGGGTAACACCGCTGCCTTACAGCCAGAAGGTCCTGGGTTCAGTCCCAGATTGGAGCACCCAGGGTCCTTTCTGTGTGGAGTCTGCATGTCCTCCCTGTGTCTGTGTGGGTTTTCTCTGGGTACTCCAGTTTTCTCCCACAGTCCACATAGGCATAGGTTACTATGCCTATGTGGACTGTGGGAGAAAACTGGAGGTTAATTGATTACTCTAAATTGGCATTGACTTGAGTGTGTGTGTGTGTGTATAAATATCACTAGACTTGATGTAAAATTGTGTATAGAGTAATGTTGTGTGTATCACTGATGCTGATAGCGACGTTAAATAAACAAACAAAAACAGACAAATTAAACATACAGTGGTGCTTGAAAGTTTGTGAACCGTTTAGAAGTTTCTATATTTTTACATAAATATGACCTAAAACATCATTACATTTTCACACAAATCCTAAAAGTAGATAAAGAGAACCCAGTTAAACAAATGAGACAAAAATATTATACTTGGTCATTTATTTATTGAAGAAAATGATCTAATATTACATATTAGTGAGAGGCAAAAGTATGTGAACCTTGGCTTTCAGTATCTGGTGTGACCCCCCTGTGCAGCAATAATAACTGCAACTAAATGTTTCCTGTAACTGTTGATCAGTCCTGCACCACTGGCTTGGAGGAATTTTAGCCCCATTCCCATCGGTACAGAACAGCTTCAGCTCTGGGGATTGTTGGGGGGTTTCCTCACATTATCATGCTCGATTGGATTTCGATTGGATTAAGATCAGGACTTTGACTTGGCCATTCCCCAAAAAAAAAAAAAAAAAAGATCAGGACTTTGACTTGGCCATTCCAAAACATTACCTTTATTCTTCTTTAACCGTTCTTTGGTAGAACGACTTGTGTGCTTAGGGTTGTTGTCTTGCTGCATGACCCACCTTCTCTTGAGATTCGGTTCATGGACAGATGTCCTGACATTTTCCTTTAGAATTCTCTGACATAATAAAGAATTCATTGTTCCATCAATGATGGCAAGCCGTCCTGGCCCAGATGCAGCAAAACAGGCCCAAACCATGATACTACCACCACCACGTTTCACAGATGGGATAAGGTTCTTATGCTGGAATGCAGTGTTTTCTTTCTCCAAACATCATTTTCTTTTAAACCAAAAAGATCTATTTTGGTCTCATCCATCCACAAAACATTCTTCCAATAGCCTTCTGGCTTGTCCACATGATCTGTAGCAAACTGCAGATGAGCAGAAATGTTCTTTTTGGAGAGCAGTGGCTTTCTCCTTGCAACCCTGCCATGCACGCATTGCTGTTCAGTGTTCTTCTGATGGTGGACTCATGAACATTAACATTAGCCAATGTGAGAGAGGCCTTCAGTTGCTTAGAAGTTTTGTAACCTCGCCAACTATTACACTCCTTGCTTTTGGAGTGATCTTTGTTGGTCGACCACCATAACAATGGTTTTGAATTTCCTCCATTGTACACAATCTGTCTGACTGTGGATTGTTGGAGTCCAAACTCTTTACAAATGGTTTTGTAACATTTTCCAGCCTGATGAGCATCAACAACTCTATTTCTGAGGTCTTCAGAAATCTCCTTTGCTCGTGGCATTATACACTTCCACAAACATGTGTTGTGAAGAGCAGATTTTGATAGATCCCTGTTCTTTAAATAAAACAGAGTGCCCACTCACACTTGATTGTCATCCCTTTGATTGAAAACACCTGACTCTAATTTCCTCTTCAAATTAACTGCTAATCCTAGAGGTTCACATACTTTTGCCACTCACTAATATGTAATATTGGATCATTTTCCTCAATAAATAAATGACCAAGTCTAATATTTTTGTCTCAATTGTTTAACTGGGTTCTCTTTATCTACTTTTAGGACTTGTGTGAAAATCTGATGATGTTTTAGGTCATATTTATGCATAAATATAGAAAATTTTAAAGGGTTCACAAACTTTCAAGCACCACTGTATAAAATTCAACCAAATAAATGAAAATAAAATTAAAGTGGGGCAGTTGGTTGGCACAGCATCAATTCGCTACCCCACAACAGCAGTGACTCGGGTTTGAGATGCTTTCCAGCTGTGTTGGCCATTACACAAGCACGACTGACAAAGGGATTCCTTTTAGGGGAAATGATATGGGCTGACATTCCATGCAGAGCATGCTTAAATCTGCTCTTGTGGGGTAAAAATGTGAAGTGCATATTTAACAGTTTTTATATTTTGATGCGTCAGTTCCTGTAGCTTGTAATAACAAAAACAAAATGTTTTCTGAAAAATAAATACTGATTAAACAGTAATAAATATAAAAAATGCTTGTAGCCATGGTTAATGAATTCACCGTCCTCAGCCTGGATGGTGTTTAGTTCTGACCTGAGTAGTGGTTCACCATGTCCTCCAGGCACTGGAAGGTGAGGCGAGGAGAGATGTAGTACCAGCTGTTATCCAGACGGAAGATCTTATAGTGCTTAATGGTTCTACTTCTCACTGAGAGACAATATACACCTGCAAGATGCATTAGCAATTAGCATTGCTGCTTATGGAAACACTACTTTTTCTATTCCAATTCTGTTTCATCTCGTGTATATTGCTGTGCTTGATCTAACAAAGACATAAGAGGTGACATATTGATTTCTTACCTCGTTCGTTGAGACTTTCCCTAATGAGAAAAGAGCCGACTGTGTTGGCAGGAAGTTGAAGCAACTCCTCTGCTTTCTCCCTTCCCACTCCCTCAAACAGCCATCTTAAGAAACATGAGATGAATAAGAAAAGTCATTTAACATAATAGAAATTCATGGAGTATTCATTACTTTGGATTCCTTTCTTGAAACCGGACTCATCAATGTACACTGATGGAGCTATTTATTTAGGAACACCTACAGTGGGGCAAAAAAGTATTTACTCAGCCACTGATTGTGCACGTTCTCCTACTTAGAAAAATCATCATAGGTACACTTCAACTATGAGAGACAAAATGAGAAAAAAAAATCCAGGAAATCACATTGTAGGATTTTTTAAAGAATTTAATTGTAAATTATGGTGGAAAATAAGTATTTGTATATATTTCTGGCTCTCACAGACCTGTAACTTCTTCTTTCAGAAGCTCTTCTGTCCTTTTGTCTCTCAATGATGAAAATTACAGGCCTCTCTCATCTTTCTAAGTAGGAGAACTTGCACAATCAGTGGCTGACTAAATACTTTTTTGCCCCACTGTACGTGCACTCACACATGCATTCATGTAATTATCTAATCAGTCAATCATGTGGAAGCTTCAGGTAATGTTCACGTAAACCATCAGAATGTGGGGAAGCTGTGATCTGAGTGCTTTTGACCATTGAATGATAACACCATGTAACAATTTTCAAAAAAAATTTTGTTCCCAGTTGTTAAGTGTGTTTTCCTGATTGTTTGTACCCTAAATGAATAGAAAAAAGTTATTATTCCCTGTAAACTTTGCTTTTGTGGTCAGCACAATGATATTTTGAAATTGATCTATTTTTAAGGATATTCGCCATATTTCAAGATACTTAAGAAGCTTCTGGAATTGTGAGAACTATCAAGAAGTTTATAGAACTGTCCAGAATGATCTAGAACTTTTCTGGGACTCTGTACAGAATTGATTGGGATTGCATATAAGTGGGCAACAGCCATCACAGACAAAGGGGAACTGACCTAGACAGACAGGTGTGAATTCATTCTCTATTCAGGTTCTGATAACGACAGTATTCACACTTCACCCCACACCCATTACAGGAGGAGCTTAGGAAGGACCACTACTTTCACATGTATATATTGTGTGTTACTCTGCTACCGGGTGATCAGTCTTGCTCTGCTGAATCCTCAGTACACTCTTGTACTTTGGTACTGCATGGAATAAAGATTGACCATTTTTATCGAGTTTGGAGAGACATCCTTTTTCCTTACAGTACACAGCAACTTAGTCCATTTAGATGGCATCAAGAGGTTGCAGACATCCAGCAGACGCATTTTGCTATGCATGTGGCCATTTTATAAAGACGAGAGCGAGAAAAAGTACTCTGTGGAAGCATCTGCTAAGATGTGTGAGGCCTACACAGCATACTTCGGCATGCCTGTTGGTGACCTGTTTCTATAATAAAAATTCATAATTTTCATTGCCGTGGTCACAAAAGCGAAGTTTATGATGAATGTAAGCAATTTTTAATTTGTTTTAGACATAAGCAATTGGAATATAACATTAAAAAGCTGGGAACAAAACTTGTGTTTTGCCCGGCTCCTGGTTTGATTATTTCTCTAACTTGCTGATTTCCTGGCATTTTCATACACAACAGATTCTCGAGTTTATTCAGAATGGAGAAATAAAGAAAAAACCCAGTGAGTGGCAGGTCTGCAGACAGAAATGTTGATCAGAGAGCTAAAGAGAGAATGGCCAGACTGATTTGTGCTTTTGACAGAAATTTATGATAACTCCGATAACCACTCCGTACAAATATGGTGAGCAGAAAAGCATATCAGAATGCACAGCATGTCAAAACTTAAGGTAGATGGGCTACAACATGGACATATCGTTAAGCCTCCTGTTCCTCTATCCAAACAGTGCTTTCTTGGTTGCTTCTCTTTCAAAAGACTGTTCCTGATCAAGCTTCTTTAGACTGTAGAACAGTCAACATGGCATCCCTATGAAGCTCCCAGATGCTGCAATTGCTCAAGTGTAAGGTGACTTCATGCCAAATACTTGCCACTGTAGCCTAAAGCAGCAGTTTTTTTATACTGAATACAAATGTCCAAATAATTATATATGATCATTATATCATTGCTAAAACAATGGCATATCTGTTATAATGGTGGCCTAAGACTTTTGCACAGTACACTACTTTTAGTGCAGTTTGGGATGCAGTCTAAACGGTGTTGATAAGTGCCATTAAATGAATGTAAATGTATTTGAGATGTTTGGCTATTGTCTATTAAATAACTCACTATAAACCACAATGTAAATAGAGATTCTAATATTGAAGTCACACTCTTGTCTTCCCACTAAAAATGTGACCTAATGTAGTTCATGCCAGATTATTTAATACAAATGAGCTTATTAATGTTGTAGCAGTGATAGTGTTCTGGACTTTCCCACCAAGATCCTAAAGTGACTCTGTGTATAGGACTAAATGATGCCAGTATGCATAGTTTTTACGTTATTTTATTCAATATTTATCTGTTACTATTTACTTAGTTTCTGTTTTTTGAACTATTACTGCAGAGCTATTTTGACTAGATAAATTAGTTGATTTCTTACATTTATCATCTAAGCCACCCAAGGAGTATGGGTCCCCTTTTTTAGTCTTGGTCCTCCCAAGGTTTCTTCCTTTTAAAGTTTAAGGAGTTTTTCCTTTCTCAATTAGGGCTTGGCCTGAGATATTAGAAAATAATCTAAAATTGTAAAGGGCTATATAGAGAAATAGATAAATAAATCTGAGTTTGCCAGCACACATCACCAACAGCAGGACCTGGACTCGGGTCCCAGCGGTGCCTTCTGGCCAAGTTAGCCATCATATATAGAAACAATGGGCTGTATTTGAGGGAGTAGAGGTCAGGGTCAGAGTCAGGGGATCACCCCAGTCATGCCATGTGAAGGACTGGCATTCTGTCCAGAGCATGCTTATACCTACGCCCCCTGTTCCAAAGGGATAGGCCCAGTAGCCCCTCAACCCTAACCAGGAAAGTGTGGGATTAAAAATTGCAAACTATAAAATTATTTGATAAATTGATAATAGAAGTTTAAAAGAGTCAAATCATTTTTAGTCAGTGGCATTTCATCTGAATGACATGAGATTCATCACACCACTATAAATGTAGTGGTAGTTTAGTACACATTATGTACTGCTTACCCGTGATAGACTTTTGCCACATGATTACTCGGGATGTAGTTCTCATTTCCTGTTTGCAGGGAGCGCACTTTCCACCAACTTTCTTCCCTACCATCACAGGTCAGTAAAGAGAAACATGTTTATGCTTTCAAAAGTTCTCAGAATATCATGAATGAAATGTAGTGGGAAAAAGAAATGAAGAGCTACTTACTGAGCCAAACCTTTTAGTTTTTCTCCCATCCTAAAGATTGGTTCACTTATGTCACGGCATGGATAGTCTGAAAGTACTACCAAGCTGTCATAGTCTGTCAATGAGCAGGGACAAAAACTGCGTCAACACAGTTATGTAGGTTTAGTTCCATATCCATGGTCAAGTTTAAAAAGTGACTGCTACTGATCGAAATGAGAAGCAATGCTCAGCCTCAAAGGTCATTAAAACTGTGTTAATATAGGAACTGTGAAACATTTGTTATGCAGCTTACCTTTCAGTGACCTATCCTGGGGCTCATTCACAGCTCCTAGGCTTTTCATCATATTCCCCATGATGGCAGTACAAGAACAAATCTATAGTGCCACAACAAGATATTACACTTCTTTTGTTTCTAATGCATTCATGTCACCATTTTGCTTGCAATTTCGCAACTTCCTCAAACGGCTGTAGTGTTATCTCCAACAAGACATGTTCAGCAGGATGGGGAAGCAGCAAGACTACCACAATTTTCCACTGGCCACCACACATGAGAGAGTGTTTGTGTACTTTACTTCAGAATAATATATTTGGCATTTGGTAAAGGTTATGCAAAACTGTTCAGAGGTTGCAGAGGCATGCAAATTCTTTACTGAAGCAAAAGTATGAATACACGTCAAACCTTTATCAGTACTAATGTATCATGTGTTACTAAAATTATAACATGAAAGCGCTTGCTCTTCAATGTATTCAAGATTAGAAAACCATTCCTCAACCATGCATTTCTAACAAAAGCTTTAAAACAGGATTTGTTATTCAGAATACTTGAATAAATGATACCAATTCCATCTAAATTAATTAAACAAAGATTTGAGAAGAAAAATATTTGAAAGTTGGGTTGATAACAAATTCAGCAATGAAAGCTTATAATTTAAACATTGTTTATGTTTATAAGTATGGACGTGTGTGCTGTGATGAACAAGTTAAAGCCCCATTACGATACTAATACAAGGGTGGCAATAATAGGGTAGACCACCACCGCGGTCCCTACCAGCTGAATCGGGAATCACGCATGCATGATTGGGCTGTTCCTGAGGGAGGGGTTAATGGGTTGGAGATCATACCCCCTACCCAGTCCTGTGATGGACTTGTGCCCCATTCAGGGTACATGTTCGACTGTACAAAATAAAAAAAAAATCTAATACCAGATATTTTTTATTGCATAATTTACCACAGTACGGATGAATTGACTAGGTAGATAGTTAATTACGTGTTTTGCTTAGATGTTTTTACTTAGTTTTATAGAATTTATTTGCCAACATGGAATTACGCGCTATTTGAGCAGCCGATCTCAGGTGATGCGTATGTGCAAACACTCAAAAAGTGGCCTCACATCTATTACGATTAAGGTTTGGTAAGAAAAATTTCTGCATTATGTATAACTACAAATAGTACTTACGTACAGAAAAATTAATGCTTATCCTCCTACCTTGGCGACTGCTACAGAATTTGTAATATAATAGACTACAAATAATATTATAGATAATCTAATGACTACAAACATTAAAAAGTAAAAAACATGCTACAAGTAAAAAAGCCAGCTGTGTTATTCTAAAGACTAAGACTCATGAAATGTGGCTTACACTTACAGCTTGTAACTAGAAGATTTTTAGGCTTGCCTAATTCACTCACCTCTATTTCACTGCTTGAAATGGTACATATCCGTTTGCATTTAGAGGCGACCAAGCTACGATAGAGGCAGGCCAGTCATCACAGATTGGCCCAGGAAGAGTAACTTGTACTCTTCCTCTACTAGACAGATCTAAACTGAGACCTGTGACCTCAGCAGAGCAGCGTGTATTGATTGCTTCAGTGTCAGGCTCACATCTAAATGTGTTAACCCTGCCCCTGTCTGAACACTTCCTCTGGTGAAATGAGGAAGACAAAAGCACAAACACTGACCATGTATTTTGGTCAGAGGTGTATATTACAATGATACTGCATTTCCACTTTTCGTACAGGAGAGTGTTAATAGTCTGATCATAGTCATTAACACCACATTCATATACAGTATTTGTGCAATTGTGCATGTATGGCTATTTATGCAAACAAACATGCAACGTAATTTACAGGAAGTGGAAATGAGAACTGCAACACCACTAACACCTATTTGATATCTCTAAAAACTGGTAGTTCCTTTAGATGAATAAAAATGTATTCACCAAGTAGAGTACAGTGTATCCCCAAAAGGTGCTGGCATAAGTATAATAAGCCAAATATACAACCCTAAATCAGAAAAAGTTGGGACAGTATCATAAATGCAAATTTGAAATATGCACTTTTACCTTGTTATTTCATAGCAGACAGTATGAACCCAAGATATTTCATATTTTGTCTGATTTTTAATTCCTGCATTTCAGGCTTGCAACACATTCCAAAAAAAATTTGGTCGGTAAAGCATTTACCACTGCAGGCAGTCCAGTCCAGTACCAAGTACAAGATGTCACCTTGAAGAGCATATGTTGCTCTAAAATCTTAAAGCAACAAAGTACTAATTAAAGTACTTTTCTGCATTAATGTTACCTTCTCAGAAGTGTAAATTACCTTTGATAAGGACTCTTGCACAAATCCATACCATGACAGACCCAGGCTTTTGGATTGTTGCTGATAAGATTCCTTTTCGTCTATGGTCCAGAAAAGATCTGGAATACAGATTCATCTGAACAAAATACATCATTTCACTCTGTGATTGTCCATATCAGATGCCTCAGAGGCAAATTGACGCCGCTTCTCAACCTGGTTAACATAAGTCTTCTTTTTTGAGCAGTGAAGCTGTAAGTGGCATTTGTGAATGTATCTCTGTTAGTATTTGACGGTTTGCCAAAGTAATCCCTTGCTTATGTGGTTATATCAGCTATTGATCAATGATCGTTGTTGATGCAGTGACATTTAAGGAATTGGAGGCCACAGGTCTTCAGTTTAGGCTTGTGCCCTTGCCCTTTTTGTTCATTACCTCATTACTAGTCCTAAATTGCCCATCCCAACATTTTTGGGAATGGATGTTTATTGACAAATCAGTTGACGTAAACCAGACAAAACATGAAATATCACACTGTCAGAAATGAAATAAAAGTCGAATTACAGTGGTGCTTGAATGTTTGTGAATTGTTTAGAATTTTCTATATTTCTGCATAAATATGACCTAAAACATCATCAGATTTTCACACAAAGTCCTAAATGTAGTTAAACAAATGAGACAAAAATATTATACTTGGTCATTTATTTATTGAGAAAAATTATCCAATATTATATATTTGTTAGTGGCAGAAGTATGTCAACTTTTGCTTTCAGTACCTGGTGTGACCCCCCTGTGCAGCAATAACTGCAGTTAAACGTTTCCTGTAACTGTTGATCAGTCCTGCACACCGGCTTGGAGATATTTTAGCCCATTCCTCTGTACAGAACAGCTTCAACTCTGGGATGTTGGTGGGTTTCCTCACATTAACTGCTCACTTCAGGTCCTTCCACAACATTTCGATTGGATTAAGGTCAGGACTTTGACTTGGACATTCCAAAACATTAACTTTATTCTTCTTTAACCGTTCTTTGGTAGAACGACTTGTGTGCTTAGGGTTGTTGTCTTGCTGCATGACCCTCCTCTTGAGATTCAGTTCATGGACAGATGTCCTGACATTTTCCTTTAGAATTCTCCGATATAATTCAGAATTTATTGTTCCATCAATGATGGGCAAGCCATCCTGGCCCAGATGCAGCAAAAACAGGCCCAAACCATGATACTACCACACACCATGTTTCACAGATGGGATAAGGTTCTTATGCTGGAATGCAGTGTTTTCCTTTCTCCAAACATAACGCTTTTTCTTTTAAAGCAAAAAAGTTCTATTTTGGTCTCATCCGTCCACAAAACATTCCTCCAATAGCCTTCTGGCTTGTCCATGTGATCTTTAGCAAACTGCAGGACGAGCAGCAATGTTCTTTTTGGAGTGCAGTGGCTTTCTACTTGCAACCCTGCCAGGCACACCATTGTTGTTCGGTGTTCTTCTGATGGGTGGACTCATGAACATTAACATTAGCCAATGTGAGAGAGGCCTTCAGTTGCTTAGAAGTTTACCCTGGGGTCCTTTGTGACCTCGCCGCTATTACATGCCTTGCTCTTGGAGTGATCTTTGTTGGTCTGATTGTCATCCCATTGATTTGAAAACACCTGACTATAAATTTCACCTTCAAATTAACTGCTAATCCTAGAGGGTTTCACCTACTTTTTGCCACTCATAATATGTAATATTGGATCATTTTCCTCAATTAATAAATGAGCAAGTATAATATTTTGTCTCATTTGTTTAACTGGGTTCTCTTTATCTACCTCTTTATCTGTCTGATGATGTTTTAGATCATATTTATGCAGAAATATAGAACATTCTAAAGAGTTCACAAACTTTCAAGCACCACTGTAAATGTAAGCCACATTGCATTTTTTGTTGTTTGTTTATATTTTACATGCTCTCCCAACTTTTTATGATTTGGGGTTATAGTAGATATGATTGTATATTGTAGAATGAACACTGCAGAAAGTGGTTTCCGCAAATGCTTATCCACAATGAGTAGTATCCTGCAGCTGGTGTATATAGAATAAAATATTTTACAGTATATGTAGTGTTCTTTATAAATGCAACTAGTAGTGGCAGCATTGGGCCGTAAACACTTGAGTGATACTGCATACACGTAGAGCAGAGATTCCCTACCTGTAATCCTGCAAACATAGAAATGCAGTCATCACTTCTGTACTTCATAACTATTATTACTCTTTAATGTATGTGTGCAGATCACAAGAGTGCCTTAGGGTGCTGTTGTGGCCCACGTTAATAAAAAGGTTAAAAACCACTAAGCTAACATGATGATAAAGCTGTGGGTTACAGGTAGGTATATATGGTGAGAGGATTTGTTAATAATGCCAATTCCAAAGGCAGACACTCAATGAATGTGGTCAGGATGGAAGGGGTTACCCGTCATTTTCCCAACCTTCTTTCATTTTCATTTTCCCTCTTTCATTTTTTTCTAATTTCACAGAATGTGTTCCTACAAAACCTGATTATGCTCGCACTATAGCTTTGCAAGACAGACTCACAAATCTGTATGTGTTCTTGAAGCTTGCTATCTCAGCCGAAGCTAACACATTTAATAGACAAAAATGACAGGTAGTTTTTTTGTTAGCTGAAACACTGATCCTACATTGTTGAAGAATCACACAAGCCCTTCACTTCTAACCTTCCATGATCATTCAAGTCTTTTTTGGCTCTGCTTCTTCACATGCATGATTCCTTTCATCCTGCCAATTTTCACAGTTGTGCAAGAATATTTTCCCACTGTTTCATAGTCTTTTAATGTGCTAGATAAAATAAATGATGTGTCAAGTAGTCTAGATTGGTTCCATTTCCTGATATGTTCTCCAAAGTCATTCCAAAGAGTTCCACTACACACATTCATTTTCATACTCAAACCAATTCGGGGTCGGGGAGTAAGCACCAACTCACACTCAGACATTTTAGAGACACCGGCTGACCTGTAGCATGTCTTTGGAATGTGGAAAGAAACCCACACAGACGCAGGGAGAACATGCAAACTCCACACAGGCAGGGGTCAGGCCAGGAATCAAACCAGTTATCTCTGGAGCTGTGTCTCTGAAGGATGCTCCTATATTGCTTGGTAGCTAAATGAAACATCTTTAATGTTTCAAGTCAGTATTATTGTTGGTATTTAATTTGATTGGCAGTTGGTGCAGTAAAGGAGACACAGTGGTGTAGTAGTTGGCGCTGTTGCGTCACAAATCCAGAAATCCCCAGTTTGAATCCTGGTCCGGACTCCATCTGAGTGGAATTTGCATGTTCTCCCAGTGTCTGTGTGGGTTTCCTCTGAGTATTCCAGCTTCCACCCAAATGCCTTGTGCTGCCAGCTAAGCCTTGGCTCCATGTGACCCTAATTTGGATTAAGTGGTTATGAAAAGGAATGAATGAAGGAGCTGGTGCATTGTACAATAATACTGCTGTTGCTAAAGGCAACCAAATAGAACACTAGCAATTGAGGTACTGGCACAAAAAGTCTGTAAACATATCAGCCGAGTTAGATAAGAGCTTGTACACACACACACACACACATACACACGAATCAGGGTTGCCAGATCCAATGAGAAAAACAAGCCAAAAAGAAATCAATTGGCAAAAAAGGCAACCTACTACAAAGTGAGAGAGTGACCAATGGATAAGTTAATTTTTAATAAATGCATATTTTTATATTTTAACTTTAGAGGTTGAGCAAAACCAACTTGCAGGGACACTGGAAAGAGAGACGGGCTCAGGAAGCAAGCTCAAATAAGCAACTACACTTTAGAAACAAGCCCGAAATCCCTGTAGCCTGCAATTACCTAATACCTGTAAGCCACTTTATGGAAAAATAATCCCAAAGTTGCTTAGAATACACGGGCAACCATGACATGAATGATAAACTTTTGCTCTTAAACTCCCCCCTCTGCTCGTGGAACGTTGATAGGCTGTTGAGGTGACCAGCTGTATACATCCGCAGTGTCCGGAGTTATACGGTAATCTAATTGTGAAGATCATGGTTGTTAAACTGAATGAATATTGATTGGGTAGACATTAACCGGTCCTTATCTGTAGTTGACTATTGCCCTATGACTACATTCAGAAGAGGTGTTAATTTTGCTAGTTTAAATTGGATCTGTGTTATATTACATACTCTGCCTGTAATCTCAAAAATCCCAGATGAATGAAATAATAGGGTTGCATTACTTCCTGTCAGTGCTACTGATCTGAATGTGGCCTAATAAAATATTTCCTTTCTCCTGAATAAGACTGGTAAATGCTTAGCATAAGCTCCTGTAAGATTAACTTCAGTGTTTGTCGGTACACACTTCAAAGGTGTACCATAATATAATGTTCCCTTGTTTGCACATCAAGTACAAAAATAAAATGTCTGTGATCACATACAGTATATGCTAGAAATACTGGAAAGAATTAACCCATACGGTAACACAACATGCATGCTTGTGTAGGTGAATCTTATAAAATAGCCATTGAGCATAAGTACATGGTTGGTACTTATACTGTTTTGCAATATGCAACAGCAGTAAGTGAATAAAAGGAGCAAAAAAAATTCTATAGTGTTAATGAGATTTGCAGAGCTGTGTTTCTTATTTTGTATGAATATGATTTGAAACTGGCTACAATGTATTAATAATTACAGAACTAAGTACAGTTTATGATTATTATTATTATTATTCATGAACACCATACTCCAGTGTACAGCCACATTGTGAATGCTCACTTTTAAACAGTGTTTCTTCTGCAGAATGTCAGTTTCAAACTATCAAACTAACAGGCTATTTTACTCAGAGTAATGAAGTTTCTTTCCTTTGACTTTCCTTCCTTATTTGACTTTCTATTTTTTTAGTGAGTGGCCCTTGCTACTTTGTACGTCATTACATTACAATGCTATTTTCTTATTTGTATGTTCCCTAGAAGTAGTCTCTGTAACGAAGTATGTTTTTTACTTTTACCAGTTAACGTCTGAACGTTGGTCTGTCTCATCGCCTACCCATGTGTATTAATGGCAACATGCAGTAAGTATATTTCTGGTTGTGACCAACAGGAAGAGAGCATGGTTTTCACAGAATCACGGAATTGGCACTTGACTAAGAAACACATAGTACACACAGAATATAGAGTAGAACACTTTAGACATGCAGCTCTTCAGTTTGATTAAAACTGCAGTACAATTACTGACTGAAGTCAAAGAAATGTCAAGATATATACACATATATTATGAATATTGTAATATGAATATTATGACCACACTTTGTTTCTACACTCACTGTCCATTATAGCAGCTCTGTTTACCAGCACTTTGTAGTTCTACAATTACAAACTGTAGTCCAGCTGTTTCTCTAAATATTTTGTTAGTCCCCTTTACTCTGTTCTTTAATGAACAGGACCCCCACAGATCAGGTACTATTTGGGTGGTGGACCATTCTCAGCACTGCAGTGACACTGATGTTGGTGGTGTGTTAGTGTGTGCTGTGCTGGTATAATTAGCTCAGACACAAGCAGTGCTGCTGGAGTTTTTAAATACAGTGGGGGAAAAAAAGTATTTAGTCAGCCAATTATTGTGCAAGTTCTCCTACTTAGAAAGATGAGAGAGGTCTGTAATTTTCATCATAGCTACACTTCAACTATGAGAGACAAAATGAGAAAAAAAAATCCAGGAAATCACATTGTAGGATTTTTAAAGAATTTAATTGTAAATTATGGTGGAAAATAAGTATTTTGTCAATAACAAAAGTTCAACTCAATACTTTGTAACATAACCTTTGTTGGCAATGACAGAGGTCAAACGCTTCCTGTATGTCTTCACCAGGTTTGCACACACTGTAGCTGGTATTTTGGCCCATTCCTCCATGCAGATCTCCTCTAGAGCAGTGATGTTTTGGGGCTGTCGCTGGGCAACACAGACTTCACAAATTTTCTATGTGGTTGAGGTCTGGAGACTGGCTAGGCCACTCCAGGACCTTGAAATGCTTTTTACAGAGCCACTCCTTTGTTGCCCAAGCGGTGTGTTTGGGATCATTGTCATGCTGGAAGACCCAGCCACGTTCCATCTTCAATGCTCTCACTGATGGAAGGAGGTTTTGGCTTAAAATCTCACGATACATGGCCCCGTTCATTCTTACCTTAACACGGATCAGTTGTCCTGTCCCCTTTGCAGAAAAACAGCCCCAAAGCATGATGTTTCCACCCCCATGCTTCACAGTAGGTATGGTGCAACTCAGCATCCTTTTTCCTCCAGTTGAGTTTTTCCCAAAAAGTTCTATTTTGGTTTCATCTGACCATATGATATTCTTCCAATCCTCTTCTGGATCATCCGCATGCTCTCTGGCAAACTTCAGACGGGCCTGGACATGTACTGGCTTAAGCAGCAGGACACGCCTGGCACTGCAGGATCCGAGTCCCTCTTGGCGTAGTGTGTTGCTGATGGTAGCTTTGTTACTTTGGTCCCAGCTCTCTGGAGGTCATTCATCAGGTCCATCCATGTAGTTCTGGGATTTTTGCTCACCGTTCTCATGATCACTTTATTAAACACTCATACCTATTTGGTTCAACTTGTAGATGTAAAGTAAGAGACAGAAGCTCATCTGGTGCTCAGCAGTTTGTTAGCTATCCTCTAAGCCTTCATCAGTGCTTCCAGGACACTGCCCACATGTTGCTGTTGGCAGGATATTTCTGGTTGATGGACTATTTTCAGTCCGGCAGTGACACTGAGGTGTTTAAAAACTCCAGCAGTACTTCTGAAAATGATTCACCACTAAAATAATACATACTTTGTGGTGGCTCTGTGGGGGGTTTTACCAATGAATAACAGGGTGAAAGGGGGCTAACAAAGTATGCAGAGAAACAGATGGACAACAGTCGGTAATGGTAAAACTTTAAAGTGCTCTTACATGGGAAACAGAGTCGATATAATGGTTAGTGAATGTAGAAACAAGGGGGGATCATAATATTCCAATATGACTCTGTAGATATCTCAAGTAAAGCCTTAAAAAAAGGTCCAGTTCTGTAAGAACAGATGTGTGGTAGTGAAGAGGACTTGCCTATCTGAAAGTTGAGAGAAAGAGAAAGAGGAATCAAGATGAAGGGGAAAACAGGAACCAGGTTATTAATAGACTTAAGAAGACATATGGATAACAGTATACCAAAAGGTCAACTCCTGAATTATTTGCACTCCAGATAAAAATAGGTAAAAACATATTTAATACGTCCCTTTAGTTAATCAGATGAAGCATACATTGAAAACATAACAACACCATAACATTTTATTTATGTACATCATTAAGTCAATTTTACCTGAATGTACGGCGATCATCCATGACTGTGGTTTCATGGGAGTATAAATATGAGGTGACACAGACTAAATTTTTTCCCTTGTTATGGAGAAGAAGTGCTCTAAATGTGTTAAGTCAGCATTACAACCAGGTATAATGATAATTCTTAGAACCTATGGCACAATTCGAATGAGAATAGTAGTTAGTATTAGTAACTAGGTAACATAAATGTGTGCCTCATTTCCAATGAAGTGTACAATTTTTAGTTATTTGCATTTTCAACTCAAAAGAACATAAAAATAAGCTATTACTGCAAATTTGGAAAATTAATGTATTGTAAAAAAAAAAAAATGTAAAGAAAATTTGGTGTGTACACACTAAAAAGTTTTGTACACACTAAGATTTCTGTGTAGTCTCAGAATTTAGTTGACCTGTTGATGATTCATTAATATTTAAGTTTGTTCCCTGCAGAAGTTCTGTTAAATTTCCATATATAAAATCAACAAAATGTCTAATTTGACCAGGGATGTACAAACTCTCACATACTTTGTTCAGCTTCTGAGTAATTAAAACTGCATAAATACTAAAAGAGCTGAGATAAAATATCACAATTTGCATTCAGAATCATCATCATGGTCCACAGACTTCATCAACCAACCCCCCAAACAACTGAAGTTGGTTCATATAAATAACAACTAGTGGACCATGCCACTTTCAACAGTTAAATTAACTGCAATAAGTCAAATAAAATGAATCACAACATTACAAAATGCAATTAATCATCAACTACCTACATTACGTACGGTTATGAAATAAACAGGCAGAATCAGATACTTCCAGTTACAGGATACAGGCACAGGATACTTGCAGACTACGTATCCAGTGAACCAGTATGTGAGCCTTTTGACTCACTATAAAGGTTCCTTTGACTGCATGGAGTCAAAGGAGGACTGTTGTTTGACAAACAACTTTTTAAAATGTTTGTTACAGTAAAAATCAATATTGTAGAAACAGAAACCAATCTGTAAATTAACAGTTGAGTAATGTTAGTAAAATAATGTCTATGGAGAATGTAATGCCACTGAAAGACTTTTACACAAAGTATAAAAGGTAAATTGTTCTTTACAGGTTGTCATGCTTGGTACAGGGAAATGAGACAGAGACAGACATACTAAGACAGAGTGCCAACATTAAAGACACAGCTCTGGGATAGACAGAGGCTAATATACAATACTAATACAAATAGCTAACATGGAACACATAAAACAGAAACAGACAAGAGCAACAGCAAGAACACTAGCCAGGAACAGGAATCAAAAAACAAGGAGACGAGACCTGACAAGGAAGTGAACATAATCAACAATTGTGTGTGTGTGTGTGTGTGTGTGTGTGAGAGAGACAGAGAGAGAGAGAGAGAGAGAGAGAGAGAGAGACTTTCACATGCAATAGTTTTTGTTTCAGTGTAAGCCACTTATGCTATTTTCACACTAGGGACTGTGGTGGCCTAGTGGTTAAGGTACTGGAGGAAGGTCCAGGGTTCAAATGTCACCTCTGCCAAGCTGCCACTGTTGGGTCCTTAAGCAAGGCCCTTAAACCCACAATTGCTTAGATTGTACTAATATAGCAATTGTAAGTCACTCTGGAAAAGTGTGTCTGCTAAATGACATAAATGTAAATGTAAACAGGAAAGAGGGTTTATATAGGGGAAGCAGAGCAGGCTGTAATTAAGCTACACTTTAACATAATTCTTTGTTTTGGATTAAGTTTTTGCAAAAACAAGCTGTTTGTCTTTGCTTCTTATACTGTTAAGTATAGACGTTGATTTTAAAATGTGAACAGGATTCATTGGTGGCTTTTAGGCTCTTTTTTATCCATTCCTTATTTCTAGGTGTGTTTGAGCTGTGTAATGCACAAATTGATTATAAACTGAAGTGACTACAGAGATGGTCCATCAGGCTCCAGAAGTGGAGATAGTTCATCAGCTATTAAAGTGATTGAGCGTGAGCTGTGTACTAGTTCGCTGCACAGTGAGATGTCACTTGCAGAGACACTGAAGCATAGCCACATGGCATGGTGAAAACAACAGGAGTGATTTACACCGACACAGAAACTTACTTTTGAACTTTAAAACGTCTCTCTCTCTCTCTCTCTCTCTCTCTCACACACACACACACACACACACACACACACACACACTATTGTTGATTATGTTTTTGTTTTTCACACAATTAACCTTTGTGTTTTCTGTATTATATTGTACTGACTGAAAGTGAAATGGTTTGGGGTATGGAAATTCCCTGTCTGGGAGAGGTTTTACATACGTTAATGAAGGTTTAATTATAACCATAATTACAGTGATGGTTGTTTCTGCACTCTGTGGTTTCTTGTTATGAGTAACCATGTGCCAGAAACTGAGACAGTCAACAAACATTAGCCCATTTTTATTTGACTGGTCAAATACTAAACATATGAGAGCTTGAAATCCAGACCCTATAAGTGTTCAAGACTGTTGTCATCATATCAGTAGAAATGATAGCAATAAAAACCTCAATCTACTTCCATAAATAAACATTCCATTACCTAAATTATTGTGATATGGTGATAATAAATGTTCCTTGTAAACACCAGACAGGACACAGAAGTAGAACAAAGTTAATGCAATGTGATGACATATACATATATAAGACTCCAAAACAGAAAATGTTGGAACAGTATGGAAAAAGCATATAAAAAACAGTGTTTTTGAATCAGTTAATGATATTATGCACTATAGAGGTAGAAATATGCAAATCCATTCTAATCTTTCTTTAAGGTACATTGTTTTTAAACATTTCAATAATGTTCAATAATGTGTTGACAAACTGGAGATCCTCTGGCCAACTTTTCATCAAAGACTCAGCCTTTCCTGGATGATGCTTTTATTTTTTTTACATCATTACTAGCCATAAACTGCCTCTGTCCCAACTTTCCTTGGAATGTGTTGCAGGCCTGAAATGCATGAATAGATGCTTATTAAAAAATAAAATTAAGTTGGTCAGACAAAACATTAAATATCCTGGGTTTATACTTTCCACAATATTATAAAAGTCAAAGTACAGTAGTGTGAAAAAGTGTTTGCCCCCTTCCTGATTTCTTATTTTTTTGCATGTTTGTCACACTTAAATTTAAACACAAAGACAACACAAGTAAACACAAAATGCAGTTTTTAAATGAAGGTGTTTATTATTAAGGGAGAAAAAAATCCAAACCTACATGGCCCTGTGTGAAAAAGTGATTGCCCCCTTGTTAAATCATAACTTAACTATGGTTTATCATGCCTGAGTTCACTGTCTCTAGCCACACCCAGGCCTGATTATTGCCACACCTGTTCTCAGTTAGGACATCACTTAAATAGGACCTGCCTGACAAAGTGAAGTACACCAAAAGATCCTTAAAAGCTACACATCACACAGATCCAAAGAAATTCAGGAGCAATTGAGAAATAAAGTAATTGAGATCTATCAGTCTGGAAAGGGTTATAAAGCCATTTCTAAAGCTCTGGGACTCCAGAAAATCACAGTGAGAGCCATTATCCACAAATGGCAAAGACATGGAACAGTGGTGAACCTTTCCAGGAGTGGTCGGCCGACCAAAATTACCCCAAGAGCACAGCGAAGACTCATCCAAGAGGTCATAAAAGACCCCACAACAACATCCAAAGAACTGCAGGCCTCACTTGCCTCAGTTAAGGTCAGTGTTCATGCCTCCACCATAAGAAAGAGACTGTTCCAAGAGCACCACTGCTGAACAAAAAGAACATTAAAGCTCGTCTCAATTTTTCCAGAACACATCTTTGTGATCCCCAAGACTTTTGGGAAAATATTCTGTGGACTGATGAGACAAAAGTTGAACGCTTTGGAAGGTGTGTCCCCCATTACATCTGGCATAAAAGTAACACAGCATTTCAGAAAAAGAAACTTATACCAACAGTAAAATATGGTGGTGGTAGTGTGATGGTCTGGGGCTGTTCTGCTGCTTCAGGACCTGGAAGACTTGGTGTGATAAATGGAACTATGAATTCTGCTCTCTACCAAAAAATCCTGAAGGAGAATGTCTGGCCATCGGTTCATGACCTCAAGCTGAAACAAACTTCTGCAGCAGAACAATGATCCAAAACACACCAGCAAGTCCAGCTCTGAATAGATGAAGAAAAAGAAAATGAAGACTTTGGAGTGGCCTAGACAAAGTTCTGACCTGAGTCCTATTGAGATGCTGTGGCATGACCTTAAAAAGGCTGTTCATGCTTGATAACCCTTCAATGTGGCTGAATTACAACAATTCTGCAAAGATGAGTGGCCAAAATTCTTCCACAATGCTGTAAAAGACTCGTTGCAAGTTATCGCAAACGCTTGGTTGCAGTTGTTGCTGCTAAGGGTGGCCCAACCAGGTATTAGGTTTAGGGGACAATCACTTTTTCACACAGGGCCATGTAGGTTTTTTTTCTCCCTTAATAATAAACACCTTCATTTAAAAACTGCATTTTTTCCTTACCTCTGATGTCTTTGACTAATATTTAAATTGGTTTGAAACACTTAAGTGTGACAAACATATATATATATATATATATATATATATATATAATATATATATCTATATATTTATATATATATAATATATATATATATATATATATATATATAAACTGAGAAGAGTTTGGCAGAGTGGCATATGCTTTCTATAGCGGAGCCTATGGGAAGGATATTATGATAAATAAATTTAAGTAAGTTTATGTTTAAAACTCTTTTTAGCTGCATTACTTTGTTTCATGTGTGGGCGAGGAGTCACAGTGACTGGGGGCCATGAGGGCTTGGGGACCAAGGAGGGCCTGGCACCAGTTAAGTGCGTATGATCACCACCTTGCCAAAAGCTTCCAAGTGTCAGTGCTACCTTCTGTGTGTGTCACACGAAGCAGTCCAGGAGTGCCCCCCATGCTACAACCACCTGATAATTCATAAAATGTGGTTAATTAATAATATTGTGGTTTCTATTAATACCTTCTGTAACTCTGATACTTTATCCATATAACATGGGTCTGTCTATGAAAACTATCATGAGATCAATATGCATTAATCTATATCTGTTTTTAGTATAACCATTTACTCTTTCTGTTTAACAGCTATTTAACATAATAATCCCAAAAAAAACAAACCTGTCGAATATGCTGTATTTGAGCCAGTGAGAGTACACTACAGGGAATTATTAGGTGGTGTAGATTGCTGAGTATAGCACAGTAAAGCACCTGTGTGTTCGGCAGCCTTTAATGTGTGTTCTTCAGCCTGTAATGGGACTGTAAAGTGGTACCAAACCACACATTTGAGTCCATCCCATAATGACCTGCTTTACCGTGCATCACCATAGCTATTACCTGCATTACACAGTGTCCACCAGAGCTACATTTAAGATATTTTGCCCAAATTGCACAAACAGCTCAACCCTCCTGTCTCTGAATACATGACTTGATCTGTACTCACGCTATGTATCTCAGCCTTACTCAAATGATATGTAACGTGAGTGATAAAGACTCGTTGTGCCATGAATTACAGTAAAATGTAATCAAATTATATTGTTTAACATCTACAGTACTGTGCAAAAGTGTTAGGCCACCATGCCACCATTAGAATTGCTGTTTAAGCAATGGTATAATAGACCATTATACATCATTATAATATATTATATATATTATAATATATAATATATAGTATATCATTATTTCTCAGTTTCTATTAGAATACAACTAGAAAATACCGAAATTTGTAATAAAGAGTTTTAAAATTCAAAACTGAAAAATAACAAAACAGCTTTTATAGGCTACAGTGGCAATTATTGTATTTAGTGTGACTCTTCCTTACACTTGGGCAATAGCAGCATCAGGCAGCTTCTACAGTCTGAAGGGAAACGGGGTGAAAAGGCTAGGATTATGATAAAGCTCACAAAGATTGGTATGAAGATCAGTGGAAAAGAGTATTATGGAGTAACAAATACAAGTTTAAATTTTTTGGCAAAAAAACTCACAATATGTTGTATATGGCCATTATACCATTGCTAAAACAACAAAACTAATGTTGACCTAAGACTTTTGCACAATACTGTACATTTAGTTATTTAGTTATTATCTGTCCTCAGTTAATAAAAACAAGTCCTCAGTTACTATTACAAAATAACAATAAATACTTAGAGTTTAAAAATGAAATTGACAGCAATGTATTGCAAAGAGCAGATGAGATACGACAAAACTGCAGGAAATAAAGCGGCATTGTCCTATGTATTGTTTGCAGAGTTCAAAACGACACTAGGCCATTATGACTGAAGTGGGAAGCTCATTCCACCAATGACGAACCAGGACACTGAAACAGAAAACCAGGCAAGTATGGTTAGATATCTTGATAGCTTGTACCAGCATCCTGAAGCTGAAGACCTGTTCTGAATCAAAGCATATAAATACCAAGCAGAAAAAAGGTTTAAGGCCTGGAAAGCACACAGTTTACAATTTGACCCTAGCTGCCAAAATAAGCCACTGGCGTGATCTCAGTAGAGAACGGATGTGAGAAAACTTTGGTAGGTTGTGATCCAGATGGGTAGCCACAAGACATTACAAAAATTGTTTCTGGAAATGACGAGAGCTTGTATGAGGATCTGAGCAGTCCCTGTGGTCAGAAAAGGACCTGTTCTATTGTTGACCAGACAAAATCTGCAGGATCTGGTAGTTGATGTACTGTTGTCAGAAAAATATAGGTTGTAGTCCAAAATCATACCAGCAATCTCCCCTGTTTGAAGTTGTCTATGCTGACCAGCATCAGCGATTTTTCTCAGGGAAATAGGTAAGTTCAGCTTTTTCAGATGATTTTGCAATCCAGAAGAGATGTCAGAAAAGCAGTCAGATACATATTGTGAAACCTAGGAGGTGGATGAAGAAAATGAAAGAAAGTTAGTGTTAGGATCCGTGCCCACCGCTGGTTTATTTTCTGTTTGTTTTGCAGTTGTGGGCGATCGGGACTACAACGGCCACAACCCCTTGCGGAACAATATGGCCGGATCCTACCAGAGACTCTAGTTTGCGTCTTGTTCAGTTTCTGTTTGTTTATTGGTTGCAGTTGTTAATTGCTTCCGCGTGCGGTTGCGATTTTTTGTACAGTATATAAACTCCTTGTTTTCCCAGTCGCGTCGCGGTAGCGTAAATCTCGTTTTCCTCGAGTGTTTTGGGTGCGTGTTTTGTTTTACATGCCATGTCATGTCATGCCATGCCATGTTATAACCTTGCCATGCCACACTACACCACGCCACGCTACGCCAAGTCAGGTTGGACTGTGTTTTTCTGTGGCGACGCCGTTTGCCCTCAGACTGTTTTATTGTGTCCGTCGTGTAGATCTTTTCTTTGAACTCTGGCCCGGTTCGTTAGCCTAGCCTTGCCTAGCGGTTTGTTGTTGTGTTATCGGCTACCAAGCCAGGTTTTATTTTGCTGTGTTTACTGTTCGTTATATTTTTCTTCATTGTGCTGTTCAGCTCTCATGCAAGGTTTTATTTTGTGTTAGTTATGCTCCTGAGCTTGCTTTGTCTGTGCCTGTACTGTTAGCACCGCGTGGCTCAGTACCGGAGCATTCTAGCTTCTTAGCTGAGCAGTTAGCACCCCACAGTGCAGTACCTGAGCAGTTAGCATCTAGTAGCCCCATGTTTGAGCATGTTGGCATTAGGGTTGAGCGCCCTGGCTTGGTAGTTGAGCACGTTGGCTCGGTGTTTGGGTCGTTGAGCATGTCATGTCTCTCAGCCCAGTATACGAGCACGCTGTTCCTCTTAGCTCTTTATCTGAACATGTTAACTCTGTGCCCGGCCTAGTAGGCACTGATCCAGAGGCCGCCCGATCCAATGAGACCTGCTCCAAGGCTGCCCATACCAATGGGGCCTTCCCAGAGGCCATCTGTTCCAGTGCCAGTACCATGGTCGTCTGTGCCAGTGCTGGTGACGAGGTGGTCTGTTCCAGTGCCGGTGCCAAGGTGGTCTGTTCCAGTGCTGTGGTCGTCTGTTTCAGTGCCGGTGACGAGGTGGTCTGTTCCAGTGCCGAGGTGGTCTGTTCTAGTGCCTGTGTCGAGGTGGTCTGCTCCAGTACCTGTGCCAAAGGTTGTCTGTTTCAGAGAGGCCTCGCCCGAGGCCGCACCCTCTCGTGAGGCCTGCCTTAAGATCACCCTCAGACTGTTTTATTTTTGGCCACGTCCATCGTGTAGATCTTTTCTTTGAACTCTTACCCAGTTCATTAGCCTAGCTTTGGCTAGTGGTTTGTTGTTGTATTTTCGGCTACCAAGCCAAGTTTTATTTTGCTGTGTTTTACTCTTTGTTATAGTTTTCTTCATTGTGCTGTTCGGCTCTCATGGCAGGTTTTATTTTGTGTTTTGTGCTTCTGAGTTATTGCTTGTTTGTTTATTTTGTTCTCTTAATTTATTACTATATTTAATAAATTGTTTATTTTTGACTGGAATCCACATATTGGTCTGCCTCTGCCTTGCCGCACCATCACAGTTAGTACCATCTGTGTAGCAGTGATATGAGAAGCCATGGAATCTAATCACTGAACCAAGTGATTTGGTGTACAGAGAGAACATGAGTGGACCAACATTTGATCCCTGAGGAACTCCTGTAATATTCTTATGAGATGATGAAAATGAACCTCACTGTCACGCTGAATGGAAACAGGAGACAAACGCAGGCTCTGGTAGCGATGAAAAGGGGTTTATTTAGAAAAGAAGAAACAAGAGATAGAGAGGACGGGAAAGGGAGCATGGACACACAGAGGGAACCAAGTGAATCAGCGTGGTACTGAGAGCAGGTGAGGCCTAAATAGGGTGTAAGATTGGTAACAGGTGTGCCTAGTCAGTAGACGGGAGAGGAGGATCGTTCCAGCACGCGGGCGTTGCGAACCTCGCCGCTAGGGGGCGTGACACTCACCATGCATCTCGTAGTTATGAGGAAAACCAGGCAAGAGTGTGATGCGTTTCTACAAATTATGTATATACAGTGGGGCAAAAAAGTATTTAGGAATACTGTATCGCAAGAAAACATCTCATGCTGCTCTGTTGAACTGCTAGTTATCAAGAGTGTCTGCAGTGACTGAACCTCCGTAGGACATATCCAGCACTTACTATTAGCTGTTACTTTTCTGTACTTTTCCTGAATTTAAGCTTGTCAATCAACCATCAGTTATTTTCCATTTCTTGGACTGACCAAAATATTTATTTCCACTTCAGATACCTTATCTCTAGTTCAATCTCTTTAAAAAATTAGGCATTAAAATTAGGTTTTAGCAATGGCGTAGTGGTCATATTTAACATATTGTCCCTGTCTCAACCCAAAAACTTGGATCTGTCACTCCATAATACTCTTTTCAACTGATCTTCATTCTAATCTTTGTGAGGTTTAGCATATCGTAGCTTTTTCACCCTGTTCCCCTTCTGAAAAAGTGGTTTCTTGGTTGCTACTCTTCCAAAAAGGCCGTTCCTGATCAAGTTTCTTCAAACTGTAGAAGGGTCAGGTTCAACTTGGCATCCCAATGAAGCTGCCAGATGCTGCTATTGGTTAAGTGTAAGGTGAGGTCACCCTAAATACTTGCCACTGTGGCCTATAGAAGCTGTTTTTTCTGAGTTTCTTCTGTTTTTAAGAATGTATACAAATTTCCTGTATTTTCCTGTTGTATTCTAATAAAGAGATTGAGATGTTATTATATTGTTATTATATATGGTCATTATTCCATTGCTAAAACAATGGTATATCTAATCTGATGATATTTGCTCCACTCCTAAATACTGATCAGATTTTCACACAGATTTTCTTAAAACTAGAACAACAAAAGCCAGCCCTCTCATGTACACTCCTGAAGGTGAACCCATGAACATTAACACTTGCCTAAGTTAGCGTGGTTTCCGTGGTGACCTCACAGACCATTACACGCCCTGCCCTTAGAGTGACCTTTGTTGCTTGTCCTTTCCTGGGAAGGGTAATGATAGTCTTGAATTTCCTCCATTTGTATGCAGTCTGTCTGACTGTGGATTGGTGGAGTCCAAATTCTTCAGTGGTGGAAACTTTTCCAACCTGATGTGCATCAACCACTCTATTTTTCTGAGCTCCTCAAAAATCTAATTTGATCCCAATATACTTCCACAAAGATGTTGTGAAGATCAGACTTTTATAGCTCTCTGTTCTTTAAATAAAACAGGTGGTCCACTCTGTTTCCAGTTGACTGTCACTGCACTGAATGACAGCATCTGTCTGACAAATTTCACCTTCAAATCAACTGCCAAGCCTAGGGGTTCATATATAGTACTTTTGGGATTTACAGATATTTATTTTCCTCAATTAGCAACTGACCAACTATAAAATTTTTGTCTCATTTGTTTAATTGGTTCTCATAAGCTACTTTCGAAATTATGTGAAAATCCGACCATGTTTTAGGTCATATTTATGCAAAAATATATTTCTAATTCTAAAGAGTTCACAAACTTTCAAGCACCACTGTATGCTTGCAAAAATGTAAGAATGGAGAATGCCTAAATCTCTGCATGTAATCTGAGAAATTTTTGGATTAGCATTTGTATCTCCATGTATGGTGAAATTCAGTGTCTGGTAATATTTCTGATGTTATCATTTAGCTCATAGCTCTAACCTCACAGGGTATAGTGTAAGATATTTCTGATAGTGATGTTTAATTTAATCTTCTGTATTTCCTGCCAGTAGGAAGTAGCTGATGCTAGATGTTCATGCATGCTTCTTGAGGCATTATATTTTAGGTTGCGTTCTTTGTCAGATCTAAACATACAGCCCTTTTAAATTGTCCTAAATATGGTGGTGTGGCTTCATCCCGCTTAATCTAAAGCAGGATCATGGGAAGCCAGCAGCACAGGGTGCAAGGTGGGAACCAACCCCAGGGCAGCGCACATGAACACAAACACACTCACACTGGAACACTTAGTTGACCTAATGCAGTGTTTCTCAAGCCTGGTCCTGGCGCCCCACTGCTCTGTTTAAACACACCCACTTTAACTCAATAGCGAGCTTGTTAATGAACTGAGTAATTGGATCAGGTGTGTTGGGAGCAGGAAAACACTAAAACATGCCGATACCAGGACCAGGACCAGGACCAGGATTGAGAAACACTGACCTAATGGATATCTTTGAAATGTTGGAGAACACCAGAGGTACCCAGAGAAAACCCACAAAAACACATGCAAACTCCAAACAGGCAGTGGCTTATCTGGGATTTGAACGCGAGTCTCTGAGTTTGTGAGTCTACAGTGCTAACCACCGCAATGTCATGCTGCCAAGTCATGTCTTGTAAAAAAGATAAGGGAAATAATATATTATCTAAATATCATTTTATCTTGTGATGCATAAATACCAGCAAGCACATACAGATAAACAGTTGTTGGAAGCATAACGAATGGCCTTGTTTTTCATAATTAGGCAGTCCTTATGTTTTAAAGCAATCCTTCTACTCCTTTAAAGCAATCCTTATGCTTATTTTCATGGAAAATCAAAAGCATTTAATGAAATGGCAAAATGTGATTTAGGAACATAATATGTGTCAGGATGAAGTTTGTTTGCCGAGGACTCAGTAATATTTACAGCTATCCTCAGTTTATTGACTGTTAGACTCTCTTCCGGTGGGTGAAGAAATATGACATCTGTCTGGAACATTTGTCAAAGGATGCATTTGTATTCTGTGCAATCCTTTTGAAGTCTTGGCCGAATCTTAAAAAGAGACAGCAAAATGGTCCAAGAAGCATGAATGCTGTCCTGTGTGTCTGGGACAAAAAGTAAATTAGCAGCAGTAACTCTCTGATTAGAGTTGTTTTGGGGTTCAATTTGGAAATAATTACAGTTCATGCACAGTTCAGACTTGAAAAGGTGTGTGAACCCTATTTGTGACACAGAATTTCACATTGGTAAAAAAATTAGCTTTGAACTCAAAGCACAAATATTACTCTTTTTTACCCATACTTTTTTTTTTTACCCATTTTGTTTGTTTATTCCTGCATTATTGGTTGCTGTCTTATTACAGGGTTACTGGGTTATTGGCTAATCAAACTTCTTTAAAGTTTCAGAGGAAGAACAGCCATCTGTCACCAGCCCATTGCAAGGCCCTTGTATTCTCCAGTAACGTTTTTTTATTCCCACAATGATTGCAAGCAGTCCAGGCCATACAAGACAGGATGATTTAATCTGTAAACAAAGCATTGTGTATTTCTTCCAAACACTTCAGCATTGTCTCATCTATCTACAGAACTCTGTCCCAGAAGCACTGTGGAATATCCAGATGCTTGGTTGTAAACCCAAGAAGTGCAGCAATGTTTTAATTTGATTGGGAGTGGCATTTTTCTCCATCTTGTCCTTGCATCAACACCATTTTTATAATTTTTCCTCAGCAAGTTCTAGACATTTCTGTAGACATACTGCGGTTTGCTGTTCTTTTCCACGTGATTCAGCATTGCACACTGTTTCTAATTCAAGGGAGAGTAGCAAAAGTACTGAAATGCATTTTGTGAAGGAAAACACTTCACATTTTAAGAGTAAATAAAGAAAGAATCCATGTAATTCCAAAAGTTTCAATGGTTCCCTCACATACCAAGTATATGTATTTTTACAATATAGGGACATGTATGGATACACAAACCTTTCTATTATATCAGTTACCTCAAGTTTTCTTTAAGTGGAAAAAAGGAACCCTCTACCTTCAACCCACCTCAACCTATGCACCATTTCCACTGCTTGTTTATAATAACATGGCATTCATAATCACACCCTGTCAGATGTTTAGACCAGTCCAGATACATTCCATGAGTCATTTCTTCAGGAAAGACAAGTTTGCCAAATTAATAGGCAGTCTCTTCAAAATACCTCTCAGCACAAAGAAGAAGTAGAAGAAGAAGAAGAAGAAGAAGAAGCAATGAACACCACATAACCCATATGTTGCAAATGTTTACAAATGTGGTCTGATTATACACTGGGTCTTGCCACAAGAGGGTGTAAATGCGTTTCCCCCACTGCTCTGTGAAAAGGCTCTCAGGGGCTACTTTTGGGTTATGTAACCCCTTGTGAGAGACCGTTGCCTGCAAGACATGCCTCTATGACACATTTGCCCACAGCTGGGCCTGTAGATCCTGCACACCCATAGTTTGCTGAAGCTGGTGTCCCTGCAGGTCTAATAAATGCTCGATTGGCAATAAATCTGGGGACCAGGCAGACCATGGAAGTGTTGCAATCTGGCAAAGGCATTACTGGGAAAGCCTTGCTGTGTGTGGTTGAGCATTATCATGCTGAAAAATGCCAGTTGGAAGCCCTGCCATGAGAGACAACACATGTGGCCGCAGGATGTCCTGCACACGTTGCTGATTTGTTAGTGACCCTCATATCACTACTAGGGGTGACCAGCTGCTGTACAGTATGTGATGGCACTCCAGATCATCACACCAGCAGCTGAGGATGCGTGTCGCTCCACAACAAGGCAGGATTGGCCTCCATACTCAAACCTGACCATTGGCGAATCCCAGACAGAACCTGGATTCATTGCTAAAGACAATATGGTCCCACTTCATATGAGTCCAGGTTTCTCATCAGTGATACAACTGCAAACAACGGCTGTCAATGGCAGGATACAGTGGTGCTTTAAAGTTTCTGAACCCTTTACAATTTTCTATATTTCTGCATAAATATGACCTAAAAAAATCATCAGATTTTCATTAGGACACAAGTCCTAAAAGTAGATAAAGAAAACCCAGTTAAACAAATGATACAAAAAATTCTACTTTGTCATTTATTTATTGAGGAAAATTATGCAATATTAGAAATTAGTGAGTGACAGAAGTATGTGAACCTTTTCTTTCAGTATCTGGTTTGACCGCCCTGTGCAGCAATAACTGTAGCACACCGGCTTGGAGGAATTTTAGCCCATTCCTCCATACAGAACAGCTTCAACTCTGGGATGTTGGTGAGTTTCCTCACAGTAACTGCTCGCTTCAGGTCCTTCCACAACATTTCGATTGGATTAAGGTCAGGACTTTGACTTGGCCATTCCAAAACATTAACTTTATTCTTCTTTAACCATTCTTTGGTAGAACGACTTGTGTGCTTAGGGTCATTGTCTTGCTGCATGACCCACCTTCTCTTGAGATTTAGTTCATGGACAGATGTCCTGACATTTTCCTTTAGAATTCTCTGATATAATTTAGAATTTATTGTTCCATTAATGATGGCAAGCCATTCTGGCCCAGATGCAGCAAAACAGGCCCAAACCATGATACTACCCACCACCATGTTTTCACAGATGGGATAAGGTTTTCTTATTGCTGGAATGCAGTGTTTTCCTTTCCCCAGACATGGACACTTTTCTTTAAAACTAAAAAGTTCTATTTTGATCTCTCATCCATCCACAAAACATTCTTCCAATAGCCTTCTGACTTGTCCAGGTGATCTTTAGCAAAACTGCAGACGAGCAGCAATGTTCTTTTTGGAGAGCAGTGGGCTTCTCCTTGCAACTCTGCCATGCACACCGTTGTTGTTCCGTGTTCTTCTGATGGTGGACTCATGAACATTAACATTAGCCAATGTGAGAGAGGCCTTCAGTTGCTTAGAAGTTACTTTGGGGTCCTTTGTGACCTCGCCAACTATGTAACGCCTTGCTCTAGGAGTGATCTTTGTTGGTCGACCACTCCTAGGGAGGGTAACAATGGTCTTGAATTTCCTCCATTTCTACACAATCTGTCTGACTGTGGATTGGTGGAGTCCAAACTTTTTAGAGATGGTTTTGTAACCTTTTTGTAGCCTGATGAGCATCAACAACTCTTTTTCTGAGGTCCTGAGAAATCTCCTTTGATCGTGTCATGATACACTTCCACAAACATGTGTTGTGAAGAGCAGATTTTGATAGATCCCTGTTCTTTAAATAAAACAGGGTGCCCACTCACACCTGATTGTCATGCCATTGATTGAAAACACCTGACTCACCTTCAAATTAGCTGCTAATCCTAGAGGTTCACATACTTTTACCACTCACTAATATGTAATATTGCATCATTATAATATTTTTGTCTAATTTGTTTAACTGGGTTCTCTTTATCTACTTTTAGGACTTGTGTGAAAATCTGATGATGCAGAAAAATAGAGACACCAAAACTGGGAGCTGCTCGTGCTTGTCGGCAGGTCATATGATCCACTCTACAGGTGGTTTGTCTGGGCCATCCAGAGCCTGTTCACCATGTGTGTGTGCCCTCACGGAAACACTGTTCCAATCTTCTCCTAACAGCTAGGTAAGAATGGCCTAGATGGCAGGCAATTCTTTGTATCAGTCCAAAGATGCACCTGTAGGCGTCGTAGGGGCATGTCTAGCAGTCAATGATCTCTCACCAAGAGGTACAGTTCCCAAAAGTAGCCTCTAAGAGTCTTTGTATAGACAGCATGGGAAGTAGCCTACTTTTATTCACACCTGTAATGATTTACATATCTGCCTGCGATTTACATATCTGCCTATCCGATAGCATTTCTATCTGGGTGCTCAAAAAAAGTCTCCTGTGACACAAAAGTACCTAACAGCATGTAATACCTCCACAAATTCTGATGAGAATTTCTTGTAGACTGGGATTTTTGCCACTGCTGATAGACCCGTATGACTGTACACTTCGATACACCTACAGATTAACATCTGCTTTGTTACTCATTTTCCACACATCAAACAAGACATTCACTGCGCTGTACCACCTCTTCTCAATCAGTGAATCCCATCCCACACCCCACAGCCATCTGCAGGAGCCTGAATTTACTACCACGTTAAACACACATAGTGACTATTTTTTGGTCTAGGAAGTATATGTGATGCAGAGGAACTACAGCTGTATAATTTGTATAATGTTGTATACTTAATCTCAGCATCACATTGAGAGGAAAAATTTATTTGTTTTTACATTTGTAAGATCTATAGCTTGAAAACCATTGGGTTTGAGAGTCAGTGGTATGATTTTTTTCCTTTTTCATGCTTAACTTTATGAGAAATGAAATAATCATTGTACTGCCAACCAGTCAATCTACAGATAGCCAATTACATAATCTGTCTATAAACAGATTTACCGTTATACTTTAGCGATTGAATACAGGCTAATAGTTATATGTATTCTTACATGACAAACAAGATAACAGTATCTAGTCTACAGTTACTGACACTGGACAACAAGCAAAAGTTCTGCTTCCCTATTTTTTTTTTTCAAGCAAACCTTCCTTCCCTTCACCTCAAAATAAATGTATTGTATTTTATCACAATGAATTACTTTGTCTGCTCTAGCTTTTGACAAGTCCCTGACCAAGTCCTTTAATTTGAGCTGTGTGGTCAGATGAGGTTAACCAGGCATAAAACATTCAACAGCTGGATCAGTAGAGTTTTCCACATCTGGTTCATGCATGTGGCGTCTTCATATGCCTCATCTGGGCTTCATATCACTGGTGGCTTCACTATTGGCAAACTGTCACCAGGTGGTGCTGGTCTCATGGCTGAAGGCATATTGGGGTGTTCAAAAGATTTCTTATTTTTAGTATAGAAGGCTAATATATTAGTCAGAGAGAAGAGTAGTCTGTCACATGACTCTTCGATGCTTGCCATATCATTGGAACTGCAAATCTCTTTGACTTCCAACTACCTTTCAGGTCGACTGTACATTTTGCCAAACAAATTAGAGGAGCCCAGGGTTTGAGTAGGTCACCAATTTTACATCTAAAATTGAGCTCATAGGCTTTATGAGTGCAGTAATGGGGTGTCTTTGAGCTCTAAGCAGTTACTCTCCACAGATGTAACAGAATGTATCACAGCTGTTGAGACAGTTCTGCTGTATTTAATCTACCTGAAGACAGTAAGTCCTATTGTTAAATATACTCACTACGCTATTGTCTGATGTCCATCCACCTGTCCATACAGCGTCTGTAAATGGGAACAGCTTTTATAGCCTGTCTGCCAGCATCTTGTGAGTTGAGTTTTGTGTGGGACCGTGATGGCCTAGCGGTTAAGGTACTGGACAACGGACCAGAAGATCAGTGGCTCTTAACCCACAACTGCTTGGATTGTAACAGTTGTATTTGCTAAAGTTGTATCAGTTGTAAGTTGCTCTGGATGCATAGATGTAGATGTATGTGTTGGAATCCCAGTTCCACCCAGCTGTCACTGTTAATTTGACCCTTGAGCAAGACTCTTAACCTTAAACTGCTTAGCTTAATTGTAAGAGTCAAGTCATGTCAGCTTTAGTTCTATAGCACTTTTAACAATGGAGCATTGTCTCAAAGCAGCTTTACAATTTTAGATTATTAGAATATATAAGGCCAGTCCCAAATTGAGCAAGCCTAGGGCAACAGTAGAAAGGAAAAACTCCCTAAACATTATAAGGACGAAACCTTGGGAGGACCAAGACTCAAAAAGGGACCCATCCTCCTTGGTTGGCTTAGATGTTATATGTAAGAATTAACTAAGTTATCCAATTCAAATGAAATATTATGAAGTGTATGATAAAATAGAGAATATAAAAGCTAAATCGTTTAAGCCAATAAGAGAATTATTGCAGAGAATAACATAAAAAATATGCATATCTGCATTATTTAGTCCAGTACCTACAGTGACTGTTGTGTACTCGGCGGGAAGGTCTTGATGGCATGGCACCCTCAGTCGACCAGAGGAGGGAGCGTGTTACTGTCTTCTGTGGTCTGAGTAATGTGAGGCTGGAGCTGATGATGGAAGAACAGCTCGGGTGGAGCTGAAGTGGAGGAATGTCTTAGTGTATCTGCTGGAGTCGGTACCTGAACACAAATTCAGAGAGAAAAGAGAAAATGTAGTTAGTTATTGTTAAGAGCACAGAGTCTATTAACGGACCACAATTGAACCACTGATACTAAATGTAGCATGAGAGTCCGGCAGCTTTAGCTATAGCCGCCCTTAGTCTAAAGCAAGACATTCTTGATCAGGGAGTTTCTTAAACAGTGTAATGTTTAACGTATTGTTTATATGTGCATTGATGTTTTTTTGATGTAATATGGATAAAACCTAAGTTTCTGGTTCTTCACGTAAATCTGAAAACAGCCTCTCATGTTTGTTGGTTGCTAAGTAATACATTTATTAAAGTGGGACTTGCGTCATAGACACCCTATATAATTACTTTGCCAGTGGTATTTAAGCATAAAAAATATACATATTGTCATTCAATGCCTAAGAATTGCGGAATGTGATTAAAACTGGCCAGACAGAAGAGTAAAGTAAAAATGCTGCCTCTAGTGGTCAAGCTCATAACATGCCAATTGTATGCCAAACAGCTCCAAATATTTTCTTTGTCCTTTAGGCACATTTAAACAGTGACAAATATTGTGTGCTGAATTTTTCAGAGACCTGAAATTGTACATTTATAAAATTTGTACCATAAACTTCTGGTTTTCTATCTGACTAAAGTAATGCACCTTGTGGATACTTCATCTTTGATAATGCATTTACCATTGACAATCTGTATTTATGCACACAGTCAGGCCATGTGAAGAGTCCAAAATCAGTATTACATCTTTAAATCAATATAATGGACACATTGTTGACACAGGACCAGCTAAAGCCTGTCAGACCACAGATACAGTGGTGCTTGAAAGTTTGTGAACCCTTTTCCCAGTTAAACAAGTGAGACAAAAATATTCTACTTGGTCATTTATTTATTGGGGAAAATGATCCAATATTAATGTGTGGCAAAATTATATGAACCTTTGCTTTCAGTATCTGGTGTGATCAATAACCTGATTGTCATCCCATTGATTGAAAACACCTGACTCTAATTTCATCTTCAAATTCACCTCTAGTTCTAGAGGTTCACATACTTTTGCCATTTACTAATATGTAATATTGGATCATTTTCCTTTCCTTTGGCCTCATGCCGACATTTGTTCATTCATTCAAGCATTTTCCATAGCTACTTAATCCAACTCAGATTTGCAGGAGGTTGAGGCTTATCTGGCAGCGCAGGGTGCAAGGCAAGAACCAACCCTGGGCACATGCTGGTTCATTGCAGGACACATTAACACACTTTAGAGACATCATATGACCTAACACATGTCTTTGGAATGTACAAGGATACCAAATTAGCCAGAGGAAAACACAGACACAAGGAAAATATGCAAACTCCACACAGGCAGCAGCTGAGTCAGGACTCAAATTCGGGTTATGTTGAATGAAAATCAATTAAAAATTAACTTCACTCATGGACTGCTGGAATTTGACAACAAAGTTATTGACAGGTTTGCACAAATGAATGATTGTATTCCATTTTCAAGCAGCAATGGTCATTGGTGAGTCTATTATTATGACATTATTATGGCTGTGAGTCAAGGTGCAGTAAGTGACGTTAATGTCCATTTGTGATTTGACTGAAGAGTTGTGTTTGTGTTTAGATTCAGTGATGTTTATGTGTAGTTTCATGACAAGTCGGGTACATTTTTTGTGCCTCACCAGACTTTCTGTGCAAGAGACTTGACATAATTCATGTCACCATCTAACATAAGCGTTTGTTTTTATGTTGAGGCACTGCACTTGATTTGTAATTTTAAATGATTTTTACATGGCTATAGATACCAGTTCTTGAACCTAAAATAACAAGAGTTTTTTCCAAGAATGTTCTCATGAGAACCTAAGCAAGCAAAGCTAGAATTTGACATGGCCCTCTAAACACTTATCTCCAGTTGGACAGGGGCTTTCCACAATATTATATAAGAAATGGTTATTTTAATTGTCATTTTTTTTTCTTTGCAGTCAGTGGACTTTTACTTACTTGTGAGTTACTAGTAAAGGGAAAAAGTATTTATTTTATATATATATATATATATATATATATATATATATATATACATACACTATGTATATATGTATATAATCTCACCACTTGATAACATTGCTGGTGGTTGTAAGATGCTGTTAGCAATATACAGTTGGTGCTCAAGTTGCCCAGCAATCCAGTTCTCTAGTGCACCAACCTGCCCTATTTACAGGTCAGGCATCACACAGTCAGATTGACTGTCAGGAAGGAGATGAGGCCAGTCAGGGGATCAGCCCTCAACTCTACAACAGCAACCCAGCATGACATTGGACTGGCATCTAGTCACTCAATCACTGTCTTATCTGCTTAATCCTGGACAGGTTCCCAGGAGAGCCAGTGCCTAGCCAGTGACTAGTCGGCAGCATAGGGCACAATGCAGGAACAACCCTAGACAGTGTGCCAATCCATCTCAGGGCACATACACTCACACACTCATACACACACTCACACAGTAGGGGCACTTTAGAGACACTGACATGCATGTCTTTGGACTGTGCGAGGAAATCGGAGCAAACCCACGCACGCACAGAAAGGACCCAGACCACTGCTTGGGATTGAACCCAAGACCTTTTTGCTGTGAGACGACTGTGCTAGGCACCAGACCACCATGCTGCCCATCATTTTGGATAAATAGTTTAGCTAGTTACATATCCATTGATTCAATTGATTAATATAATATAAATAATATATTATAAATAATCTAATATTCCAATATGACTGCAAAGCTTTACAGAACCCATTACACCAGTATCGTGATAATGATAATGACAGTTTTGTAATTCTGCTAGAACAGCTAAAATCTGCCATGCTGTTTCTTCAGAAACATATCAACCTATTGTTGTTTTTTGAAAAGGAAGCCGTTCTGTGTGTCAGGGAGAACAAAGACTGTAGTAATACATGTAGACAGGGGCTATATTTAATTTTGGGCAGGGGTTAATTTTGGGCAGTTTTTTGGGCAGGGGTTAATTTTGGGCAATAGTTAGGGGCAGGCATCAAATAATTGTACTAATAATGTTACGGGTCGCTATAAGCGCCCGCCGGCGGACCGTAAAAAAAAAGGTTTTTTTATTAGGACCCAAAATGCAGTTAGCTCCAGATGGAATTGACGAACCAAAATTATAAACAAATAAATAAACAAAACTAAAAATACTTAAAGGAAGGAAAAATAAATAAAGAAAGTCACCTCAGTGACTGGGGATTGAACCCTAGTCAACTGCATCAGCGACAAGTGGTTTAACTGATTGTGCCACCAGACCACTGAGGTAAAACTGGAGAAATAACCAACAGAAATGAGCTCTTGTGTGTGTGAGGGAAAGCCCACACATGCACGAACACAGAAGCTCCGACCTGCGCTGGAGAAGAGCGAAGGAAGGGGGCACTGATGTCACCCAGCACGAGCGAGACCAAAAAAGGTGGGGCGAAGCCGGAGCTCCGGACTTTCTGAATGAAAGAAGGAAATACTATTGAGCGCTCAATTATAGAGCTTGCGGGCGCCGCGAGCTCGGGAACGGAGCTTAATCGCTCAGGTTTGGAGCTAGGCGGCGCTGAGTGGTCAATCATAGAGCTTGCGGGCGCGGCGAACCCAGGTTCAGAGCTAGGGGGCGCTAATTGCTCAACTTTAGAGCTTACGAGCGCGGCGTGCTCTTGAACGGGACTAGGCGGCACTAAATGCCCAGGTACGGGGTCAACGGGCGCGGCGAGCTCTGGAACGGAGCTTACCTGCTCAAGTGTCGGGCTAACTTGCTCAAGCATGGCATTAATGTGCGCAGCAAGATCAGATTTGGAGTCAAGGAGTGCAGCAAGCTCAGGGATGGAGCCAAGTGGCGCTAACTGCTCAAGTACAGGGCTGACTTGCTCAAGTACAGACTCAATGTACACGTTAAGCTCGGGTGCCGAGCTGACCAGTGCTAGCTGCTGGCTAGGTCGAGAACAGAACTAATGCGCGCGGTGAGCTCTGGTACAGAGCTTGGTGGCACTAAGGAACAGGGCTGACCAAGGCTCGGGAACAGGGCTGACCTGCTCAGGTTTGAGGCAAGATAGCACGGCCGACCCAGGTGTATGGGTATGTGGATTCCACCATGGCACGGGAATCCGCTCAGTGGATGTAAAGATACTGAGGGGGCACTGACGTCACCCAGCGCGAGTGAGCCCGAAAAAGGTGGGGCGAAGCCGAAGCTTCGGACTTTCTGAATAAAAGAAGGAAATACTACTGAGCGCGCTACTCACAGTAGGAATACAAAGCGAAAGCGACTCGTTATCGCTGATGGCTAAGAAGCGTAACTGCGATCGCATAAAACTGATAGCTGGAAACAAGGGAATGCGGAAGAAACCGCGGATGACCTCCAGTGGCAGCCAGAGACGGGATAGAAACACAAACTGAGGGAGGAAATCTCAACCCTACTCTGGTACTAATCCCTGTCTTACCTCGGGTATTTCTGGAACCCTACAAAGACGACCTCCTTAACGAGGCCGGTCGTCCACTGAGCCTAACGGGCCAAAAAAAGCACGAAAAGAAAACCACCTACGAAAATGCACAGAGAGAATAGGTAGCGAGTCGGGATACGTTAGCAAACGAAGGTGCTGCATATTAGTGCGATCAAGCAGGTGCACGTACGCGATCGCATTGACTGTCAGAGTCACCAGATGGTAACTAAACCAACGCTGCCCCATAGCGTCGATTAGTGGGTGCGACCTCTAACAAATAACCCTGATTAGCAACAAGCTGGATTTCTTGTCTGTATACTGTACACTCCACACAAGCTTTACATTGCAAGTCCCACCCGTGATTCAAACCCAGGCATTTCAGAATTGCCATTTGCATCAGCTGGCTCTTTCCACCCCGAAACAGGTCAAATAATATGTCATTTTATAACAGTAAAGATGTAGATGAACACATTCCAAGAGATATATTGAACATACAAGATTCACACTGACATGTACAACTCCAAAGCAGAAAAAAATGTAGGGACAGTATGGAAAATGCTAATAAAATATGCAGTATGTCTTACATTTACTCTGAAATATTTAAAGGAAAATATTTAAAAGAAAGTGAGGCAGAATGCAGACAAGGTGATGATAGCTCATAGCTATGTGTTTTGGCCACTTATAATTGTACATATTAGACCACTAAAGCAAAGATATTCATTAAACTAGCAAATGCATCCGTTACATTAGCACAAACTAAATAAATGCAATTAATAATAAATTCTTTAGTGTTAAATTTGTTCTTCATTTCTCTTCCATCACAGAGTAAAACCCACTTTATGGTTAAATCACTTAATCGATTTAGTGTTTAGTGTTTAGTGTTTATGCACAGGTGTGCCCCAATACAACTAGTCTAGAAACGCATCTGAACCAAAGTAAACTCAGCGGGAACAGAGGGAAATCTCTGGACTGGGGCTGCGTTATGACGTCAGGGAGGTGTACAAATCCAAAACCATGGAGCTCTGGCGCCAGAGAAATAAAGCAGACCTGCGAGTGCACTCGCTGCTTCTCCGCTCGAGCCGAATTCTGGATTCAATGTATTTACCACTTGGGTTCAGTAATGCGCTGGCTCCTGTCCTGGGTCCTCTGTGTCTCTGGATTACATCAGGTGAGAAAGGAATGTTTCCTTGTTTTTTTCCTTAAGATAAAAGGGTGATATTCAATGCCTAGTCTTTTCACGAGACTTGTGTTAAAAAAACAAAGATTCCGTAAATATTGGATTGGATTTTTTTTTGCAGTTAATTGTGTTTAATGAGAAAAGAAAATTAGAACGTGCCGAATTTCAAATGATGTAAAACTGCAAGACGTTTCTGATAGTGCAGTTAGTGTTACGTAATATGTGGAACTGTGCATATTAGACCAGCTTTGCTGAAGTGACTTCTGATCAAATATAACTATTAATTCTTGATTATTTTTTACCATTTTTTTTTTACAAAGAATATACAATCATACATGAATAGGAGACAATAGAATATAGTAATACTGTATAGAAAATCGGATATGCAGAAATAACGAGATGAAGTGAAATTAATTTGGAATTTAAAGCTCCTGAAAGGCGTATGTAAGTGATTATACTGCAACCTAGTGGATTTTCTGTAAATCAAAGGAGGAGTCACCAGTGTAGGTCGTGGGATGGTTTATATATCAGATATAGTGGTGGCCAAAAGTCTGAGGTCACTAGTGAAAATGCTTCTTTAGCATATTTCTAAAAGTAAAATTATGTTTTTCAGAAGCGTTTCTAGACTTATATTCATAAGTATCACATTTACTACACTATATACGTCTAATAATACTAATATTCAGTCCAAAATCTTAATTTGTGGATATTATCAGTATGATTAGGTTAACTTAAAATGACCCGATAGGGTGTCCTACCTAATTTGTTTTTTAATTTTTCTCTAGCCTACTGGTTAATAATATTCAGGGAAAGATTTATCATTCAATCAGATATCTAACTAGAATATCACATCATAAAACATTACTTAAACAACAACAACAACATGACATATCTGCCTCACAGGAAGTCTGAGGTAAAAGGCAGCTCAGACAAGGTTCACCAGTTGCATGCTGGTTTATGTCACATTCCACCATGTATTTGTTACCAAGGATAGGACTGGTAACAAATACAGTACTTGAGCCCCAGTAAAGTGGGTCCAATGACACTAATGATGTTTTTCATTATGAATCATATAATCAGTAAAACACTTTCAGTAAGATGTTTCAAAATTAATTAATGTTTGGTATGTTTCCCCCTTTTGCTGTAATGACAGTGCACACTTGAGCTGGCATAGACTCCACAATTGTGTGCCAAATCTGATGATCCATGTTAGCCCAGCATGATTTCACAATATTCCAAAGAGCATTTTGTGATGTTACTGAATGCTTGGCTATAGCTGTTTTCAAGTGTAAAAATATCAGGTGACTGTGGAGGAAAGTCCATGACTGTCCGCATTCCTTGTTATTCTTTGGTTTTAATGCAGTTGTTGCAAAGCCTTGAGGTCTGTTTTGGGTCATTATGCTGCACCAGTATGAATCCATCTCCACAAATAGCCAAAACAAGTATTTCCACTAGTGTTCTCAGACTTTTAGCCCACACTCTATGTAGTTCCAGTTTAACCTTCTTAATATTGAACAGGGTTGCTATTAATCTAGAATGGAGGCAACGTTTCCATTAGAGATTGGATACCTGTGGGTCAGTCCTGTCTGTGATAACGAATAGATAGTGGACTGTCTGATAAAAAACCAACTGCAACTGCAACTGGTGAATCGTGTCTGAGCTGCTAAAGAGCAGAAGACTCCTTTTGATTCCTTTTACCTCAGAACTTCCCATGAGGCAGATATGGCATGTTGATGTTGTTAAAATAATGTTTTATGAAGTGATATTCCAGTTTGATTGAATGATACATTTTTCTGAATATTATTAACCAATAAGCTAGAGGCAAAATAACCTAGAAAGCCTTATTGGAAGTTAACCTAATCCTACTGAAAATATCTAATCCATTCTCGAATGTATGTGTGCTTCTTTTTCAGAATTAAAATCATAGAAATATATTTTTGGCATCATTTCTGCCCAAAAAACAAGATATCTTTTTAGGGTCACAAGTTGTCACAGACAAGCCAAACATCACAGTACTGTAGAAAATAAAATGTAGATGAAGTGTCTGCAACAGATAAAGTACAAACCGACATACCACACACCACCAAAATAAACTTTGTATGTGTGTGTGTGTGTGTGTGTGTGTGTGTGTGTGTGTGTCCAGTGTAGGACAGAAGCCCTAGTGGGTTTTAATAATAGCATAAGAAAAGACTAGATCGGACAGAACTTAATGCAGTATGACAGGAGTGACAGAAGACATTTACATTTAGTCAGTTGAAGGTGCCATAATGGTAGTTCTCAAATAATCTATACTTATTTATTGCCTGTTAGCTCAGAGAATAAGGCTACCCAGAGATGAAAAACAAGTCCTCAGTTTGACACTTTAGTGCACATGCAATAAATATTTAGAACATTTGCAAAGATGCACTAACATACAAAGTGCAACAGAATTGCAGAGAACAGAAGAGGCACTATCTTCAGACTTCTGAGGAATGAAGAGAGACACTGGGCTGGTCGGAAGCTTATTCCTCCATCGAGGGATGCCACATTTTCTGTCTTGATTCATAATGATACATGCCAAGAAGCTGTGGTGGTGATGCGCTGTTTGGGTGTGATGGTACGGTCTGTGTGATCTTACAGTCATTTACAGTCATTATTAAGGTCTCGCTTTGGTCCAGTGTGTCTGTCTGAAGTAACACTAATTATAAAATGAACTTTTTTCTACAATAATATATACATCCTTTCTCATTCATTCACTTCCTTATCCGCTTGATCATACGCCTAAATAAAATCTGCACTCAGATTGACTAACAGGGAAAAACAATGAACATGTTTTATTTTGAATAGTCTGACCTTAAGATTGAAAGGGTGCATTTTCACCCTCTTGCTTTACTTGTTTAATAGGCTATAGTTTAGGATAGTTTTTGTTCGAGGGCAGATCGAAATGTTATCATTAAGTTTTCACATTTAATTATAAAAATGGATAGACTGGATGTTGTTGTCTATGTTCTGTTGACTTGGTGGCTACTATTTAAGTTTGAGAGAAGAAGGGAAATAGAGTCATCACCATCATTTGCTTCCAGAAGTTACTTAGCCTTAGTTTGACAAAGACTATAATATAATAATCATTATTATCATTATAATGTATAACATGTGTGATGAATGGAAAGTGAATTACAACATTTTTTCAATTTTCTTCTTTTTATTCTTGCATGATGAAAAAAATCTTAATCTGGTCTTGGTGTCGGCCACTACCAGTATCAGTCTTGGACTCAAACTGAAGTACTCAAAGTCTTGGTCTTAATTCGGACTCGATGTGTCCTGGTCTCGGGTTTGAGTCGGACTCAGCTCTAGCGGTCTTGACTACAACCCTACCTTATAGTACTCCAGTATTCTGGAGCCTGTCAATGTGACACATTAAAAGATCAATAAACCGAGTTAAGAGGTCAGAGGCCTGAAGCTAGCACTTCAGTAGGATTGACATTTTGCAGAGCTATAATTGATCACCCACAGAAAGACATTTGCAGGAATGCAAGGTCACTTCAGAGGTCTATTCACCTTGGACCTTGGACTGTGTTGCTTTACAAATTGATTGATTTACAGTATTTAGTAAGAAGTATTTAGTAAAACGCATTTAGTCAGCCACTGATTGTGCAAGTTCTCCTACTTAGAAAGAGGTCTGTAACGGTGTGTTTGGGATTGTCATGCTGGAAGACCCAGTCATGTTCCATCTTCAGTCCTCTCACTGATGGAAGGATTTTTTGGCTTAAAATCTCACGATACATGGCCCCGTTCATTCTTCCATTAATACAGATCAGTCGTCCTTGTCCCCTTTGCAGAAAAACAGCCTCAAAGCATGATGTTTCCACCCCTATGCTTCACAGTAGATATGGTGTCCTTGGGATGCAACTCAGCATTCTTCTTCCTCCAAACACCACGAGTTGAGTTTTTACCAAAAAGTTATATTTTGATTTCATCTGATCACATGATATTCTCCTAATCCTCTTCTGGATCATCCATATGCTATGGATGGCCTGGACATGTACTGGCTTAAGCAGGGGGACACGCCTTGTACTGCAGGATCTGAGTCCCTCTCGGCGTAGTGTGTTACTGATGGTAGCCTTTGTTACTTTGGTCCCAGCTCTCTGCAGGTCATTCATCAGGTCCCTCCGTGTAGTTCTGGGATTTTTGCTCACCGTTCTCATGATCATTTTGACCCCACGGGATGAGATCTTGCGTGGAGCCCCAGATCAAGGGAGATTATCAGTGGTCTTATATGTCTTCCATTTTATCATAATTGCTCTCACAGTTGATTTATTCACACCAACCTGCTTGCCTATTGTAGATTCACTCTTCCCAGCCTGGTGCAGGTCTACAATTTTTCTTCCTGGTGTCCTTTGACAGCTCTTTGGTCTTGGCCATGGTTGAGTTTGGAGTCTGACTGTTTGAGGCTGTGGACAGGTATCTTTTATACAGATAACGAGGTCAACGAGTGGAGGACAGAAGAGCTTCTTAAAGAAGAAGCTACAGGTCTGTGAGAGCCAGAAATCTTGCTTGTTTGTGGGTGACTAAATACTTATTTCCCACCATGATTTACAATTAAATTCTTTAAAAATCCTACAATGTGATTTCCTGGATTTTTTTCTCATTTTTCTCTCATAGTTGAAGTGTACCTATGATGAAAATTACTGGTCTCTCTCATCTATCTAAGTATGAGAACTTGCACAATCAGTGGCTGACTAAATACTTTTTTCCTCCACTGTAAATTATTTTCATACTTTCCATTAAATGGAAGTTTTTCCACCATCCGTTTATGTGAACCTGCATTCTTAACACAAATGAAGATGGCTTAAGGTGTTTTTTAAAATCCATTGCCATAGTGGCAGTGGTACAAGGACATGTCTCTACAGAATGACCTTGTGCAGTTTGTTGTTAGTTTTGGCTATCAGCTTTAGGATCTCAAATTCCTGAGAGTAAAATAAGTAATGAGCCAGAAACTTTCCACTCGACTGAAAAGTTGCAAATAATTTGCTTGTGAGAAAGTGCAACATAACATTGTTGCATTGTTTAAATTACTTAATGCTACCAAAACAATAATGAAGAATGCTAAAAAATAAGTGAAATTTAAAAAAAGAACGAGCAAATTACCTTTGACAGTGGCAAATGGGAACATACTGTACTGAACATACTGTGTAAAGCACTTCTTGTGTTCCTCTAAATGATTATGTAACATTTTTCCATAATTATTATATTTTGGAGAAATGAGACAGGACGCTGTGTGTTAAAGGTGCGTTTTTGCACATGGCAAGAACATTTTAGTTACAGTACTAGGATTGATTGCTCTAACAGTCACTGATTTCATATAGTCTGCATCTGCCATGCTTTACACTTTTTTGTTTGTTTTAGCTATGTTATTGTTTGGTTTTATTCTGATCAGGATTGTTGTGTTATTTCTGAGCTTGTGACATAGATAGCTTAAACTGAGGTTATTAAGATTGTAATCTCTACAGTCATTGTAAAATTTAGCAGCTAGCATGGTAGCCACACACCTTCAGAGATCCCCGGTTCAAATCTGTCCCCTGACTCTATCTGTGTGCAGTTTGCATGTCCTCCCCATGTCCTCATGGGTTTACTCTGGGTACTCTGGTTTCCTCCCGCATTCCAAAGACATGCATTAGGTTGCATCTTTGCATCGGTTGCTCTAAACTGACCCAGTGTGAATGTGTCTGACTAGTAATGCTGTAACTTTGCTCCTGTCATGAATAGCCACTGATACTAATGTGATGTTCAGTAAACAAATAATAATGATCCCTAAATTATTATATTTCAAACAATGTTTATTTCCTTATATGCTTTACATAAATGTGCAGCTTGTTTTCTGATATATGGAATCTTTTTGAAACTGTATATCCATCAAAGAAACTGTTACAAGACCACTTCATCCTGCAACTGGAACCCCAGCCGGCCTTGTGATAGACTGACATCAAGTCCAGGGCTCACTTACACCTGCACAATATGTTCTCCAGCTACAGGTGCTAGTTAACTCTAATCCTAACCCTAACCATGACCCTTACCAGGACAATCAGGGGTCAAACATGAATTGAAAATACTGATGTGTAATGTTGGGGCACCCCTGGACAGTGCTGCATGTCACAAAGAATCAGCCCCAACTTCAAGAAGTGCCAAGTATCAGGAGCCCCTTGATGGTGGAACACATAGACATACACACTTATAGATAGACTCAGAGTCGAGTTTCAGCTGGCAACCTGCTTGTGAAGAATGCCACCCAGGGGATGGCCTACCTTGCAATCACTGATTTTGGTATCACATGCCCAAACACAGGGGACCACAGAGACAACCACCCTATAACCACAACCCATAAATATTCTACTTCAAAATGCAGCTCAAACCTCGCCTCGCCAGAGGCAGGATACAAACCTGCATGGTTAAGCACCGCAAAACAGCTAACTACAACTGAGCTACACTGCTTTGTATCCCACCTTTGGATCCTGTCTCCATGGGCCCTGGGAACAACGGGCCTGTCTTCATGGTCCCCTGTGTATAGGCGCGAGGTAACAAGAATCTACAGAGCAGGTTGGTACCTGGACAGCAGACCAGGGATGCCCCCACATTTTTTATGTAATAGAATATGCAAATTAGCACTCTGTGTTGAGTGGTATTGTATCATCAAATAATCAGTGAATGAATCACAGTGGTGGTTGAAAGTTTGTGAACCGTTTAGAATTTTTTATATTTCTACATAAATATGACCTAAAACATCAGATTTTCACACGAGTCCTAAAAGTAGATAAAGAGAACCCAGTTAAACAATGAGACAAAAATATTATACTTGGTCATTTATTTATTGAGGAAAATGATCCAATATTACATATTAGAGAGTGGCAAAAGTATGTGAACCTCTAGACTTAGCAGTTAATCTGAAGGTGAAATTAGAGTCAGGTGTTTTCAATCAATGGGATGACAATCAGGTGTGAGTGGGCAACCTCTTTTATTTAAACAACAGGGATCTATCAAAGTCTGCTCTTCACAACACACGTTTGTGGAAGTGTATCATGGCATGAACAAAGGATATTTCTGAGGAGCTCAAAAAAAGAGTTGTTGCTGCTCATCAGGCTAGAAAAGGTTAAACAACCATCTCTAAAGAGTTTGGACTCAAGCAATCCACAATCAGACAGATTGTGTAGAAATGGAGGAAATTCAAGACCATTGTTACCCTCCCCAGGAGTGGTCGCCCAACAAAAATCACTCCAAAAGCAAGTGCGTGTAAGAGTTGGCGAGGTCACAAAGAACCCCAGGGTAACTTCTAAGCAACTTCTAACTTCTAACTGAAGGCCTCTCTCACATTGGCTAATGTTAATGTTCATGAGTCTGTTTTGTGGACGGATGAGACCAAAACAGAACCTTTTAATAAAAAAAAGCGTTATGTTTGGAGAAAGGAAAACACTGCATTCCAGCACAAGAACCTTATCCCATCTGTGAAACATGGTGGTGGTAGTATCATGGTTTGGGCCTGTTTTGCTGCATCTGGGCCAGGACAGCTGCCATCATTGATGGAACAATGAATTCTGAATTATATCAGAGAATTCTAAAGAAAAATGTCAGGACATCTGTCCATGAACTGAATTTCAAAAGAAGGTGGTTCATGCAGCAAGACAACGACCCTAAGCACACAAGTCGTTCTACCAAAGAATGTTTAAAGAAGAATAAAGTTAATGTTTTGGAATGGCCAAGTCAAAGTCCTGACCTTCGAAATCCAATTGAAATGTTGTGGAAGGACCTGAAGCGAGCAGTTAATGTGAGGAAACTCACCAACATCCCAGAGCTGAAGCTGTTCTGTACAGAGGAATGGGCTAAAATTCTTCCAAGCCGATGTGCAGGACTGATCAACAGTTACAGGAAACGTTTAGTTGCAGTTATTGCTGCAGTATGTAATACTGGATCATTTCCCTCAATAAATAAATGACCAAATATAATATTTTTGTCTCATTTCTTTAACTGAGTTCTCTTTATCTACTTTAAGAAATTGTGTGAAATTGTGATGATGTTTTTTGTCATGAATAGATCTATGTATAATTTCTAATACAAAATTTGATATTTAGCAGGGATTATCACAATCACTATACGTAGCAATTGTTCCATCCCAGTTTAGGGTTGAGACCTAAGAATGAGAAAAGAGTAAAGGGACCGTTATTATGCACCTTTTAATGTTTGTCTGACCAACATCTGTTCACATGAAGAACACACACAATCTATGCATAACCAGTAGCTAAAATCCAAGGAGATAAAGCAATTATCATCCCCAGAATAACAGGTACCAAACACAATAATGCACAAGCAGATGCTGAATGAAGCAAAATGAGCAAGTATTCAAAGCAAACCAGCTTCAAAATGAGTATGCACATGGAGCTAACCACTGCTCGCCCTTGCAGGCTGAACAACCACGGAATCCGCACTAGTCATGTCAGTGACCTCCAATATCCTCAGGCTCACATATGTGCCCAAACACACACACACACACACACATACAGACACATCAAATGGAAAATCTGTAGCGCAGGTTATAACACATTAATCACAGTCATGTTAGTCCATAATATGAACAGTCTTCCATTTCTAACAGATATTACATTTGCAGGAATATAAAATATACTTTTAATAGTTTCATTTGATTAGGTCATACTGTTCACTGCACATTATTTGCATATGATACTATAGTGCTTGGTGAAATAGAAGCAACACAAATAAAGAAACAAATAAAATTGATTTTAATTATCAAGGACAGTTTGTTTGTACCATAGTGTGTGCATGGTGTAAATATGATTAATGGTTTTCACATTTCATACAAGTCAAATTATATTTTTACTCATGTTGGTTGCATTTACTTCACCCATCTTACAGGCCCTCTTCATGAACTCCTCCACCTTGGCTTCCATCCCTGAGGCTACAACCCCTGAGCCCTACAACCGCACTCAGTATTGTAAGTGGCCTTGCACCTGCCCCAAAACTCCACCAAGCTGCCCACCTGGCATCAGCCTCATTATGGATGGCTGCGAGTGCTGCAAGGCCTGTGCGAAGCAGCTGGGCGAGAGTTGCAATGAGGCAGACAACTGCGACTACCACCGTGGCCTTTACTGTGACTACAGCTCTGACAAGCCTAGGTACGAAAAAGGAGTGTGTGCATGTAAGTGTCCCTGTAAGTGGCCTCCATTAAGTACATTAACACCAGGTCCTGCCCTGGGATTAGGCAGAGATTAAGAGGGTAAATTAAGGTGGAATGCAGTTTAGTGGAGTCCAGTGGAAACCAGACAGAGCTTTTCTGTTGGGGTGGTTGTATGAAAGTGAAGTGGCATTACACTTGGGAAAATAATCAATAAACAATTTTTATTATTATCTGCATCTATCAGGCATAACATTATGGCCACATCCTTGTTTTTCCATGTATTGTCCAGTTTATCAGTTTCATTTACCATACAGAACCACTTTGTAGTTCTACAATTACAGACTGTAGTCCATCTGTTTCTCTACATACTTTGTTAGTCCCCTTTACTCTGTTCCCTAATGGTCAGGACCCTCACAAGACCACCACAGTGGATTATTCTCAGCACTGCAATGACACTGACATGGTGGTGGTGTGTTAGTGTTTGTTGTTCTGGTATGAATGGATCGTGTTCACTCTCTGTGCACTTTATTAGACACATCTACCATATTGCACCACATTGTAGATGTAAAGTCAGAGAGAGTAGCTCCTCTGTTGTTACACAGTTTGCTGGTGGCTGGACATTTTTGGTAGGTGGAATATTTTCAGTCCAGCAGTGACACTGGGAGGTTTAAAACCTCCAGCAGCACTGCTGTGTCTGATCCGTTCATACCAACACAATACACACTAACAAACCACCACCATGTCATGTAGAGAAACAACAGATGGACTAGAGTCTGTAATTGTAGAACTACAAAGTACTTCTATGTGGTAAATGGAACTGATAATATGGACAATGAGTATAGAAACAAGGAGGTGGTCATAATGTTATGCCTGATCGGTGTATATTATTATATATAATTATGTAAGGAGAAGTTAAAAAGATTTTCTTTGTTTCTTACTGTTCTGTTATTGCCTGATTTGTTGCTTTTAAATTGCATTTATGACTTTATCTTCCAGTTCATCTTATACTGTACGTATGTAATCACAGTTCACTTTAAGACTTCTCATAAACTCACAGTTTGCACTCTTTGCAAATATCCAGATCTAAGTGGCACAGGCTGTGAACACAATGGGGTGATCTATCGCAGTGGGCAGAGTTTTCAGCCCAACTGTAAATACCAGTGTCTGTGTGTGAATGGGGCCATCGGCTGTGTGCCACTGTGTAATGAGTTCCAGCCACCCAGAGTGTGGTGCCAGACACCGCGACGTATCAAGATTCCCGGCCGCTGCTGTGACCACTGGATCTGCGAGGAGTCCAGGAGAGGACGCAAGGCTGCACCACGTCATGCCATGACTGGTAAGATCCAGACTGCTTATTTCATGTCTGTTGTTACTTCCTCTTACATTTGAAATGAGCTATGTAGCTAACTAAGCATGACAATGAAAACTGCAGGCATGGCTTAAGTAAACAGCACACTTTCAGAATAAATGTGACTTGATAGACAGACAGAGAGCTACAGTGGTGCTTGAAGGTTTGTGAACCCTTTAGAATTTTCTATATTTCTGCATAAATACGACCTAAAACATCATCAAATTTTCACACAAGTTCTAAAAGTAGATAAAGAGACACCACTCACACAAATGGTCATTTATTTATTGAGCAAAATGATCCAAAATTACCTATGTGTGACTGTCTAAAGTAGGTGAACATTTGCTTTCAGTACCTTTGGTGACCTCCTTGTGCAGCATAATACATTTTTTCCAGTAACTGTTGATCATTACTGCACATCAGTATGGAGGAATTTGAGTACATTCCTCTGTACAGAACAGCTTCAGCTCTGAGCTCTTGGTGGGTTTCCTCACATGAGCTGGTTCCATAACATTTCTACTGGAGCCAGATGAAAACATTAACGTTAGAGTTCTTCAATCCTTGTGTGCTGAGAGCTGCCGTATTGCTCTATGAATCATGTTACCTTAAGATTCAGTTCACGGACAGATGTCCTGACATTTCCTTTAGAATATGCTGGTATGAGTCAGAATTATTGTTCCATAAATGACAGTTAGCTAACAGGCTCAAACCATGATACTACCATGACAATTTTTCACAGGTGGTATAAGGTTATCATCTCATACTATAGTGCAGTGATATTCGTTCTCCTCATATAACACTTCTTATTTAAACCAAAAAGCTCTATTTTGGTCTCATTTGTCCACAAAACATTTTTTCCAACAGACTTCTGGTTTGTTGATGTGAAATGTGATGGGCAGAAATGTTCATTTAGTAGAGCAAAGCCTTGATATGATATGATGGATAGCTGGTTAGATAGATTTATGACAGATAGATAGTTAGATGATAGATAGCTAGTTAGATAGATAAATTAGATAGCTAGTTAAAAAGATAGATGATAGATAGCTAGTTAGATAAATGAGAGCTAGATAAATACATTTTCTAAGTAAGTTTTCCTACTTAGAAAGATGAGAGAGGTCCAGGAAATCACATTGTAGGATTTTTAAAGAATTTAATTGTAAATCGTGGTGGAAAATAAGTATTTGGTCACCCACAAACAAGCAAGATTTCTGGCTCTCACAGACCTGTAACTTCTTCTTTAAGAAGCTCTTCTGTTCTCCACTCGTAACTGCATAAATGATCAATTGTAATAAAATGGAAGACATACAAGACCATTGACAATCTCCCTCGGTCTGGGGCCCCATATAAGATCTCATCCCGTAGGGTCAAAATGATCATGAGAAGGGTGAGCAAAAATCCCAGAACTACACGGAGGGACCTGATGAATGACCTGCAGAGAGCTGGGACCAAAGTAACAAAGGCTACCATCAGTAACAAACTACACCGAGAGGGATCCTGCAGTGCCAGGCGTGTCCCCCTGCTTAAGCCAGACCAAAGAGCTGTCGAAGGACACCAGGAAAAAAATTGTAGACCTGTAACAGGCTAGGAAGAGTGAACCTTTTGGTAAAAACACAAATCGTCATGTTTGGAGGAAGAAGAATGCTGAGTTGCATCCCAAGAACACCATACCTACTGTGAAGCATGGGGATGGAAACATCATGCTTGTCTCCAGACCTCAACTCCATAGAAAATTTGTGGAGAGAGTTGAAAGTCTGTGTTGCCCTAAAACATCACTGCTCTAGAGAAGATCTGCATGGAGGAATGGGCCAAAATACCAGCTACAGTGTGTGCAAACCTAGTGAAGACTTACAGGAAACATTTGCCCTCTGTCATTGCCAACAAATATTATGCTACAAAGTATTGACTTGAACTTTTGTTATTGACCAGATACTTATTTTCTACCATAATTTACAACTAAATTCTTTAAAAATCCTACAATGTGATTTCCTGGATTTTCTTTCTCATTTTGTCTCTCATAGTTGAAGTGTACCTATGATGAAAATTACAGACCTCTCTCATCTTTCTAAGTAGGAGAACTTGCACAATTAGTGGCTGACTAAATACTTTTTTGCCCCACTGTAGTTAAATAGATGAATGATAGAAAGCTAGTTAAATAGATCTATGATTGATAGCTAGTTTGGTAGATGAATGATAGATAGCTATTTAGACCGATGATAAAGCTAGATAGATAGATGTGTACATACACCTGCGGTTCCCAAAGTGGGGAGTAAAGGTGTAAAGGTGATTTTTCACTGTATTTTGTTTTGGTCAATAAGAAGTTGCAGATTTACATGAATTACAATGTTTAGAATAAATTCAAGTGGAGTTTGGAGTCAAAAAACGTGTATGTGTGTGTCTGAGTGGAGGGGCTCGAAAATATTCGTATCTATAAGGGGGCGCTGCAGAAACAATTTGGGAACAACTAATATACAGTGTTTGTGGTATTTGAGATGAAAGTTAAAGTCTAAAGTAAATTCACATATGAAGGGGTGTTTGTGCAAGAGTGATTGCACTTTATACGTACCTGACATATAGCATCTGGCAAATTTGTAATGTCTTATTATATACTCAGTTACTAATTTATCAGGTAACTCATTCATGCACTTACTTTTTTGTGTCAGTCTATAATCGGCGAATATGCAAATTTTACACAAGACTTTTGTATGTCAGCTATATTATGCACATTTTGAAATTAGATGATGTAATGACATCCTTCATTCTAATAGCTCTGTCTATGGTAAAAGACAACTGGCAACAGAACTGTGTGGCTCAGACCTCATCCTGGAGCCCTTGCTCCAAAACCTGTGGCCGGGGAGTGTCCTCACGCATCACTAATGCTAACAAGCAGTGCCGGATGGTCACTGAGACAAGGCTCTGCAACATTCGGCCCTGCGAGGTGGACATCACCAAGCACATTAAGGTAGGCTCTTTACTTTAAATGCCATCTTCAAATACAATACAATTTTAAACAAATACATCATTTTGCTTCACTTTTCCTCCAAGCCTGGAAAAAAATGCCTGAACATCTACAGGGAGGAGCATCCGATGAACTTCACCATCTCAGGATGCACTAGCAAGAAGGCCTACCGGCCCAAATACTGTGGCACGTGCACAGACGAGCGCTGCTGCATTCCCTACAAGTCCAAAACAGTGCAAGTGGAGTTCCAGTGCACTAATGGAGCCATTCTCACTTGGCAGGTCATGTGGATCAACGCCTGTTTCTGCAACCTCAGCTGCAAGAACCCTAACGACATTTTTGCAGATCTAGAGCTGTACTATGAAAACCGTGAGATTTTGAACTGACGAAAAGGTGTCTAATGTTCAGGCGTATGCCTGTAGGATAAATTTGTAGTGCTATAAATTGCTATAAATTGAAGACATGAATTCAGTTTGCTTTGGGGGGCTTAACATGGAGACTGTTTGGGTGGCATAGATAGATTATATGTAAGAAAAAAGGAAAACATTGTCCTAAGCAGCTAGTTCTCTAGTAGTGTCGACAGCAGTCAGTATAAAGTGACTGCCTTTCCACCCAAAGAATCATTGCTGTTTACCGTATTTTCGGACCATAAGGCGCACTTAAAATCCTTTAACTTTCTCAAAAATCGACAGTGCGCCTTTAAATGCGGTGCGTCTTAACGTATGAATTAATTCTGGTTGTGCTTCCTGACCTACAACCCATTGTAGATGGTACATGGCGCTCATAAATCTGTCAAAATGTTTTAGCACGGCCTTGGTAGGTTACGAAGCTTACGGCCACCGTAGTGCGCATCATCGCTGAGTAATACGGTATGTGCTTCAGCATTAGGGTACGTGCATTCATTCATTTATTTTCGAAGCGGATTTCAAACTCAACGCTATCAGTCACGCAGTACAACATGGACATAGAGCAGCTGCGAGAGAATTCAGCATTAACGAATCAGTGGTACGGAAGTGGAGGAAGCAAGAAGACGCCCTGCGCCTGATAAAGACCAAACTGAGCTTCCGAAGGAACTTAAGAGTTTTGTTTCATTTCATGCGTCTTATAACCCGGTGCGCGTTATGTATGAAAATAGACCCGTTAGCAGCTGATCGTTGATATTGCGTCTTATAATCCGGTCCGAAAAATACGGTAATTAATTATGGGCAATTGTTTTTTATATTGGAATTTTTTGTAGCACATCCTTTAAAATGTATGCAGGGATATCAGGTGTAACTATCACTCATAAAATGCTTGACTTCTTCCGATTGGAAAGAAATGGAATTTACTATATAGCATACTGAGATCTGAGCATAATTTTCTGGCAATATTACTTTAACTCTGACATTGGTTACCTCTTCTGACCAATTGAAAGTCTGACATATTTGCATGTTTGTATATATGCTATAAGTATACATTCTGTAAAAAGAAATACATGATCAGTCATGTAGCTCATATTTAAACTTTAACTTATTACTAAATGTGAAAGGTAAACACATCATTTTGAAGTATACACTCAAAGAATGACTCTATATATATTAAATACACGTCAGTTCCACTTCCCACATAGAAGTTTGTAGCTGTAGTACATCTATTTCTCTGCAAACTATGTTAGTACCCTTTACTGTGTTCTCTAATGATCACAACCCCCACAGGACCACCACAGATCAGGTACTTTTTGGGTGGTGGATCATTCTTAGCACTGCACTGACACTGACGTGGTGGTGATATGTTAGTGTGTGTTGTGTTGGTATGAGTGGATCAGACACAGCAGTGCTGCTGGAGTTTTTAAACACCTCAGTGTCACTGCTGGACTGAAAACAGTCCACCAACCAAAAATGTCCAGCCACCAGCATCCTGAAGACAGTATCCCATGAGCACTGATGAAGGATTAGAGAATGACGAACACAAACTGTACACCAACAGATGAGCTGCTGTCTCTGACTTTACATCTGCAAGGTGGAGCAATAAGCTAGATGTGCCTAATAGAGTGTACAGTGAGTGAACAAAGTGTTTAAAACTCCAGCAGCACTGCTGTGTATGATCTAATTGTACCAGCATAACACACACTAACACACCACCACCACACAAGTGTCACTGCAGTGCTGAGAATGACCCAGCACTCCAATATTACCTGATCTGTGGCAGTCCTGACCATGAGAACAGAGTAAACAAAGTACGCAGAGAAAATACATGTAGGTGGTCTACACTCTGTAATTACAGAAATACAAAGTGCTTCTATATGGTAAGTGGAACTGTTTTAAAGGACAGTGAGTGTAGAAACTTGTTAAAGAAAAAAACTGTCTCCTTTTTGTCATAAATATAAATGGACTCAGGTTATATATAGATAAACAAAGCTGCTTCAGTCAAATAATCAGGCAAATCCGAAAATGTTTTTTCTGCCTTTTTTAATAAACACAATCTATTTTAATTAAAATACACAGTGTGCGCTGCATTGTTGTTTATCCTTAAAAAGGTAGGTAATCTAAAAAAGCTGGTGTTACTGTGTTACTTCCTCTGCTCTTTCAAAACCAACACCCAAAAGAAACAGTGGGCTGCATGGCACATTTTGTTCTGTTGTGCTTAACTGCATAGGAAATATCAGTGGTGCATAAATCATTCACCTTACAAATCTTAAAATCTACAGTAATTATTTTATGCTTTATATTAAAGAAAGTGGCCATTAAAATGTTTAGCAATACACCAAACGTGGCGTGTAGATTCACATGAACACTAAATCATTGGTTTAAAAAATAGTAATAATTTTAAAATACAATTAGTGGGTTACGAATATAAACCCACAACATATGAAGCAGCCCTGCAGAGATCATTAAAATGGATAACAGTCTGCACATTTCTTTCAATTTAAATGCTAGAGAGCTTCATAGAAATATGCTAACTAGTCTATCCACCACCCTATCCTGTCATCACTCAGTGTAGTCCTTTCAAAATATACAGAAAATGAATCAGGTACTAGAACTAGTAAGCAAATATATTACTATTACAAAAAGTCAGTCATTTACAGTCATTCATGTGATAAATGCCACTACAGTAACTGATCATATGAGATGAACACAAAAGTACAAAATGGGATGCTTCTAAAACACTAGGATTCTCCACCACAGTACGGCAGTGCTGTGTTGCCTCCATGAAGCAGCCTCCAACCAGGTACGTGAGCACATAAGGGGATCTGTTTCCCTTATCTAGAGGTTACATTTCCACAACAACACTTCCCAGTGCACTCTTAAGACTCTTTACAACCTTTGTAGCTGTATACGGGTAAGGGCATGTGCCCAAAGCTGGAGGCCTGCACTCCTGGAAGTTAGTGACAGCATAGTGACAGCATAGCACTCACAGATCAGAGGTTATGGGGAGTGTGTGGTAGGGTTTAGGGGAGGAACTGCTTTGCTGCAACTGCTCTAACATGACACTTCAGTAGATTTAAGGGTGGCCTGGTCCACGGAGCTGTTGGCGCCGTTGTCCGTGGAGTCGGTGTGGGAGCGGACGCGGTGGGCTTCTGCGGTGTGTGAGCGAGCCCGGCCTTCGTTGGTGTGGGAGCGACTGCGGCTGCCCTCGTTGGTATGAGAGCGGCTGCGGTTGCCGTCGAAGGAGGTGACGCTGGAGCCGGAGGCAGTGCGGGAGCGGACCAGGCGAGTCATACTGGCAGATGGCACTGAGACAGGACATAACAGTAACATATAAAAAACAAAGAAATACCCAGAACCTCCTTGCCCAGCAAGTAAAGACCTGCTCTGAAGTCCGCTTATACAAAATATCAGTTACAGTGGAACCTCGGAATTCGAACGGCTCTATATTCGAAAAATTCAGACATCGACTGGTCTGTTTGATTTTATTTGCCCCCAAATTAAAACAAAAATTCCAACTTCGAATAAACTTTCAACTTGATAACATGGCCACTGAGTGTAGGTACACAGAAGGGGCATTTCTAGACTACTTATTGTATTGGGGCACATAGAGAATTGCCAAACAGTCATACAGGGACAACTGTGCTTTCGAATAAGCCGGCTATACACTAAATAGATTAGGTGATTTAACACTAAAGATTTTTCTATTAATTGCATTGATTTTGTTTGTTAACATATATGCTGTTTAATGAATACCTTTGCTTTAGTGTCTAATATGAGCTTTTGGCAGGCTATAAAGTTAATTTTTTTTATACATATATTCTTAGTGAAATATTTATGCATTTAAAAGAAACAATAGCGTTTGGATTTGGATTTTAAATTCCACAATAGAACTTAATTAATGCACTTAATGCCTTATGCAATGTGGATTTTCTGGGGGACCTGGGATGTATTAATTCAATTTACATTATTTCTTATGGGAAAAACGGCGTACTCGTTTTCTGGAACGAACTCAAGACGAGTACAGAAGTACCACAGTATATTTACATGATATACCAATTTTACACCACTAGAGGGCACAACAAGTTATCATTTACCCAGACATGTTTACGATAAAGTGAACGTCTTTAATTTATAAATTGTAAAACCTTTATAAGCACATGTTCATACTGTGATTGGATACTGAATACTCACTGTAGCCCATGCCCTGGATGAAATACTTGAGTGCCTCTGTCAGCTTCCCAGGCTGTGAATAAAAGAATAAGAACAAGATTTTTATTATACAACACATGACTTGTTAAGCTTGTAATAAAAATTTTACTGATATCCATTTTGACAATAAAAATGTTACTAGTATTTATTAACAAGATGAGATTTTAACTACACAGCATGCACAACCAGTGGTGTAGCTCCCTAATGATTATTAGTCAAAATAATAAACACACCTGGTCAACCTGTGGCAAGCCTCCACAGTCAGCCATCTGTTAAAACAACAAAAACAGTCATGACATGGTTCTTCGGCCACATTACACGCCTCACTGCTTATTCACTGCAACAGACTTTGAACACAACTCTGCTATCAATACCAATGTCGTAAATATCAAGTGTTCCACTGGTTTGCCAACGCACAGCACTTCTCAGTGACAAATGAACCGTTTAAGCAGTTATAAACCTGATTCCCAGTGGCAACATGGGTCAGTCAGAGGAAAGTAGGTCAGCTGGAGAAGGATTCTGCCCTCTGGTCTAATCATAAAATGGGGATCAGTGCTTCCTAGGTAAATCAGTCACCAAGTGCTGAGCTATCGGAAACTAGTCAGGCTATATCATTTCCATTCAGGCAACGCATTGCACCTGGTTTAAAGCACACAGAGAATGTGAGAAGGCTCACGCACTTTAAGCAGTGTGGTCTTGGTTGGGTCCAGTTTGGTATTGCACTCCACCTGTGGGAAAAGGATTAGGATTAATCATCAAAAAGCAAGGGATAGAATACATAACCGCACTATAATACACAGCAGTAATGGATATGAGGTACAATAAAATAATTTGTAACTGCAAAGTGCACACATGCTGGTCATAAGCATAGATATAATTAAAATAATAACAGGTCTCATTTCTTGTACTGGCAACATGGGGTGATTATGTGCACAATGGTGTGGAATGTTGGAGAAGCCAAACATCCATCACAAGACAATGCAGTTCATTGTTATTACTGATTAGGCTTAAGAACTAGACAACATACTGTGTGACAAAGGATGCAGGGAATAGCTATCATTTCTCTCACTTACAATAGATTGATTGTTACACAGATGCTCGTTAACACTTCAAGCTGTGGTGTTATTTTGGCTTTATTTATATGCTGTTGATTTTTTTTTTTAACATGACCTTTTGATTCTGTGTTACCACAGAAACACTATACCAACAACGCAGATTTGTAGTTTTTTTAAACATGATTTTTCTTTACTCAAAACCACAAACAATTGAGGGTTTAAAACTGTATGCAAGATTACATATAAAATCTCATAATCCATAAAATTATGAATAAAATCTGTGCCACATAATGGGCAGTACGATGTCACCTCACAGCTCCAGAGATCACAGGTTGGATCTCCATCTGTGTGGAGTTTGCATTTTCTCCCTATTTCAATGTGAGTTTCCTCCCACATTCCAAAGACATGCATTAGGCCAACCGTTCTCTCTATAACAATCCTCCCCAGACTTTTTTCTGCAGTACCTCCTTGTAGATAAGAACATTTTCAAGCCCAATACTCCAACATACGCGTACGTGTCTGTTGCTTCCAAAAATCGACTGGAATATATTTTAAACATTGTAATTCAGGCAAAACTGCAACTTGTTATTGAACAAAACTACATAAAGTGACAGATCACCTGTATAGTGGAATTGTTACAGGTGACATGCATTATGTATCTTTAAAACATGCCTGATTCAGTTGCCTTGCTGCACCCCTCACTTTGGAAACCACTGCTCTAAAGCGTCCCCATGTGACTGCGTATGTTTGTGTGTGTGCCCTGTGATGGACGATACCCCCTGTCTTTGGTTGGTTAATGCCCTGTGCTGCTGCTTTGGTTGTTAAATGCCCTGTGCCAGCAAACCTGAATTGGTGCCTCCACTTACTGTATATGTTGTGTATGAGGTTCTTTCTGCAGTTCTCTATTCAGTTTTCTAAATTTCTATTTCTTTTTAACCCATGCCAATTTAGCCTGTCGATCTGAATTGGCAGAGACTGTTCTTTCCATCTGTTTATACAACACAAATGGCAAAGATATTCCAAAAGCGGAACAAACACATGATTATTTTAATACCGTATTCATTTTACTTACTATACCTCTGGTTCTACATTGTTTATAAACAAAAAAACAAGGCCAGTACTAATTTTTCAGACAACTTGTAAAAATACCTTACCCATGGACTATTTCTAAGGGTTAAAGGTAGACATTAGGCAAAACTCTTTGACAAGCCCAGTCTTTGTTCATATGAATAGCACGCTCTGCACGCCCCATACAAAACACAAACTCTGTCTGTAGTAGTATGAACGTAGACCTACCACAGCATCCACTGCAGGTGAGCTATCTCCAACCACTAGGAGAGAGGGGCACCTGAAGTCAGAGCAGTACAGAATAATTAGGAACTTAAATGCTAAAACATAACATAAATATATGAAATACTGAATCAGTCTGTCCATGGGCTGAACTTACTTGATGGTTCTGACATGAACGGTTCCTCCAGGCACAGGCCTCTCAATTTCCAGGTCCCTCCGGCTTTGCAACAAAAACAGAAAATGTGAATGTATTGTTTATTACTTAATCAAGAACTTACTTATCAACTTAATCAAGTTAATCAAATCTTCTTTAAAGCAGGAATGTGCAGTGACTGATCCCATGTACCTGTTGTAGGCCTTGACAAAGAGCTGCAGGTTGAACTGGTTCATGTCATTCATGATGTGGTGACGATAAGTGCCAATCAGATCATGGTTCTGCTGGATTTCCTCCTAAAAACCAAAAATAATAATATTTAAAATCTGTATAATCGAAAAAAACCCTAGGTACAAACAAGAAAGATGTGAACTCACCTTCCCAAACAGGTGACTGATGATCATGTCGGGCATAGCATGAGTCCATCCAGAGATCTGTAATACATTTTAAGAATTAGGAAACAGCACTCAAAGAGCAATAACAAAACTCAAATATGCATAACAGAAGGAAGATGGTACCTTTTGTGCTGCCCAGTCCATCCATCCCTCGGCACATGGATTGATATTAATCAAAACAACACCTTCCACCATAGCAGGGTAGTCCAGCTATAATACAGAAAACGTGCTAATCAAAATTCTAAAGAATAAAGGAGTTTGTGACTCCTGAAGGAAAGTATTACAATATGGGGTAATACGCTAAAAGAATAATCTGCACAGTGTGGTGTTTAACAAGTCCTGCACATTCTTGGTCAGCTAAATGCCAAGCAATAAAGGCAGTAAGTAGAAACACTTTACAAAATCCTAAGAACCTAAATCCTAAGATTATGCTGCTCTTAAACCAGATTTGATTGAAAATGTTATTAAAGCATGTTAACTCACTGCAAACTTTGCTAGAATGTAGGCACCAGCTCCAACGCCCATTCCAATCACGCTCTTAAGTCTGGTGGATCACAAAAACAACAGTCAGTTACAACCAATCACCCTTTCAATCTCAACTTTTTTGTAATTTATTCCTCAGAGAAGATAAAAACTGAGAAATGTGATATTTTTACCCAAAATGCTTGATGACGACAGGAATGGTCTCAGAGAGCTGATCCATAGAAGGGTACTCATACCTAAAGTGCATTAAAATAATGAGGGTAATAATGAGGGTGTGATTACAAATGAAGCAAATCACACATCCTGTATAAAAATGACTGATTTGGAATTCACCCACTATAACATATCATATTTAACAGGTATCTAAATCAAAACAGGTCTACATTCAGGGTTAAACCAAAACTAAATATTGATTTATTTAGCTAAATAAATATTGAAGTCTACTCAGCCTAACATGGAGAAGGTGTCTTACCCACTGGAAAAGGTGTTGGCACCCTCATGCTGCCCGGGTGCATCCACATGGCACACAGCAAAGTGCTGCATAATCTCCTGCATGTCCTCATGGTTGAACAAAGTGTCAAAGCATGTCTTGTCTATATGAATAAAAAAAATCCAGGTGTTCATGGGTTACTGATATATGGAATTACTGGCACACTAGGTATACAGTGGGCCAAAAAAGTATTTAGTCAGCCACTGATTGTGCAAGTTCTCCTACTTAGAAAGATGTAGAGGTCTGTAATTTTCATTATAGGTACACTTCAACTAATGAGAGACAAATTGAGCTTTCCATTACTGATCTACCTTACTAGCTATCTAAAAAAATCCAGGAAATCACATTGTAGGATTTTTAAATAATTTAATTGTACATTATGGTGGAAAATAAGTATTTGGTCAATACCAAAAATTCAACTCAATACTTTGTAGCATAACCTTTGCTGACAATGAGGTCAAATGTTTCCTGTAAGTCTTCACCAGGTTTGCACACACTGTAGCTGGTATTTTGGCCCATTCCTCCATGCAGATCTCCTCTAGAGCAGTGATTTTTTGGGGCTGTCACTGGGCAGCACAGACTTTCAACTCCCTCCACAAATTTTCTATGGGATTGACATCTGGAGACTGGCTAGGCCAGTCCAGAACCTTGAAATGCTGTTTACGAAGCCACTCCTTTGTTGCCTGAGCGGTGTGTTTGGGATCATTGTCATGCTGGAAGACCCAGCCACGTTCCATCTTTAATGCGCTCACTGATGGAAGGAGGTTTTGGCTTAAAATCTCACGATACATGGCCTCGTTCATTCTTCCCTTAACACGGATCAGTCGTCCTGTCCCTTTTGCAGAAAAACAGCCCCAAAGCATAAGGTTTCCACCCCCATGCTTCACAGTAGGTATGTTCTTGGCATGCAACTCAGCATTCTTCTTCCCCCAAACACAACGAGCTGAGTTTTTACCAAAAAGTTCACTCTTCCTAGCCTGGTGCAGGTCTACAATTTTCTTACTGATGTCCTTCGACAGCTCTTTGGTCTTGGCCATGGTTGAGTTTGGAGTCTGACTGTTTGAGGCTGCGGACAGGTGTCTTTTATACAGATAATGTCAAACAGGTGCCATTAATATAGATAATGAGTGGAGAACAGAAGAGCTTCTTAAAGAAGAAGCTACAGGACAGTGAGAGCCAGAAATCTTGCTTGTTTGTGGGTGACCAAATATTTATTTTCCACCATGATTTACAATTAAATTCTTTAATAATCCTACAGTGTGATTTCCTGGAATCTTTTCCATCATTTTGTCTCTCATAGTTGAAGTGTACCTATGATGAACATTACAGACCTCTCTCATCTTTCTAAGTAGGAGAACTTGAACAATCAGTGGCTGACTAAATACTTTTTTGCCCCATTGTAGGTATAAGTAAAAACAAGGAAAACATGTACTTGTGGTTAATGAGAGACACAGAGGCAAAGATTTGTCCATTTCCACTAGATGGCAGGTTTTGAGTCACCAAGTCATTAAACCTACACTTAGACATATAATTTTCCTATTTGTAAGGCATGTGCATATTTAAGTGAAAATCTGGTTTTCTTTATGTAACCTGACTAAAACTGTAAAATTGGAAAGAAGGTAGATCTTCCATCAGGACAATGATCCAAAACATACATTCAAATCCACAAAAAAATGGTTCAGTGATCACAGAAGCAAGCCTGTGACATGCTCAATCCAATCCCATGAGGTAAACCAATAAAACCCAATGAGCTAAAATGAGAAACGTTCAGCCAGCACTTACGGTTCAGTCCAATGTCATGGAACGTAAGAATGACAGGTCGATCTCCTTTGGGAACTCCCTTCATAGTACAATGGACCCTGCCATAAGTCGTCTCAATATCATGTTCCTGTAGTGGTAAGAACATAATATTTAGAATTTGCTATACACATTGACAAGTACAGCATTTAGCAGTCGCTGAAACTACTGGTGCTTTATATACACATAGTGGTTTATTATGAACAAAAGATGGGACAACGTCAACAAACATTTGCTTAGAAACAGTGCATGAACACTGCATTTTAAACCCATAAATATGTTTCTGAATTACACTAAGGTGGGTACAGACCGGCACCAATAAACAGCTTCACAGAAAAAGTCACAATCTTTGAGAGCATGAGTAATTGAGAGCATCATTTCATACATTTTAACCACATGTAACAATAAAACCACACAGTCTCACCAAACCTGAACGACTGCTGCATCTAGCCCAAAGGTTTATACTTGAACATACTGACTACATTTCCAACCACAGCACTATACGTCCAACAATAAATATGCACAGCAGTTAAGCAAGAACAGTGAAACCTGTACTCACAGTAATATCAATCTCAAAGACCGGGTCTGATTCAGAGTCCTCAAGAACCATGGCTGCACGCAGTGATTAGATGGTAGCAACACTCAGTGCCGCAGGTGATTAGTAAGTGGGTAAGATGTGATTGTGGTTAGACCCTTAGCAAGCTTTTCGTCAGTGCTTAAGGCTTTATATCCCGCTGCCACTTATTTGCATAATCCCCCTGCTCCCAGAGTGCTTTGCACCATGAGCAAAACAAGATAATACCAGAAGCGTAGATCTGTAAATTGGATAAGCCAGTGTCAGACAACTTGGCCATCGGAAACTTAGGGGCCAAATGTACATGTAGACAGACTGCACACAATGTAGCAGCACAAGTGTGTCATTAGGTCAAACAAGCATAAGTCACTTGAAGACATGATGGAGCAATGTGGTGCACATGCATAATACTAATTAGTTCATATGACTGCTTGCAAATTTACACTTTTTAAAATAATACAGGCTGTGAATACTGAGCGGATCTGAAATTAAAGTCCTGTTCAAAATGACAATGTCTCCAGTTTTATCCGTGGAAAGAAATAATTATGCTGCATATTCATTCAATGTTCAGTAATAGTAGTCCTGTTTTAATAAACCTTAATCCTAACTCAATATATTCCCATTGTTAGAGAGTGTGTGTGTGTGTGTGTGTGTGTGTGTGTATGCTCTGTGATGTGCTTCCAGGTAGGCCCCAACTCCTCTGCTACCACAAAGTGGATTAAGTAGGTATGGAACAACGTAATCACTTTGCAGGGTCCCAGAGACCACTGTGAAATATTCACGGTGCTGAGCGAGTGAGTATCAGCACACCATAGTGGAGGCAAATGTCACTACAAATGAAATACTTTAACTACACTCTCCAGTTCCTTTATATGAATGGGAGTAACCTAAAGTTTCATTTTATTAAGTTATTAATTACAAAGTGCCAGAAGCAACTCAACAGAGTTTAGAAAAGAGGACATTTTGCTCTTTTTGTTTATGTACATGCACCTACAGCAATCATGAGGGAAAATTTATGGGGCAACACCACACAAAGTTACGTGAGGAGGGTCAGCACAGTTAAGAGGTGAGGCCAATCCAGTATCCAAATAACAATGGAGAGAGTCAATCAAAATAGTCCCAAATCATTAAAACATAAGAAGGTAAATGTGGAAATAAGATAAATAGGGATCTCACATTCTGAATATTTGGCAACCCAATCTGAATACATACATTTGGTTACATACCTAAAACCAACTTAAAGTAATAAACAAAAATTATACTATGAGGTATGTAGGTAGTTAGATGAGTCTATGAGGTACATGAGAATATGTTTGTACCCACTAACGGCTGCTTTGATTTGATTTGATTTATTTACCCATCGTTGAATTTATCAAGTTGCATGTCAATATCAGCAATTCATAAAAATAATTAAGAATTATTATTGCTTTTTAGCATAAATTCAGCTAAAAAGAAAAGTTTTGAGTCCTCTAAACAAACAAATACAAAGGTTATCAAGCTACATAACTGCAGTTCATTTGCTATTGAGCCTTTGAAGTGAACATGCTGAATATGCTCTGTGGAAACCCAAATTCAACATGAGAGTTAACACTGAGCAAGGAAATAAACATCTCTTGCTGTGCTGCTGACTGAAGGCAACCACATGTTGTCTGCCCATAGGCACTAATCCCCTTAAATAAGACAAGCCTACGTGTGGAGGCCGTCAGCGGCCCTAAACCAGTTCTGGGCAGATGGCTGACGATTCCTTCTGTGCCCCATGTCACAACAGGCACATAATAAACACATGACCTGGAATCTGTAGACTCTGTAGGGGTCAGCATGGGAGGGCAATCTGTTACATTCCCTCAAATCACCAGTTCAATGCCATTTGGCCAGAAAATGGCATTTTGCTTCACAAAAGCATCTGATGCTCCACAGGTACCATGTCAGCAAAGAATATTACTAAATAATAATCAAGAACATGGTGTTACCATGCCTTATACTACATTTTTGTTTATACGTAACAGACAGGACTGATGTTTATGATTGATTGTTGAAAGCTAGGTAAAGGTGGTTGCTAATGTAACCACTTAATGAAGACCAGTTAATTTGAAGTCTTTTTCATATGGAAAGGTTCATTGATCCAAAACCTATTCCTCTAAATTGACACACTTTCATCCCATTTTAAAAGTGGGGCAGAGGGAATTTGTTAAACTCACATTATTATTTTCTATATTACTGTTTGAGTCTCATATCTTCTTCTTAATAAGTATCTTATTATACAAACTATAAACTATACTTGCTTACACGTACACCTAACACATTTCAACACTAGATGACAATAGATAACTGTTTAATTAAATTCAGTGCAAAAAGACCACTTCTTAAGGATTTTAACTCTAGTTTGACTGCCTTTTGTCACGTACATAGTAGCTCTTACTCTATAGGAAGTGTAAATTGCCTTTGTCATTATACAGTAACCAACTCTTTCTGGTTTGACACATACACAGGTCAGAGGTTAAATGTGAACGTTAACTTAACCTCTCTTTCACCTCTTAATGTTGCACACTGTGCAACCTTCTTAATACCCACATCCTCACGCCATTGCACACATTCCCCCACCTCTACATATGCTATGTCAGTGTTCTACTGTATAAAAACCCTTTCTATGGCAAATAAAGAGTTGTAAGACTTTGGACCTTGGTGTGTTTTGTCTTCTTCCAAGCTCATTCATTGGTAGCAAACTTAGAATAAATCTAACACAACAGAACAAAGAATTCTAATTAAAACAAGTTATGGAAAATAGAGTGGACTTGCCTTGACCTCAAGCTTCTGGACAGCCTCTATCAGTCCCTACAGGGAGAAACAGCAATGCAAATTAAACACAAATATTTTCACTTCTTGCAAGTTCTGAAAAGCATATTTATTAGCCATAACCATACCTGAAGGTCCTTCTCCACAAGCAAAGGTTTTGACTCAATCTGGATCTCCTCCATTTCAGTTTTGAAGACACCTACAACAAGAAAGAGAAGATATACATTTAACAGTAACACTTTAAAGCAGGAACACGTCAGTGATGTTGCAATATGACTGAAGAAAAAATACAGGGAAGTATCATATTACCATTACTCACTCTTCCTTACTTCCCTTCCCACACTTCCCTTCGTTCCCTAACAATACATGCCTCTCTTTTTTACCAGATACTCACTGGGAGTAATGATTTGTTTATTTTTGACTAATTATAGCAAAGCTCACAAGGCATCTAAGAATGCACTAATGGCTGGTTTAGGTTATTAGGTCTTCAACCATCTGCAAAAAAGACTAATTCAGGATAAAGGGTAAATAATGCAATTAGATGGCACTGATGCTGCAGATTACGAAGGCTGACAGCCGGAATGTTGCTGTGCATGTAAATGGAACAGGAGCTTGAACAGACTCTTTGTCTGACGAGAGGCTTTCAGAGGTCACGAGTCAAGTTCTTCCTCCACGGCTGGTATGGACGCTGCACACAGGAAGCTACTAACACAGCTGCTTCCATGGCTGCCTGTGGTCTACCCCTTTATGCAACTTTTTATTCATCTTGGCCATAAAGTATACTTGAAAGCCTTTATGTGTTCTATCTTATCATTGATAAGGAGTGTTTCTGCAACAGGTACTTAACAGCATGAACTGGCAAATGATAGTTTATATAGAGTATTCAGGGTTAGCCAAGTCATTTTGAGGACATTGCACAGGTCTGCAATGTCAGCCCACATGGAAATTCTTGTCCATGTGAAAACAACAACTATACACGAAAACTGACCTAGTTAACCACTCTTATGAAGAATGTACCCCCATCAATAAACTAGCCTCGGTGAAACCCTAAAAGCACACCAGGACGAAGAAGTTGTATGTAAAGGAGTATGATATCTGGGTCACGCGCTTGTTTCCATCACTCTTGTAGAGTGTCCTAGTTAATTGTTGACTTGGGAGTGGAAGAAAAATTCCACATCAGTTAAGCCTCAGTGCAATCTAAATGCTGAGCTCTGTGAGAACAGGGCATTGGTCATTAACTGTCACTGGCCCATAAAAACACCTTTAAGCGCCTGTTCAAATGAGGAGCTTCTCCACTATAAGATTACAGATTTTTTACCCATTTACCCGTTCTCCCTTAATAAACAGTTCCAGTTCACTCAGCATTCAAATTTTATTAAATAAGAACATACAGGTAAGCACTGTTTAATGACAATTCAGTTATCGTCAGTTCACTTTAACAACCAAGGTCTTTAAATCACAAAACATTTTAGTAGGAGATAAAAATCTGGCTTTTAACTCTGGACATCACAATTTAAAAAAAGGTTTAGCATGTGTATTTTAACTGCCATAAATATTATGTCATACTTTTTATGATTTATTTACATATTATTTTTATTTAATTTATTTTCATGAATATTGATTTACTTTGCCTGAACTACGTACTTTTAGGTGTCTCAATTTTCTCTTCTAAGAAGACACGTAAAAGTGTTTAAAGTGTTTAAAAGGTGATGTTGCATTGTTCTGGAAATTAGGGTTTCTTCAAGTTCCCTCATTCCCTCTTGGTTGTGTGCAGCCAATGAGATATGCTTATTCATGTTTATATGCCATCAAATGTGTTTAAACTTTGGTTCTACAATGTGTGTGATTGCTAATGTGTGCTTGTAACTGAAGAACCACTGTGTTGTGTATTTCTTGGAGTGAGTGCTATGTATAACAGTTTAGGCTTCGGATGCTGTGTAGATGATTGTGTTCTACTTGTGTTTTCAGTGGTATTGCTGATTTACAATTTACATATTGTTTGCATGCAATTTTCTTGTGAAAAGACCCTTTATATTTACATTACAGTAGCATAAAATGACTGTGTGAATGTCCGGTCAACGACCTGTTTGACGGAACGTAATGTGGTCATTAAACGGCACATACCTATATTGTGTTTACAGCAGTACTAAGATGAAACTGTTGATATCTTGGGAAATCTCTAGTCATAACACACTCTCCAAAGGAATTTCTCTGTAATGTTACACAGGTAGTGAAATAAACTTACCCTAGCTGTCTCACTTTTTCACTACAGTTCTTAGTCAGTACAAATATTGCACTCACTTTAATTAAAAACAATCAACTTTTGCTGCATCAACTCCTAACAGGATTTAAGTTAATAACTGTTCTTAGACTGTATGCTATTTGTGTTAGCACAAGGCATGATGTCTACAAAAGATAATAAACAAACAAGCAGTCTGCCACATGATTTAAACGGGGGTAAAGCAGCTGTCTAGGAACAGAATGACCCAGATGTCAGACTAAGGTCTTAAATATTTGTAAAGGAATGCAATGTAATGGGCACTCAGGAGGCATAGTGGTAGTTCGCTAGCCCACCACTATGGTGCCCAGGGTTCGAGTCTCAGCAATGTCGATTGCCTGTGTCTGAGGTAGAAGTGGCCAGAAGGCCATAAGGAGGGTCATCCTTCGTTGCTGCAACAGCAGGCCCTACTCAGCCCTGTGATGGCCATGCTGTCCCATTCAGGGAACATGTTCTCCTGCACCCTTTGAGTTCTAGCATAGGCAGTGTTAAAAAGAGAGAGAAATGTATTCTAATACAATTAACCTTGCCCCTTTAAATAAGTTACCAATTTGAGCATCTTAACCATATCAAGTCTAATCCCTATTCTCCAAATGTGCCAACTGATTTTGAGCATCACACTGAACTGACATGGAATTGAGGCCACCCTCACTGATGTGTGCTTAGTCTAGACCCAGACATCTGCAGATACAAAGATTTCTCCCCTAACAATTATACATCAATCAAGCTCAAAAGAGACTCTTTCTGTACAAGACTGGGACTGTGGTAGCCTAGTGGTTAAGCTACTGGACTATGGACCAGAAGGTCCAGGGTTCAAATCCCACATCTGCCAAGCTGCCACTGTTGGTCCGTTAACCCAAAATTGCTTGGATTGTAAGATTGTCAAAATTGGAAGTCGCTCTGGATAAGGGTGTCTGCTAAATGCTGTAAATGTAAATGTAAATGTAAGACTGTAAACAAACAAGTTGTGAAATCCAGGTCACTTAAAATTATCTAATCACTTGACTGAGTATGACGTGTGTGTTGTTTGATGTTTGACAAGCTCTTGACAGGATTATGCACCCCAACAAAGCAGTATATCTATAAAACTCATTAATCTGAAGTAAGTATAGGAATGGAACCAAATGTAATAATCAGTAACACTCCAGATATAAGTTTGGGCTTTCAGAATTTCGGTACAGTAAAATGTTTAATTTGTTCACTTATTTAACTTCCTAGGGCAGTGGGATAAACCGTATGTACTGGTAACCTCTGCCCTGTTGTACATTAAACAGCAAATCATTAAAAGTTTACATAACTATTTTTAATGAGCTTATCATTTCATGATTTCTTTTACTATTGTGAAAATACGATCACAAAATTATTGAGACGTGTGTGGCTGAACACAGTTGCTCATTTGCACTCGTTGTAGCTCTGATATGGTTTACTTGTAATTGTTCTAATTAACCCTAAGTATTAGTAGAACGAGTAGTAAGAGTACCATTGAGAATCGAATTTCTCATATGTTTTATTTATTTATATTTACAGCAATGGTTCTAGACCATTTGAAGGCCATGTTGGGGCATTGGCTAGAGTGGCCAGTTACTTTCTACCTAAGTACACTGTAAGCATCACGAGGAGCAATTTGATATTCGATATAATTCAATATTTTATTTATGCAGTTTTTAGTTATATTTTTTGTTCAGTCTGTTTTCAGTTTCGTATTCAATTTCTGTTAAATCAACCTTATTCTATGTTGCAAACAAACCAACAAACCCATACAGGTTTAAGGCCTCTGCACTCCTTGGCTCAATACATACATCGAAATTGCTCGGTCTCTCACCGGCCGTTGTGGTCCCCAGCTTTATTGCAGAAAAACTCTGCTCACAAGAATCAATACTAACTGGGATTGACACAGATACTCTGCAGTTTCATATTCAAGTTTGGTTATATTCTACAGTTTTTACATTCCTCATGTGTGCAAGCTAGGTCACCCCAGAGCTACCCCTGTTAAACTGACTCATAATATATCATGTAGGCTACGTTTTGCGTTCCTTATATTGTATCACCACATTTATATTTACAGCATTTAGCAGACGCCCTTATCCAGAGCGACTTACAATTGGTACAGTCTTACAATCCAAGCAATTGTGGGTTAAGGGTCTTGCTCAAGGACCCAACAGTGGCAGCTTGGCAGAGGTGGGATTTGAACCCTGAACCTTCTGATCCACAGTCCCACTACACTACACTTTTCCTCAGGCTTATAATATATTGAGCTGGCCATATTGTTATTTTTCAGAGCAGGTAATGCTTAGCTGGTGTTTCTCAAATAACTTAAGACTCCACGCTGGAATGACACATTTTCTACAAACAGAAGAAGGTCAGAGTTCACATTCATTCTTGAAAAACGCTGAGTGAATCTAAAGAATCAGTAGTTTGCTGAAGTGTTTCCATAACATAGACGCGGTAGCTAAAACGGTTCATTCTCCAGGAAACTTCTCTGATACCAAACATTGCCGTGAGTGATATTATAAATAGAAGAAAAGACGACTGTTTTATTAAACACTATACTTCAGCCACTGAGTTTCCAGAACGGCGCCACGACTGTAGGAAGCACAAAATGAAGAAACACGAGCACTCGGTTAAGAGGGTACTTCCCTGCAGGCGGGTTTAAATACCAGCGAGCGTGAGCCACTTCCCAATTTTGTTCGGGCTATGGCGCACGTGCCACAACACACGAGCAGATTCAGCGCAGGTAGAGTGCGCGCTCCCGACGCTTTGTGTTGTATATGAGGCGACTGAGTGATGGTACAAACAGAATGACAACAAGCTTGGTTTAAAACTTGTAGCCTACAGCAAATTAAACAAAGTTTTCTGTTGAAATCCCAGCTGAATAAACCATAAACAGGAAAGAACGAATAAAAAGACATGCAAAGTCGTGTTAAAATAAAGATTAAATACATAAAGACTCTCTGAAAGTACACGTATGGTTTACTGACCACTCACCGGTTAATCTGATGCTGTGTTAGAAACGATAAGTTGAACTTGCAGATGCGCTCTCCCAATGCTGCTGATAAAGAATGTAGTCGCGGCTGAACCAGGATGCAAGTGTTATAAGGGCTTGTGCGAAGGCGGTCCAGCCCCCTGTGATCCGAACCCAAAGCTATTGGATAACACTCACACGCTGTACATGCACTCAGTACGCAGAGTGTAATATTTACATATTTGTACATGCACAAGTTAGCTTATTAACATACAGTACTGTGCAAAAGTCTTGCAAAAGCTATTCTACCATTAAAATAGATATACGACTACTTCAGCAGTGGTATAATGCTCATATATAATTTTGCACTCTCTTTATTAGAATACAACCATAACATATAAAATAAATGTGTATGCAGTATTTAAAAAAAGAAAAACAGCTTCTACAGTGTGACCTCCACACTTTCTACAGTCCAAAGAAGCTTTGTCAGGAATGGTCTTCTTGGACGGTAGCAGCCAAGAAAGAACTTTTTCGGGTTGAAAAGGCTAAGAAATGCTAAAGCTCATGAAGATGAGGATGCATGTCAATAGAAAGGTGTATTATGGAGTGATGAATCCAAGTTAGAATTTTTTGGGTCGAATCATCAGTATGTTATATATGGTCAATGTAGCATTGCAAAAATAACAAATCCAATGGTGGCCTAAGACTTTGGCATATTATTGTATTTAGTAGTAGATTTTCTAATATAACATGTTCTAATGTAACTTGAATATGACATATTTCTGCATATTTTAGCGAAATACTATAAATTAGTTAAGTTCTGAGACCTTAATAGAGAGTCACCTTAAAAGGTGTCTTTTGCATATTTTCTGTTTAAAATGTAGGTTGTTTCACAGAATTAACACTGAAGGGGAACCCTCCTCCTCTGGGTCAGATCAAACAATAGTATCAAGTTCTTGTCTTCCTGAACCTAACATAACCTTACAGAAGTATTTTGTACAAGCCTTATAGCTGTGACTAAGAATCTTGAGAGAAAGAGATGTAGTTGATGTGCAATAGATTATGTGACTGCACAAGTTCTTGGAAAAAGGAGCTCAGGTGAAATTTATCTCAGCTGGTAGCTCAGGTGACTTTTGGTTAAGCCTGTGTATATATGCATTTTACATTTATTTATTGAAGATTCAATATTAAATATATTAAATTCCAATATAAAACGATTCAATATTACATACTGTATATGAGTGGCAAACATATGTGAACCTTTGCTTTCAGTATCTGGTGTGACCCCCTAACATAGCAAAAACTAAACATTTCCATTAACTGTTGACCAGTCCTGCACATGGCCTTAGAGGAACTTCTATTCCAAAACATGGTAGAACAACTGGTGTTCGTAGGGTCAAAATCTTGTTGCATGCCCCATGTTCTCTTCAGATTGAGCTCACAGATTAATATTGTTATATTTTCCATTAGAATTTGCTGGTTTCATTATTTCATCACTGAGGTCAAGTCGTTCTGGCCCAGATGCAGCAAACCATGACACTACCACCACCACGTTTCACAGAAGAGATAAGATTCTTATGCTGGAATGCATCATTTTCCTTTCTGTAAACAATGTTTCTCATTTAAATTTTCAAACTATGTAATGAAGCACCTGCTCAGTAGAGTCAGTAGATTGTATTTACTACACATATTCTGAGAGGTGTGCGCATGTGTGTGCGTGTTTGTGTGTATCCATGTGTAAGGCTTTGTGTGTGTGTGTGTATGACTCACTGACATGTTGCCAAAGCATCTTTTAGCTCCATATGAGGAACTATGGTGGTATTTCTAAACCTCTTGTCAAGCTTCCAAAACATTTGCTATGAACCACAGTTTGGTTAAGGCAAGTGTAAAATCTTTGTTTGCCTTATGTTTAGTTCATTATGTTACTTGAGTGTGTATGTGGGATTGGGGCAAGTTTATATGTCATTACCAAATGTTCCCACAAGGATAGAAGCATCTGATGTTTTTTTTTTACTTTGTGGGCACATTGTGCTGCTCTCTACAATAGATGTAATTGTTGTGTGAAAACTAAAGAAGCTAAATTTTGAATAACTGACACTGAGGTTAGGGTTGGGTGCAGTTTTAGCATTAATAAGTTACATATTAAGTAATTATTAGGTCAATTGAAAGCCACCAAAACATGCACTGGCAATGATTGTGTGTGTTGCTGTGCGGGTGTGTATGGCAGAGAGTATCCAGCCTATACAATGCTGCCACTGTGACTTGACCGCTGCATGAATAAGGGCCACATTTAGAACAACAGTCAGTACACAAAGTTACCAACTATGCTAATCAACCTTTGACCTGCACGTCCACCACGTGCTGTCAGAATCCAAAACATAAATGGCGTATATTTACTTCATTTGTTCAAAGACTGTCTCCTGAATTACAAGACACAGACATATTAACTTATACTACATAGCTATAAACATGCTGTTTTAGCAGTGTTATCTCAAGGTACCTGATAAGTCTGATGTAACTGCAATGTGATTGGCCATTGTCTTGTATATACTCTAGCTTTTACACCCAGCTTATGGAGCAACATATTGGTCCACTTTTGCAGTTCATTCAACTACATGGTCACAAGCATAGATCTTTTTTTTCTACATAATGATTTTAATACACCTACTCAAGTCATGTCAAGTCACCTTTATTTCTATAGCACATTTAAAGACTGCACAAATGTTGCACAATAAAATCAATTAACAAATAGCAGTTAAAACTGCAGAATAAATTCAACAAAAGGTTGTACGCATACAGTATGAAACAAATAAAATTCTTAATAATAAGACAAAAAAAGAGGAGCTACTGATGGAATAAACCAAGGCATAACAGATGACAGGATGCAGTCTTTAAAAGGACTCAAACTGGCAACTTTACTGGTAGCCAGTGCAAAATGCTGCTTGTACCTATTTATCACAAACATAAACACAAGCTGAGTTTCTTATACTTTTTTCTACACATCATGAATATGATCTCATTCATCAGAAAATTGTACTCTACAATGTACATCATACATCGACTTCCTCAGGTGAAAGCTACATACTTAAAAGGTACAAAAGGTGCATCATGGTGACCAAGTTCATACCACGAACAGTAAACATTAGTACTTTTCTTAGTGAGGCCGAATTAGGTGGTACCTGTATGGTTTGAAAGCTGGGTTAAAGAGTTAGAGATAAGAGTGATGGACTTTCACCATACAGATTAGAGTGAATGGCAATTGTGTTTTTATGCATGCCTTTCTATGTCAAGGCCTCCTCACATACACATCTACTAGGTGTCAAGACTGGGATAAGGACAGACAAGAGAGGCAGACATATGTGCAAGTGTGCAGGGTATATTTACTGGTGACATAGTGAGCTGGCGAAAACAAAACAACATTGCAAGAACCTAAACAAACACTAAGCACAAAACACACTAAACCAACAGATCAACCAGTCAAGCAATACTAAAATGGTCAATTAAGAACTAACAAGACATGGGACTAACAAAGAACATCTAACAAACAAGACAGTAATACAGGGAGCTAAACAGACTAACAATAGACAAGACAAGGGATAACACGGGAGGAGTTAATGCTGACAGGCTAATGGCAAAAACAAACAAAGAAGCTAAACAAAGAGGCAAGGCTAAACATAATATAAGAACTGAGTGGGACATAAGAGAACACTAGGAAACAGAGAATAGAATACACGAAACTGACAAAAAATAAAGAGACAAACCAAGCAGCAAATAAGAATTATGGACAGGAGCCAAGACCAACCAGGGTAGTGAAAAAAGCCAGACAAAGAAGTGAACAGGAAGTGGGGTATTTATAGAAAAGGGCAGCAGGTGGCAACAGCCCCACCTGCTGTGGAAAAAGAAGAAAGTCAAAATGAGAGAGGGGGTTAAAGCAGAGTGATCGTGACACTAGGTCAAGGCAAATAAAGGTACGACTAATTTCAGTGTTGTTTTCATGAAAAAAGTTTAAACCCAAGCTTTTTTTGCTTTTTACCCAAGACCGTAAATGTATTGAGTGTACTTTTTGATTACTAGTGGCATTGTAAAACACTCTAGAATATATGAGGGCACGCACACCAGGCGAACAGGCTCTGGACAGCCCAGACACACCACTGGTAAAGATGATTGCTTGATCTACCCAAGCAGCAGAAGCAGGTCTCACAGTTTCATTGTCCACCATCCAGACACAGGTGGCACCTTCACTACACACACCTGTCTCTGCCCGGACCATTTCCAGGCGCTTATCAGAAGGAAAAATGTACACACTACATATGAAGCCAACATTGCCTTCATATGTAGTGGTGTCGTGACCAAAAAACCTAGACTGCTATAGACTGGAACCGTATCAACTTATAGCAATAAATCAAGCTTCTGTTTGGGATTATGTGACAGTTGTTTTCGAATATGATGGCCTCATGAGTCCTTCAATCCTGCATTTGTTGTGGAGTGACACACTGCCTCAATTGCTGGTGTGATGATCTGAGGAGCCATCTCATACGGCAGTCGGTCACACCTAGTAGTGATATGAGGGACACTAACAACTCAGCTATATATGCATGACGGCCACATGTGCTGCCTCTCATGGCAGGGCTTCCAACTGGCATTTTTCAGCAGGATAATGCTCACTCAAGCACTGCAAGGGTTTCCCAGGAATGTCTCCTCCACATTGCAACACTTCTTTCGTTTTCCCGTTCACCAGATTTATCGCCAATCAAGGAAGCCCAGCTGCAACATCTGTGAGCAAATGTGCAGCAGGATACCATACGGAACCTGTTTGCCTCCAATGCCCAACCCTTTCTCATCTTGAATCCAAGCCAGAGGTTGCCCAACAGCTTCCTTTCGATTGCACAATTTCTCCCACTAAACATAAGCTTTCACTGTAATCCAACAACTAGTTCTTGATGAGTTTTTGTCATTGAGTATATTTGGGAGATTTGTAGCAGTTTTTGAGTAGAGTATATGAAAGCAGATACATTTTCATTGCTGCTTTATCCTGGTGAGAGTCACAATGGGCGTTTTTCAGCACTCAACTACAGCTCTACATTTTTTCACAGCACATTAAGAGATTTGCATAAAATTGGAGTTATTCGGTTTTGTCGAGTGTAATAAATAATGATCTTATGTCATGGATTTCTATCATGGGTGCATATGTAAACAATATTAGGTCTACTTATGTTCCATAAGCCTGTTAATAAATATATAAAAATAAATAAAAACACAAGTATAATTACATATATAAATAAACAAACCTCTAAAATTAATGCTTTGAAATCGTGATACATTAAATGGCCCGAGAGATCTAGGCAACCTTATTACATAGTGGAATTAGCTATTAAAAACAAACCCATTGTTAAAAGGTGCATAAAATCCAGTGTACAGACATTTATTTCCCATGGACAACCACATATAGTATAGAGTCATACTGAAGTGTTCAGTGATCTGTTCCTATAACATGGACTGTTATAGGCTGCCACCTTTACGAGTTCATTCATGAAAGTGCAGAACTGGAGCTGCCCATTGAATATGTTAATACAATGACATATTGTATTTGTTACGGGCAGTAGGTGGAGAAACAGGGACAGATGAGGATGCAGGTTCCAGTTCAAAACAAAACCGTTTATTTACAAAGAGTCCCCCCCCCAAAAAAAAATATAAATAAAGATAATAATCACAACTACAACTAAGGTAACACCAATAACAGCAATAACAAAAGAGAAACACAGCTAACCAAAGAGGAAAAACACTGGGGGGCTAATGCCAGCCTGGGAAAAGCTATTGTCGGCTGGCAAGGGTAACGCCAGGAATGCCCTGGAAGACCCTACAGAGAGCTATCGCCGGATAGGGGAAGCTATGCCAGCTCGGAAAAGCTAGTGCCGGCCAGGGAGAAGCTACGGGAAGCTATTCTGTCTCGGAAAAGGTAGCACTGGCCTGGGAAAAGCTACGGGAATCTATGATGGCTAGGGAAAGCTAGCGTCAGTCAGGGAGAAGCTATGAGAAGCTATGCCGGCTAGGGAAAAATAGCGCAGACCAGGGAGAAGCTACGGAAAGCAATACCGGCTCAGAAAAGCTAGCGACAGCCTGGGAGAAGCTACAGAAAGCTATGCTGGCTCAGAGAAGCTAGCACCGGCCTAGGAGAAGTCACGGGAAGCTATGCTGGCTCGGAGAAGCTAGCGGCGAACTGGGAGATGCTAAACCACAGAAGACGAATGGAATAGCAAACAGAGGATACAAACTGTGAATGCAGTCACGAGCAGGCAGAGGAAAGTGGGCACAGCCGCACACATAAACAGGACGGGACCGCAAAACGAGTAATCCAAGCAGAAGGCACAAGGTGTCTTTCGAGCCAGGCTTGGAGACGGGAGTCCTTGGGACTGGCTTGGACGTCCTCTGTGCGGCACAGAACTGGAAGACCCTGAAGCAAGAGTGGACGTCCTCGGAGGCGAGCAAGGCACTCTGGACATCCTCTGGAAGAGGCGACTCGCTCTGGACGTCCTCAGGGAGGGGCAGCATGCTCTGGACATTCTCAGGGAGGAGTGACGTGCTCTGGACATCCTCAGGGAGAGGCGGTGCATTCTGGATGTCCTTAGGGAGCGAGAGAACTTGGCCGTCCTCTGGCAGAAGTGGGTTGCTTTGGACGTGACCAGGAAGAGACATGCTTGGCACGAAACAGAAAAGGAAGTCCTCTGAGCAGGAGCGGACATTCTCGGGGTAAGACCCAGAATCAACATCCTCAGAATGGGAACGGATGTCCTCAGTGCAAGGGCGGACATCCTTGGGATAGGACCCAGAACAGACGTCCTCAGAACAGGGATCTGGTTGGGCATCCTTGGAAGAGGAACTGGGCTGGACATCCTCTGGAGAAGGCGATGCATTCTGGACGTCCTCTGGAAGAGGCAACGCACTCTGGACATCTTCTGAAAGAGGCGACGCACTCTGGACGTCCTCTGGAAGAGGTAACGCACTCTGGACATCTTCTGAAAGACGCGACGCACTCTGGACGTCCTCTGGAAGAGGCAACGCACCCTGGACGTCCTCTGGAAGAGGCGATGTACTCTGGACATCCTCAGGAAGAGGCGACATGCTCTGGATGTCCTCTGGAAGAGGCAACGCACTCTGGATGTCCTCAGAGAGAGGTGGCACGCTCTGGACATCCTCAGGGAGAGGCGACGTGCTCTGGACGTCCTCTGGAAGGTCCTGGGAACCAATGACCTCTGGGACGGTCTCCCAGGAGCTGACGGCCTCAGGAAAGGCCTCATGGGAACAGACGACCTCAGGGAAAGCCTCACGGGAACAGACAGCCTCTGGGAAGGCCTCATGGAAATGGACGACCTCAGGGAAGGTCTCTTGGGAAGGGACGACCTCAGGGAAGGCCTCTTGGGAACGGACAAACTCTGGGAAGGCCTCTCGGGAACAAACATCCTTGGAGTAGGAGCTGGGATGGACGTCCTCAGGTGGGAGCAATGTGCTCTGGGGCAGTCTCTAGATGGAGCAATGTGCTCTGGATGGTCTCCAGAGGGAGCAGCATGTTCTGGAAGTCCTCTGGATGAGACGGGTAGCTCTGCATGTCCACTGGGAGGGTCTCTCGGGACCAGACAGTCTCTGTTCTGGATGTCCTTTAGAAGCGCTGCGTTCTGGACGCCCGAAGGGAAAAAACAAGGGAAAATCGGGGTATGGCCGCGGAACCTAACAGTACTGCATTCATCTATGTAACAACACACTGAGGAAGACCTTTGCTTGTGACAGTATGACAGTGCTGCCATGCAAAAAAATAGATAAATAAATAATTATTTCAGAATTAATGCCCGAGGGAGAGGAGGTCACACAGGGGATCATGCCCCAGTTCTGTAACAGTGACCCATACCCAGCCATTCCAAAACAAATGGGGATAAAACATGAAAAAAAATGAACCAAGTAAAGCATAGTTTGCATAAAAAAAATTTTCTCTTCCACACTGGATATGAAATATAATGTCCTACATTCAACTAGACTGACTTAGCACACTAAGAATACAACACAATAACTTTGCCAGGATATGTTATGACTCATATTTAGTAGTGATTCATAGTCTCATGACTTGAAAAATTCCAGTGCTAAACTAATAAATGCCAAGAGGATCTGCTTCAGATTTCTCTGTACGTGCGCTTTCAAATAGAGTTTCTTCTGTATTCACTGAAGGAAAGGACATCCTGGTACATGCCCACGCTCCCCAATATACCTATTATTAATAATACTAATAATAATAGTAAAAATTCTACAATATTGAAATGGGGTTATCTACAAGTAACTTGTTTAAGATCACATGTTAAACTTTGGACTAATTTATTGGTGTGTAAAAGTGTAGACAGTCATAAATGAGCGAGGAATAAGGATAAAGTGTCAGGTGAATCATAAACTAAGCAATGGGGTGCACAGGATTAATTATTTCAAGAACATAAATAAACCTTAAAATACAATGAAATTAAATGAGGAATTTTAATTCCTACCAGTCAATGTCTCACAAGCAATACAAAATGAAATGAACAAATACAACATGCTAGACAACTGTACTGTATTCAAAGTAATGTTCTTGATTCTCTATCATCAAATGTAGACCAATAACAACAACAACAATAAACTCATTCTCTAGATAACGTTGATGTTTATGTTTATGAAGTTACCGAGCAGACTGTTTGTTAATGTTTTACCCGTTTCTCTACAAAAGCTTTTAATTTAGAAACACTCATAGTAAGTTTTACTGTTTAATGAGGATTTACAAAGCTTTAACTTTTGACATTAAAAAAGGAAGAAAGGAAAGTATAATGGATGGATAGATCTTCATGAGTACAGTAGCTAACGTTTCTTTTTCATCCCCTTTAAGATCACAAAGGATCAGGGAATACCATGGTTCACACAGTGGTTCAGAAATGTAGAATTTCTTTACTGTCAGTCCAGCTAATGCTACATAATAGGACAATGTTACATAATTTCTGATATATAGATCAAAGCAATGCTGAGAAGAGTATATTGACAGTGGTGGTTTTTATATAATTTTGAAAAAACTTCTTTCTTGTGACTTTACTTTGTTTTCTCTCTATTACTGGTATAAATAATACAACCCCAAATCATAAAAAGTTGGAACAGTATGGAAACACTTCATTGCATCGTATTCTCGGTGCAAAAATGTCTTTTAAGTGTTGTGAGAAAGAATGGCAACATTACAAAGTGGTAAATGCTTTACCATTACAATTTTTTTATGTGTTGCAGAAATGGATGTACAGTGGTGCTTGAAAGTTTGTGAACCCTTTAGAATTTTCTATATTTCTGCTTAAATATGACCTAATACATCATCAGATTTTCACACAAGTCCTAAAAGTAGATAAAGAGAATCCAGTGAAACAAATGAGACAAAAATATTATATTTGGTCATTTATTTATTGTTGAAAATTAACCCATATTACATATTAGTGAGTGGCAAAAGTATGTGGACCTCTAGGATTAGCAATTAATTTGAAGGTGAAATTACAGTCAGGTGTTTTCAATCAATGGGATGACAATCAAGTGTGAGTGGGCACCCTGTTTAATTTAAAGAACAGGGATCTATCAAAATCTGCTCTTCACAACACATGTTTGTAGAAGTGTATCATGGCAAGAACAAAGAAGATTTCTTGAGGAGCTCAGAAAAAGAGGTTTTGATGCTCATCAGGCTGGAAAAGGTTACAAAACCATCTCTAAAGAGTTTGGACTCCACCAATCCACAGTCAGACAGATTGTGTAGAAATGGAAGAAATTATTTTTAAGAAATAAATTAAGACTATTGTTACCCTCCCCAGGAGTGGTTGACCAACAAAGATCACTCCAAGAGCAAGGTGTGTAATAGTTGGTGAGGTCACAAATGACCCCAGGGTAACTTCTAAGCAACTGAAGGCCTCTCTCACATTGGCTAATGTTAATGTTTATGAGTCCACCATCAGAAGAACACTGAACAACAATGGTGTACATGGCAGGGTTGCAAGGAGAAAGCCACTGCTCTCCAAAAAGAACATTGAGACCAAAACAGAACTTGTTATTTTAAAAGAAAAGCGTTATGTTTGGAGAAAGGAAAACACTGGCATTCCAGCATAAGAACCTTATCCCATCTGTGAAACATGGTGGTGGCAGTATCATGGATTGGACCTCTTTTGCTGCATCTGAGCCAGGACGGTTTTGCCATCATTGATGGAAGAATGAATTCTGAATTATATCAGAGAATTCTAACGTAAAATGTCAGGACATCTGTCCATGAACTGAATCTCAAGAGAAGGTGGGTCATGCAGCAAGACAACGACCCTAAGCACACAAGTCGTTCTATACCAAAGAATGGTTAAAGAAGAATAAAGTTAATGTTTTGGAATGGCCAAGTCAAAGTCCTGACCTTAATCCAATCGAAATGTTGTGGAAGGACCTGAAGCGAGCAGTTACTGTGAGGAAACCCACCAACATCACAGAGTTGAAGCTGTTCTGTATGGAGGAATGGGCTAAAATTCCTCCAAGCCGGTGTGCAGGACTGATCAACAGTTACAGGAAACGTTTAGTTGCAGTTATTGCTGCACAGGGGGGTCACACCAGATACTGAAAGCAAAGGTTCACATACTTTTGCCACTCACTAATAAGTATTCCTCAATAAATAAATGACCAAGTATAATATTTTTGTATCATTTGTTTAACTGGGTTCTCTTTATCTACTTTTAGGACTTGTGTGAAAATCTGATGATGTTTTAGGTCATATTTATGCAGAAATATAGAAAAGTCTAAAGGGCTCACAAACTTTCAAGCACCACTGTATATACAAAATTTTTATTAAGCTGAACAGACCAAAATGAAATATCTTGGTATCATAATATCCGCAACAAAATAAAAGTACAAGTAAATGTAAGAAACACTGCATTTTCTCATTTGGTGTTGTATATATTTTAGTTACACCAGTGTGTGACATGGTAATGCTGTTCTGCTAATATAAATGCAGCAGTATCACTGGGTTTTTAAACACAGTTTATAATTAATAGCCACGTTTTTAGCCAGTATGTGTAACCTTGTTGGTAAAGCTTGTAGGTGTCCAGTTATTTCATGCACAATTTTGTCCTTCACCAGTGTCAGTTTCTGACCACATTACACTGTTGGCCGGTTTGGCTTATTGCATGATTGAACAATTCTTAATAAAGTTTGTAATAAAGTGCCCAGTGAGTATATAAACAGAACTGTGGGTAGCTATTGTTAACAAACACAGCACCATCATCATGTGTAGTCTCAAGCCACTCAGATCTGGAAAAACATGGGGTCACTCTGATTTATATGACAACACGTTTTATTTGTCACCAAATAGAGGGCTTGTTGTCAAATAAATCAGGAGATTCGATGTGTGTCACAGACTCAGTGAACTGAATCCTTAAAGCTGACCAACAGTGGCACTAATCATTCATTGTACATTATATACATTTGGAACAATAACATAGTGTTACACAAAGAATACTGCTGTGTAAATGACATGTTAAGGGTGTGCAAAATAAAACGATATTGCTTAATCTGCTTAATAATTTTTTGCCTAATAATTTTTCAAATAATTATTTAAATAAATATGTAATATTTAATATTTAAATAAATATTGTAAAATAGTTATTTAAATAAATATTGTAAAAAAATGTTAAGCATTACATTTGACATGTGGAATGTTCTAAACCTTTCCAGATGATCGACTTGTGTTTTTTGTAAGCCTTAATACAAGTCAGGTGCCTTTCAGGGTGTTTACAATCAACAAACATGGGCTCCTCTAAGAAGCTGACTGAGGATCTTAATATAAAGATTACTGAGTCTCACACAGTAGGTCAATGCTATAAGAATACATTATATCCTAGCCCACCATCACAGGGTAGGAGTTGTAATGGTACCTTCTGGTAAGATCACGCATTACTGGCAGACACGCAGACACAACTGACTGTGTACCATCGGGGCATGCCTGTACCCTTTGTTGTCAAGGGAAAGACGTTGGGAGTCATGTGGTTCCATTATACTTTGAGGGTTGTGTGGTAGCCAGTGGAACTTGAAATCAAAACTGAACTACCTCAAGGAATGAAATATTAAGTTAATTAATTTATTATGGTTTTTATCATTATTATTATTATTATTATTATTATTATTATTATATACAAGAAAAAGTTGGGACAGTATGGAAAATGCAAATAAAAAATATATGTGTTCCTTGCATTTCTTTTGACTATTATTTCATTGCAGGCAGTGTGAACCCAAAATATTTCATGTTTTTCTGGTCAAATTCATTTAATTTGTTCATAATCATCCATTCCTGCATTTCAGGCCTGCAACACATTCCAAAAAAACGGTTGGGACAGGGGCAATTTAGGTCTAGCAATGAAACAAAAAACTAAATAATGATGTGATTTCCAATAGGTGATTATAATCATGATGTAGTACAAAAACAGTATCCATTGAAAGGCTGAGTCTTTTTGAGGAATAAAGATGGGCAGAGGATCTCCAGTTTGTCAACAAGTGTAAGACAATTATTGAAATGTTTAAAAATAATGTTCCTCAAAGGTGATGATGGATAGTAGTTAAGTCATATGAGATTTGTACCTACAGTCGTGCTTGAAAGTTTGTGAACCTTTTAGAACTTTCTATATTTCTGCATAAATATTACATAAAACTTCCATGTGATCTTTAGCAAACTGCAGACGAGCAGCAATGTTCTTTTTGGAGAGCAGTGGCTTTCTCCTAACAACCCTGCCATGCACACCATTGTTGTTCAGTGTTCTTCTGATGGTGGACTCATAAACATTAACATTAGCCAATATGAGAGAGGCCTTCAGTTGCTTAGAAGTTACCCTGGGATCCTTTGTGACCTTGCCAAAGGAGTGCCTTGCTCATGGAGTGATCTTTGTGGGTCGACCACTCCTGGGGAGGGTAACAATGCTCTTGAATATCGTCCATTTATACACAATCTGTCTGACTGGGGATTGGTGGAGTCCAAACTCTTTAGAGATGGTTTTGTAACCTTTTCTAGCCTGATGGGCATCAACAACTCTTTTTCTGAGCTCCTCAGAAATCTTCTTTGTTTGTGCCATAATACACTTCCACAAACATGTGTTGTGAAGAGCAGATCCAGTCACACCTGATTGTCATCCCATTGATTGAAAACACCTGACTGTAATTTCACCTTCAAATTAACTGCTAATCCTAGAGGTTCACATACTTTTGCCACTCACTAATATTGGATCATTTTCCTCAATAAATAAATGACCAAGTATAAGATTTTTGTCTCATTTGTTTAACTGGGTTCTCTTTATCTACTTTTAGGAGCTGTGTGAAAATCTGATTATGTTTTAGGTCATATTTATGCAGAAATATAGAAAATTCCAAGGGGTTCACAAACTTTCAAGCACCACTGTATTACAAACTAGATTACATGTCTCTTCAAAAAAACTGCTATTATGAGATAATTTCTCCAAATAGTTGTATGTTTTTAATTTTATGCCACTTTCATAATGCAGACCTTTTTGAGTCATTTTATAAAAATTCTTGTATGGGGGTTAACCTCTAGACCCCCCTACTCAAAGCTTAACCCCCATTCATAAAACTGTTGATGTCTGTTGAAGATGTCTGTTGACATCTCCTGTTTGAAATTACCTCAGTATTTGGTTGTTGTTTTTTTTTACCTTATTACTAGAACTAAATTGCCCCTGTCCCAAAATGTGTTGCATTCTTGAATGCAGGAATGGATGCTTATTAACAAATGAAATGAAGTTGACCAGAAAAAAGCATGAAATATCTTGGGTTCGTACTGTATGCGATGAAATAAAAGTAAGAGGAAATGTAAGGAACACTGCATATATCTTTTATTTGCATTTTCCATACCGTCCCGACTTAGCAAGAAGTGCTTAACATAAACCAACAATGACTACCAATCTGGCTGCATCCCAAACCACTTACAGCTCTATTAAACTTTATGTTAAATTAAATGCACTACCAATGCTGCTGTATGAGTTTTGTTATGCATCATTGGATTAATGCAACCAAGTTAACACGCTACTGTTGGTAAATTAGGTGATACTGATCATAGTTAGAACTGAGTGGCATTTTAGGATTGTTATTAGTCGTTATTTAGATAATCATATTCTCTGTGTTTTAATGGTAGGCATAATCAACATGTGCCATAATAACTGCCATTTTATTTAGTCTATATTCACTATAAGTTATTTCTTAGAAAACAAACATATACAACATTATAACATGACATAATTTCACGCAGTAAGGTCAGAACATAGCTAACAGCCTAAAAGTTAAAAGGCAAACTAACTAATTAGTAATTAGTTAAAATAGGCAATTTTGGATTCATGTGATCCTGTGAAAAAATGTAACATTAGCTGTGATCTGCACTAGGTTTAAGTCACAGAGCTTAATGACTGATGTTACACTTGAATAGTTGATGTGCTAGAATGTCATGTCCCAAAGCTTTTTTCAGAAGTACTCATACATTTTAAGTGTTGTGATGACTCATTTGACCCAACAATCCAAGAAGAGTTAATCATTTAAAAATCATGTTTTGGTGTTCACTAAGACTTTAAAAAGCACTGGGCATAAGAGCGTACAACAGAATGTGAGCCACTGTTATTATTATTATTCCACACACAGGAAAAGCGTTGGAATTTCTGGGAAAACAAGCTTCAGTATAAACATCCCTGCTCTGCTGCAACTGCATTAAAAACACAAGCCGTCTGGCCACATGTCCTAAGACAAACATTGTAAACTAGACTTGAGTAAAGTTCAGTGTCTGATAACCTTTACTCTTACAAGCATGAATCTAAAGACACAATGCTTGGAGTTGGGCTGTAACATTTTAATAGTTTTATGTATACAAACGTACAAAACTACAGTATCTGAATTCAGTTCAAGATACATTTTGCCAGTATTTAGAATACAGTTACATCATTTTAGGAGATACATGTAAATGTTTAAAAAATACAAAATGCGAAAGAGATTTACTTTGAGTATGCTTAGTTCTACTATATAAAACTATATTCTGCACACTATACTGAACACTATTTACATGAATGAACAAAATCTTAAACTATTTCTGACACTTCCTTATACGACTTTGTTCTATACTAGGCTGTGAATCCATCAAATGAATACTCGAGTCCAGTGTAAATGCAAGGTTTGACAACATTCCTGGCACAGAAGATAGCAGCTTGCACATACTGTTTTTAATTAAAGTACACAATGAAATTAAAACTTTGCATTAAAAAAAGGATCATTCTGGTATTCACTATTGTGTTTTTGTGTTCATGAATTTGTGTTCATTGAATTATTTCATTGAAATACAAGCAAGCACAAACATGATTAGTTGTTATCAACGTGCAAAAATTTGTGTGACTAATACAACTAAATTAAATATACATACAGTGATGCAAAAAAGTATTTAGTCAGCCACTGATTGTGTAATTTCTCCTACTTAGAAAGATGAGAGAGGTCTGTAATTTTCATCATAGGTACACTTCAACTATGAGAGACAAGCATAGTGTGTTACTGATGGTAGCCTTTGTTACTTTGCTCCCAGCTCTCTGCAGGTCATTCATCAGGTCCCTCCATGTAGTTCTGGGATGTTCGCTCACCGTTCTCATGATCATTTTGACCCCACGGGATGAGATCTTGCGTGGAGCCCCAGATCGAGGGAGATTATCAATGGTCTTGTTTGTCTTCCATTTTCTTACAATTGCTCCCACAGTTGATTTATTCACACCAACCTGCTTGCCTATTGTAGATTCACTCTTCCCAGCCTGGTGCAGGTCTACAATTTTCGTCCTGGTGTCCTTCAACAGCTCTTTGGTCTTGACTTTGGAGTCTGACTGTTTGAGGCTGTGGACAGGTGTCTTTTATACAGATAACGAGGTCAAACAGGTGCCATTAATACAGGTAACGAGTGGAGGACAGAAGGGCTTCTTAAAGAAGAAGTTACAGGTCTGTGAGAGCCAGAAATCTTGCATTTTTGTGGGTGACCAAATACTTATTTTCCACCATGATTTACAATGAAATTCTTTAAAAATCCTACAATGTGATTTTCTGGATTTTTTTTTTCTGATTTTGTCTGTCATAGTTGAAGTGTACCTGTGATGAAAATTACAGACCTCTCTCATCTTGCTAAGTAGGAAAGCTTGCACAATCAGTGGCTGACTAAATACTTTTTTGCCCCTCTTTACATACATACAGACAGACAATGTTAACATTTGGGGGGGGGGCTCTGGCTTCTGTCCCCAGAGAAAACAAGTTGCAGGCTTAGGAAACCCCTCAAGAGGAAGCCAGTTCACTGCACTGGCAAATCATCCCAAACCATGCTCCACTCCCTCATACACAGCCAATCACACCAGATGGGGATGGTCCATCAAATAAAGCATTAGTACTGGCACTTCCTTGAACGCAACACTCTTGCCAAACCTTGCCAAAAACATCTAGAAATCGTATGTCTTGAGTGTTTCATATGTGCCTTTCAAAAATGCATTTGTAAATAAATGTTTTCTCAAAATGTTATCATTTTACTTATCATTACAGAATATGTATCGCCTTACAGTTGGTACAGTATATTCCATTTTCCTGCATAAATACTATGAATTATAAATTATGTTTTTATTTATTTATTGTCCAACCCTGAAGATAGATCATAAACTGCAAATCAATGTAATTTTTTTAAGCTAGAGGCTTACTTAAAGGATGTGTTTTCGTAATAAAGCCTGAGGCACTGGCATTGGTAAACATTAGTCAGCTGGAACTGGTCCCCAACACATTGACATGTCAGTTAATCATTTAGTTGTCCTATTGTTCTTAAAATCATGAGTTGTGATTTAATTTGGCATACGAAACAGGGTTACACATTAAAAACTTCCTTCACAGTACAAGGTCAGTTATTCATTTCATGAGCTCAATTATTGACTAATTATTACATAAACCTATAATCTAGAGGTGTAAATACATAGACCATAAATAAATCATACAACAATAACCAACCAATAATAGTTCAGAAATTGTAATACAAGTCATATAATTGACCTTTGCATGAAATTATAAGAAGTTTTCCTCAGTAACATCATTATCAGGATCACAGTGGATCTATCAGGCACACTGGAGGCAAGGTAGGACGACTGAAGCTCAACTTAAAGTACCATTCATACCATTAATTTACAGTAGGCATCGAGTAAAGCTTATCTATCACCATTTCCTGGCTAACTTGGCTAGCTAACAAACTGACAGGACAGATTAGCTGTTCCTGATTTCCTAACTAAGCTTCTCCCATTTGGTACCAATTGTTAGCTAGTTAGTCTTCTGGCTTTTAAAAAAGCTAATTAATTTAAATAGGCTAATTGTAGCACTGCTAATTCAGCATGACATGTAAACATGTACTCACATGAACACTGCTAAGACCAAAAGACAAATGAAGTTAGTGTTCCATTTGAATACATTAAGGTCAAAGTCTTCCGTACAGTTGAACTTCATTATAATTCTGTAGCAGAGTGAAATTGGGTCTCCTAATCCCAGAAACATGAAGATAACACACAGTTTGTGGTTGTATTGTTTTATAGGCCTGGATGTGATTAAACATCAACTAGATGGAACACTGTGACCTGTTTGTGGTGTAGAGAAAGCTAACACTATCTGCATTACAGTTATATATATATACATATATATATATACAGTGGGGCAAAAAAGTATTTAGTCAGCCACTGATTGTGTAAGTTCTCCTACTTAGAAAAATGAGAGAGGTCTGTAATTTTCATCATAGGTACACTTCAACTATGAGAAACAAAATGAGAAAAAATCCAGGAAATCACATTGTAGGATTTTGAAAGAATTTAATTGTAAATTATGGTGGAAAATAAGTATTTGGTCAATAGTGATATTTTGGGGCTGTCTCTGGGCAACACGGACTTTCAACTCCCTCCTCAAATTTTCTATGGGGTTGAGGTTTGGAGACTGGCTAGGCCACTCCAGGACCTTGAAATGCTTTTTACGAAGCCACTCCTTCGTTGCCCGAGTGGTGTGTTTGGGATCATTGTCATGCTGGAAGACCCATCCATGTTCCATCTTCAATGCTCTCACTGATGGAAGGAGGTTTTGGCGTAAAATCTCACAATACATGGCTCCGTTCATTTCATTCTTCCCTTAACACGGATCAGTCGTCCTGTCCCCTTTGCAGAAAAACAGCCCCAAAACATGATGTTTCCACCCCCATGCTTTACAGTAGGTGTGGTGTTCTTGGGCTGCAACTCAGCATTCTTCTTCCTCCAAACACGGCAAGTTGAGTTTTTACCAAAGTTCTATTTTAGTTTCATCTGACCATATGATATTCTATCAATCCTCTTGTGGATCATCCATATGCTCTCTGGCAAACTTCAGACAGGCCTGGACATGAACTGGCTTAAGCAGGGGGACACACCTGGCACTCCACGATCTGAGTCCCTCTCCTGGTGTAGTGTGTTACTGATGGTAGCCTTTGTTACTTTGGTCCCAGCTCTCTGCAGGTCATTCATCAGGTACCTCCATGTAGTTTTTGCTCACCGTTCTCATGACCATTTTAACCTCATGGGATGAGATCTTGCATGGGGCCCCAGATCGAGGGAGATTATCAATGATCTTGTTTGTCTTCCATTTTCTTACAATTGCTCCCACAGTTGATTTATTCACACCAACCTGCTTGCCTATTGTAGATTCACTCTTCCCAGCCTGGTGCAGGTCTACAATTTTCTTCCTGGTGTATTTCAACAGTTCTTTGGTCTTGGCCATGGTTGAGTTTGGAGTCTGACTGTTTGAGGCTGTTGACAGGTGTCTTTTATACAGATAACGAGGTCAAATAGGTGTCATTAATACAGGTAATGAGTGGAGGACAGAAGAGCTTCTTAAAGAAGAAGTTACATGTCTGTGAGAGCCAGAAATCTTGCTTGTTTGTGGGTGACCAAATACTTATTTTCCACCATTATTTACAATTAAATTCTTTACAAGTCCTACAATGTCATTTCCTGGATTTTTTTTTTCATTTTGTCTGTCATAGTTCAAGTGTACCTATGATGAACATTACAGACCTCTCTCATCTTTTGAAGTACGAGAACTTGCACAATCAGTGGCTGACTAAATACTTTTTTGCCCCTCTGTATATATATATCAGAAAAAGAGTTGTTGATGCTCCTCAGACTGGAAAAGGTTACAAAACCATCTCTAAAGAGTTTGGTCTCCACCAATCCACAATCAACTTTCCCAGTCTTTTGTTGCCCCTGTTCCAACTGTTTTGGAACGTATTGCAGGCATCAAATTCAAATTGAGTGAATATTTGCAAAAAAACAATAAAGTTTATCCGTTTGAACATTAAATATCTTGTCTTTGTAGTGTTTTCAAATGAATATGGGTTGAAAAGGATTTATAAATGATCGTATTCTGTTTTTATTTATGTTTTACACAACATTCCAACTTCATTGGAATTGAGGTTGTATGTGTTCCTAATCCAATATCTGTAAAATGTTCCCCTTTCTAAGACTTACGTGACAAAATTTTGGGGTTTTATGCATATTCCTGCACTGTGTGAGTGGTGGAACAGAGGATAAAGTATTGGACTGTGGACCAGAAGGTCCAGGATTCAAATCCCACCTCTGTCAAGCTACCACTGTTGGGTCCTTGGGCAAAGCCCTTAACCCACAATTGCTTGGATTGTAAGATCAGTTGTGAGTCACTCTAGATATGAGCATCTGCTAAATGACTAAATCTAAATGAGTAGTCAAAATAACTATATATACTGTATACAGAAATAACCCAAATTGTCTTAAATTTACCACACAGTGCAATTACCCAGTACTCCTCCAACTTTCAACTAAAATATCCCCTTATTTCTTATACACACAACACACTCACTGCCTTTGATATATTTATTCTAAATAAACATGTCATATTGTGCCAACCCATGCCAGACCTACACTATATGTCCAAAAGCAAGTAAACACTCGTTATAATTACTGATATCTGTTATTCCAGCCACACATAACATTTAGTACTAGGGATGGAATCTCCATAGACAAACAGTGGAAGTAGAACACTGCAGAATCCTGAGAGTAACTAGAATGACTCTCAATATTGCGCTGCCACAGGTTTACCCATGCCCAGCATGTTAATTAGTCAACCTTATGCCCTGTCCTGCTATGAAAATCCTATAATGAAATGGATTGCCAGCTTTTAGGGAGAACTTGCTTACACAGGGCTTACACAGAGCTCTGACTTTCATTCCATTAGACACATTTGAGTCAGGGCTTCATCACATCAGTGTGTGACTTCACAGTCATGTCACATAGTTTATGTGGAAAGCCCAAGTCACACAAGAGTTGTAGCTACTGTTGTATAAAATCGACTTTCTAAAACATATTTACAAACGTACGCTTTTCTAGTTGTTACATTAATGCATTCATGTTGCGACTTTATTAGGTGCACCTGATTGTTTCTACACTTGTTGTCCATTTGATCTGTTCCACTTAGCATACAGAACACTTACCAAATAGAATTACACTTTGTAGTTCTGCAATTATAGACTGTAGTCCATTTTCTCTTGTTGGTCCCCTTTACTCGGTTCTGTAATGGCAGGACCCCCACAGCACCACCACAGATCAGGTAATATTTTGTGGAGTGATGTGGTGTGTTAGGTATGATTGGATCAGACACAGTGCAGTCTGTAATTGTAGAACTACAAAGTGCATCTATATGATAAGTGGAACTGATCAAATGGACAGTGAGTGTGAAAACAAGGAGGTGTACCTAATAAATATTTACATAATTAGGTACTGGTCAGGGGTAATCCAACGAAGCCAAAGTCTAAAATATGTACAGATTCTCTCTATACTAGCTACGTTATAAATCGTCTAGAACTCAGGAAACCCGTGTCTATGTCTCTGTTACCTGCGCCCATCAATCAATCCAACGAGGCGGAGTCAGATATGGTGAACGTGACGGACGTGTCTGTGCTGATTGCTCAGACGAGGCGTGTAGTGTTTGTTTATCTTCCAGAAATACTGAGGCACTGGAAAAGCGCGCCGTTTATGAGAATGAACTCCATTACAGTGCGTTGTTAACATGCCATCTGCTTTACATATTGGGCACTTCCTGCCTCGAAGATTGCACACACCCACAGAACTGTGAAATAACCTCACTGTATGACAATATGTATGATCATATCTTTTTTAATACCATTAATACTATTGTTGTTATAGTTATTATACTACATCAATAAAACAATGTTATGTTGTTATGGCTGTTATACTGTATAAAGTTGTTGTTTTGATTATTACACTGTTTATTGTTCATTCATGAATTCATGAGTTTATTCATCTTATCTTTGTTAGGGTGGCAGGAAATTCTGCGTCCATCCTGAGAACACTGGGTAAATTCATCTCAGTCTTAAAAGAAATATAATAATACTGGAATAATATTCATAATCACACAACAGTTAGTTCTGACCTTACAATCTGATTGGTTGGGAAGGGTTCTCACTGTGACGATATTTGTGATGACAGCACCGCTTTTTCACATCTAAATGGTATCACTCAGCTGACGCGTTGCCAACCAATGACAAGCTTTGTGCACACAAACATGTAAGGTGTACAAATGACGGAATAATAATTACCTAAATTCTTAATTCTTAACGAATTTCGCTTTTTTGCCCTTTCATCTTCACTCTTTCTTTAGTTGTATTTCAAAGTAACTTCTCGGTAGTTTTATATAAATCATATACCTTTTGTAGCTTTGGCTGTGTCCCAATTCAACCCAAATGAGACTGCTCTACGCCGGATTTCTTGTTTGCGTCATAGGCACGCAATGAACCTCAGGATATGATGGTTGACAAAGGATTCACATGTTGGATCCTTTGTTGCCATGGAAAAGAAGGCGCGTCATGCCACTGTGATGCAATTGGTCTTAAAATGCAGCCTCTGAATGATGAGGCCCCTGAACTGGGATGCACCTTCACTGTGTTAAAGCAGGGTAAGGAATTGTTACCTTTGCATAGCAACAACAAATAGGTTGTGGACCTATTTTTGGCATAAGGTATTATCAACATTAAAACATATTCAGTATGAAATTTGATGCTTCTTTGACTTAATTTGATTCCTTATTTTGTTGTAGAATGCAATAGAACACTCGAGGTTGTGTCTTATCACGAATAACAACATGGTTGTGATTATCTACGGCACTCACCTGTGGCTCCTGCCTGCTAGCAATTGATAGCCATGTTATTCGACATAACGCACTCCATCTTATGTTCTATTACTTCATTATAATAATAGTAACAAGAAGAAGAGGGGTGCTCAAGTGGTGCAGTGGTCCAATATGCTAACTCACCCAAGCAGGGACCTGGGTTTGAGCTCTGGCAGTGCTTTTGGCCAGATCAGGAATCACATGCAGACATGAGTCTAATGGAGGATACAGTGGTCCTTGAAAGTTTGTGAACCCTTTAGAATTTTTTTATATTTCTGTATAAATATGACCTAAAACATCATCAGATTTTCACACGAGTCTGAAAAGTAGATAAAAAGAACCCAGTTAAACAAATGAGACAAAATATTATACTTGGTCATTTATTTACTGAGGAAAATAATCCAATGTTACATATTAGTGAGTGGCAAAAGTATGTGAACCTCTAGGATTAACAGGTTAATTTGAAGGTGAAATTAGAGTCAGGTGTTTTCGATCAATGGGATGACAATGAGGTGTGAGTGGGCATCCTGTTTTATTTAAAGAACAGGGATCTATCAAAGTCTGCTCTTCACAGCACATGTTTGTGGAAGTGTATCACGGCACGAACAAAGGAGATTTCTGAGGACCTCAGAAAAAGAGTTGTTGATGCTCATCAGGCTCTAAAAGGTTACAAAACCATCTCTAAAATGTTTGGACTCCATCAATCCACAGTCAGACAGATTGTCTACAAATGGAGAAAATTCAAGACCATTGTTACCCTGCCCAGGAGTGATCGACCCACAAAGATCACTCCAAGAGCATGTACTCGTGTAGTCATGTAATAGATGGCGAGGTCACAAAAGACCCCTGGCAGGGTTGCAAGGAGAAAGCCACTGCTCACCAAAAAGAACATTGCTGCTCGTCTGCAGTTTGCTAATGATCACATGGACAAGCCAGAAGTCTATTGGAAGAATGCTTTACGGACGGATGAGACCAAAATAGAACTTTTTGGTTTAAAAGAAAAGCGTTATGTTTGGAGAAAGGAAAACACTGCATTCCAGCATAAGAACCTTGCCCCATCTGTGAAACATGGTGGTGGTAGTATCATGGTTTGGGCCTGCTTTGCTGCATCTGGGCTAGTACGGCTTGCCATCATTGATGGAACAATGAATTCTGAATTATATCAGAGAATTCTAAAGGAAAATGTCAGGACATCTGTTCATGAACTGAATCTCAAGAGAAGGTGGGTCATGCAGCAAGACAACGACCCTAAGCACACAAGTCGTTCTACCAAAGAATGGTTAATGAAGAATAAAGTTCATGTTTTGGAATGGCCAAGTCAAAGTCCTGACCTTAATCCACTCGAAATGTTGTGGAAGGACCTGAAGTGAGCAGTTAATGTGAAGAAACCCACCAACATCCCAGAAGCTGTTCTGTATGGAGGAATGGGCTAAAATTCCTCCAAGCCAGTGTGCAGGACTGATCAACAGTTACAGGAAACGTTTAGTTGCAGTTATTGCTGCACTGGGGGGTCACAGCAGATACCAATAGCAAAGGTTCACATACTTTTGATTTTCCTCAATAATAAATAAATTCCCACATGAATAATCTTTTTGTTTCATTTGTTTAACTGGGTTCTCTTTATATACATTTAAGACTTGTGTGAAAATCTCATGATGTATTAGGTCATATTTATGCAGAAATACAGAGAATTCTAAAGGGTTCACAAACTTTCAAGCACGACTGTATACTGTGTTTTGAATGCTGGTGTACTGGACAATCCGCAAGACTATTCCAGTTATATGTTCCATATTGGTCCAAGTTGGTTTGTGCTACTCTGGTGATGGTTTAGCTGGTGAACTCACATGGTGTTGCTGTTAAAGCAGGTAAAACTGGTTTACCGGCTTACCAGTGTCCAAAACAAACATATGCTGGTCCTTGTTGTTTTTATTTTTAGTAGGGCAGTTCTCCAAGAAGAAGAAGGAGGGGGAGAACAAGAAGAAAAACTAAAAATAGTGCAGTAGTTATTACTGGTTCTAGGCAGTTGAGATGCTATTCGGTAGTCCAATACTGTGGTGACACTGACTTGAGGCAATGCTTTCACACTGGAGTGCACCTCATACAGACATGATGTGCTGTGTCTGAAGGAGTGGAGTCCAGATTGGGGATCTTCCCCCATCACTGAAACAGTAACCCCTGCTGTACTCTGCAATGGACTGGCGTCCAGTTCAGGGTACATGGTCACCTGCACCCTGTGAGTTCCAGGATAATATAAATAATAATAAAGTGTAAAGTAAGGGTTAGAAGGGTTTGTGGCCAGTAGCATGCCTCAGTATGACTGTACGGTGCAATCTGTGTAAGCAACCTTGTCAGTAGGATTAAAGTGACACCTACCTACCGGTCTCCTAAAAGCTTGGCAGCTTAACTAGGTGGAAATTCGTTGCTGGCAAGACATTTGCCACATTTCAGCAATGGCAAGGGTGCGAGCTGTGGTTGGTGGCTTTTTGAGGTAAAATGCATGGAGGGAAATCCGTCCTACCATCACAGGTAGAGAGAGAAGGGTTTGGCGACTGGACGAGATAATGAGGTTAGACTGTATCTGTGTTTAGTTTGCTTGTTCTCCCTATGCTTGCATCCTAACACACTCCAAAGTCATGTGTTAGGTCAACTGCTTTCCTGAGTGTACTGGTGTGAGTAAGAAAGTTTGTGTGTGTGTGTGTGTGTGTGTGTGGCATTATGGGGACCAACTGCCCCACAAGGATAGAAAGAGCTGACATGTTTTTCTTTTGCCGGCAAAAGATTTGCTTTACATTAACAAGGTTAAAGTTATGGTTAGGTTAAATTAGGTTAGATAAAGGTGTAGCATTAATTAGCTACAATAATTATTATGTAAGTGGGCAGTCCCCACAAAGATAGTGAGATATGATGGGGTGGGGGGCATGTTTATATTACATTGTGAAACTTTCTACACCTAGGCTAGGTGTAGGTAAAGTATTAATTGGCTACAGTCATCATCATACAGTAATTATTGGCTACAGAAAGTCCCCACAACATATGTATACTGTGTGTGTGTGTGTGTGTGTGTGTGTGTGTGTGTGTGTGTGTGTGTGTGTGTGTGTGTGTGTGTGTGTGCATATATGGCCCGTCATCGTTTGGCACGCTGTGTAGAGTTGGTTCCCAAGTTGCATCCTGTGCTGCTGGTAGGGCACTGTGTCCCTGCGAACCTGAAATGGATTAATGGACTAATTAATAAATTAATAATAATAATAATAATAATAATAATAATATAAAGCTTTTTAAGAGTGTTTAAATCTGGTCTCAGTAAGCCTAAGGTCTTTCAAGGTGACCACTCACCATACGTGCTGCTGAACCAGTCCCTGCTTGCTCAGGCATGATACAGCTGTGCTAACAACAGCCTGAGAAATTTCCCTCTAAGAGAGGACGTGCAGAACAGAACAATGACAATGAGGTGATTCTTCATCTGCAGTTATGTGTGTACGTGATGTGAAATGTGATTCAGCAGGTTTCAACATACTTTGGTAGTCTTTCGACTGATTTTGCATACAGTGGTGTGAAAAAGTGTTTGCCCCCTTTCTGATTTCCTATTTTTTTACATGTCTGTCACACTTAAGTGTTTTGGAACATCAAACCAATTTAAATACTAGTCGAAGACAACACAAGTAAACACAAAATGCAGTTTTTAAATGAAGGTGTTTATTATTAAGGGAGAAAAAAATCCAAACCTACATGGCCCTGTGTGAAAAAGTGATTGCCCCCCTTGTTAAAACACAACATAACTATGGTTCATCACACCTGAGTTCACTGTCTCTAGCCACACCCAGGTCTGATTATTGCCACACCTGTTCTCAATCAGGACATCACTTAAATAGGACCTTCCTGACAAAGTGAAGTACACCAAAAGATCCTTAAAGCTACACATCATGCCGAGATCCAAAGAAATTCAGGAACAATTGAGAAAGAAAGTAATTGAGATCTATCAGTCTGGAAGGGTTATAAAGCCATTTCTAAAGCTTTGGGACTCCAGCGAACCACAGTGAGAGCCATTATCCACAAATGGACCTTCTCAGAGTGGCCGGCTGACAAAATTAGCCCAAGAGGCGCCAGCGACGACTCATCAAGAGGTCACAAACAGACCCCACAACCACATCCAAACGAACTGCAGGCCTCACTTGCCTCAGTTAAGGTCAGTGTTCATGCCTCCACCCAAAAGGGCAAAAATAGCCTGCATGGGCAGAGTTGTCCAAGATGAAAACCCACTGCTGAGGCAAAAAAGAACATTAAATCTCATCTCACTTTTTCCAGCAACACACATCTTGATGATCCCCAAGAATTTTGGGACAACATTCTGTGTGACTGATGAGACAAGGTTGAACTCTTTGGAAGGTGTGTGTCCCATTTACATCTGGGTAAAAAGTAACACAGCATTTTCAGAAAAGGAACATTATACCAACAGATAAAATATATGGTGGTAGTGGTAGTGTGATGGTCTGGGGCTGTTCTGCTGCTTCAGGACCCTGGAAGACTTGCTGTGATAAATGGAACTATTGAATTCTGCTGTCTACCAAAAAATCCTGAAGGAGAATGTCCGGCCATATGTTCCTGACCTCAAGCTGAAACGAAACATTGGGTTCTGCAGCAGGACAATGATCCAAAACACACCAGCAAAGTCCCAGCTCTGAATGGCTGAAGAAAAACAAAAATGAGGACTTTGGAGTGGCCTAGTCAAAGTCCTGACCTGAATACTATTGAGATGCCTTCTGGCATGACCTTAAAAAAGGCCCGTTCATGCTCGAAAAAACCTCCAATGTGTGAAATTGAATACAACAATTCTGCAAAATTCTGCCAAAATTCCCCACAACGCTGAAAAAGAACTCATTGCAAGTTATCGCAAATGCTTTTTCACGCAGGGCAATGTAGGTTTGGGTTTTTTCCTTCCTTATTAATAAACACCTTAATTTAAAAACAAACATTTTGTCTTTACTTGTGTTGTCTTTGACTAATATTTAAATTGGTTTTGATGTTCCGAAACACTAAAGTGTGACAAACAGTGCAAAAAAAATAGGAAATTAAGAAGGGGCAAAAACTTTTTCAAACCACTGTACCTGCTTTCCTCATAAAGTCTTATCAAAAGAAAGGAAGTAAGTATTGTTGTTATAATCCGGACTACAAGATTTTTCAAGTTCAAAGTCAAGTAAGTCAGATTTATTTATATAGCGCTTTTTACAATGGAGCATTGTCTCAAAGCAACTTTACAAGTTTAGATTATCTCCTAATAACTACGTCCAATCCCAAATTGAGCGAGCCTAGGGCGACAGTGGCAAGGAAAAACTCCCTAGTTCTAGGAAGAAACCTTGGGAGGACCAAGACTCAAACAGGGACCCAACCTCCTTGGGCGGCGTAGTTGATAAATCTAAGAGCGAACTAAAGTCATGGAGTCAAAGTTCGAATAGAATGTGAAGTATGCGCATCGACATTAAGTGGCCCGGGTATGATGATAAATCTAAGAGCGAAAACTACAGTCATGGAGTCAAAGTTCAACTAAATGTGAAGTATGCAACATCGACATTAAGTGGCCCGGATATGATGGGCTGGAGCTGATGACGGAAGCAGCTTTGAGTGGAGCTCCATCAGATGAACATCATGTGTTGGGGCCGGAACTGCCCGGAACACAGCTCGGAGAGAACAGAAAATGTAATTAGTTATTGATTAAGAGCACAGTGTTTATTAACAATCACTGATGCCAAGTGTAGCATGAGACCCCGGCAGCATTAGCTATAGCAGCATAGCTAGAAAGCTAGAAAGAGGAGAACTGGTAGGAAACACAGCCAAGAGGGATCACATGAGACATTGGCAACCAGAGATTTTTCAGAGACTTTGTTTATAACAGAGAAACGTAGCGTGCGATAATAGATCAGATTTGAACTTTACACTAACATCCAGAACTTCTTTCACAACCTGGATAAGGCATTCATTCCAAATGGAGGATTCAAGTGAATGTTCATAGAATGTCAGCATGACCTGTCCAAACAGAAGCTGTGCCAGGTTTACTCCTTCAGGAAATTCTGTGGATCATGTGGAGGGTGGGAGTAAGTCACAATCTAGCTTGACCATCAGTAATCCTATCTAGTAAATGAGTTCTGTAAGAAGGAGCCAGGAATGCAGCCTCAGCATTGAATATGGTCACAAATGTCACCTGATTGAATCTGCAGTGGCAAAAATTGCAAACTGTATGTCATTAGGAATTTGTTATCTCATCAACCCGATAAGATGATATTTCAACAAAAACAAACCAATCAATTAAATTTTATTAATGACCCCTTTCTCCTACAGAATAACTACAAAATTTTTCACATGCCTGCACTGGCATATCATTATCTCATGTATTTCACCACATATTACATTCTACAGTTTTCTATCTTAACCCTGAAATATTGTCACTGTTAAGTTGTTATTGTAAAGGCTATTGATGCTCTGTATTGTCAAATATCTATATATATTTATATTATTATTATAATTGATGCTGTGTATCTTCTTACATTACAATTACAGAATTTAGCAGACACTCTTAGTACTGATACAGTACAAGCAATTGTGGGTTAAACTCCTTGCTCAAGGACCCAACAGTAGCAACTTGGAGGGGTTGCTCAAGGACCCAACAGTAGCAGCTTGGCAGAGGTGGGGTTTGAGCCCTTGTGATCTACAAATGAAACTTATAAATCCTATAAAAGAGCTAAAACATGCAACAAGCAGATGTCACCTTTCATTTGTTTTTCAGCATTGATGTTTGCACAGCTAGGTTTCAATACAATCCATACTACACAGAAACAAAGTTATTGTAGTCAAACTGTTTTTAGTTACCTAGCAGTTTTAGCTTTGGAGGCTCGAATGGTTTAGTCACATGACAACCTGAAGACAACCCTGAAGAGCACTGAGACTCAGGCACCCGCCCCTAGTGACAAGGTAATCCAGCAAATCAACACACACTGCAACCATGGTCCCACTGTATGAAGCATAACAACTGGACTTACTGGGCCCAGGAACCACTTTGGGCACCATGAAAGCCTGTGTCTAGACTTTGGTGCCAGGGTACCACCAAAGGGGTACCAAGGAGGGGTTGCTCAAGGACCCAACAGTAGCAGCTTGGCAGAGGGGGGGTTTGAACCCTGGCCCTTCTAGTCCACGGTCCAGTATCTTGACCACTGAGCTACCACAGTCCCACACCGGATCTATCCTGTGTATAGGTTTCTCTATTGTTATTCAAAAAGACCGCAAATGAGAAAACAACAGAAATTAAGCTTAAAAAAGAGCTGCCAAAAAGAGATTTCACGTTCTTTGATGTGTTTTTCAGCACTGATGTTTGCACAGCTAGGTTTCAGTACAATCCACGTTACACAAAAACAATTAACAACAGACAAGTTATTGTAGTCACTCTGTTTTTCAGTAAGATACCAGCCAGTTTTATTGTTTTTTTAACTGGATCTAAAATGGTGTTACTCGAATTAATTCAACAGATGATTTTTAGTTATATAGTTTAGAGTTGTGGGGGCTCAAATGGTTTTGGGTGCTGGTAACCCAACGCCATAAAAGACAGACCACTATTTATCTGAGAATGGAATCAAACCAGAGACTCAGCATTTGATGGAACCAGGGCTCTACCGACTGAACCACTGTGGTTCCATCCTCTGATGATTGATATCCCCATGTCACTAAAACCAAAAGTTGCTGTATTGTATTCAGCAATGTGGAGGGTGTTCTACCCTGACAGCAAATAAGTGATGGCCTCAGTTCTGGGCCACACTTGTCATTCTCATCAGCCCACATACAGCTGTGGAATGATGGTGATGACTTCAGCTGAATCAGAACTGCAAGCATCAGGCCATATTGGCCCAGAGAACAAGTCCAGGACAATCTAGATTACACATGCATCCCTGACTCTGAATGTCTGATGTCTGAATTTGGCCCACAGTACGCTTGCCATTGCCATAACTGTCCCATAAGAACCTAAACTGAGCCATATTTACCTCAGAATGGTCTGCTGTCTATGTATTATATATATATATATACAGTGGGGCAAAAAAGGATTTAGTCAGTCACTGATTGTGTAAGTTCTCTTACTTAGAAAGATGAGAGAGGTCTGTGATTTTCATCAGAGGTACACTTCAACTATGAGAGACAAAATGAAAAAAAAATCCAGGAAATCAGATTGTAGGATTTTTAAGGAATTTAATTGTAAATCATGGTGGAAAATAAGTATTTGGCCATCCACAAACAAGCAAGATTTCTGGCTCTCACAGACCTCACCTTCTCACCTTCTGTCCTCCACTTGTAACCTGTATTATTGGCACCTGTTTGACCTCGTTATCTGTAAAATAGAAACCTGTCCACAGCCTCAAACAGTAAGACTCCAAACTCCAAAACCATGGCCAAGACCAAAGAGCTGTCGAAGGACACAAGGAAGAAAACTGTAGACCTGCACCAGGCTGGGAAGAGTGAATCTACAATAGGCAAGCAGGTTGCTGTGAATAAATCAACTGTGGGAGCAACTGTAAGACATACAAGACCATTGATAATCTCCCTCGATGTGGGGCCCCACGCGAGATCTCATCCCGTGGGGTCAAAATAATCATGAGAACGGTGAGCAAAAATCCCAGAACTACATGGAGGTACCTGATGAATGACCTTCAGAGAGCTGGGACCAAAGTAACAAAGCTACCATCAGTAACACACTACTCCGAGAGGGACTCATACCCTGCAGTGCCAGGCGTGTCCCCCTGCTTAAGTCAGTACATGTCCAGGCCCATCTGAAGTTTGCCAGACAGCATATTGATTATCCAGAAGAGGATTGGGAGAATATCATGTGGTCAAATGAAACCAAAATAGAACTTTTTGCTAGAAACTCAACTCACAGTGTTTGGAGGAAGAAGAATGCTGAGTTGCAGCCCAAGAACACCATACCTACTGTGAAGCATAGGGGTGGAAACATCATGCTTTGGGGCTGTTTTTCTGCAAAGGGGACAGGACGACTGATCCGTGTTAAGGGAAGAATGAACGGGCCCATGTATTGTGAGATTTTAAGCCAAAACCTCCTTCCAGTGAGAGCATTGAAGATGGAACGTGGCTGGGTCTTCCAGCATGACAATGATCCCAAACACACCGATCGGGCAACAAAGGAGTGGCTCTGTAAAAAGCATTTCAAGGTCCTGGAGTGGCCTAGCCAGTCTCCAGACCTCAACCAGATAGAATATTTGAGGAGGGAGTTGAAAGTCTGTGTTGCCCCAAAACATCACTGCTCTAGAGGAGATCTGCATGGAGAAATGGGCCAAAATACCAGCTACAGTGTGTGCAAACCTGGTGAAGGCTTACAGGAAACGTTTGACGTCTGTCATTGCCAACAAAGGTTATGTTACAAAGTCTTGAGTTGAACCAAATTAATCGACCAGATAATTATTTTCCACCATGATTTACAATTAAATTCTTTAAAAATCCTACAATGTGATTTCCTGGATTTTTTTTATTTTTCTCATTTTGTCTCTCAAACATAAATATACACACACAGTGATGCTTAAAAGTTATATTTCTGCATAAATATGATCTAAAACATCATAAGATTTTCACACAAGTAAAGTGAAGTAAAGAGTAAAGAGAACCCAGGTAAACAAATGATACAAAAATATTATTTGGTCCTTTTTTCTGAGTAAAATTATTAAAATATTACATATTACTCAGTGGCAAAAGTATGTGAACCTTTGTTTTCAGTAGCCTATCTGCTGTGACCCCCCTGTGCAGCAATAACTGCAACTAAACGTTTCCTGTAACTGTTGATCAGTCCTGCAGACCGGCTTGGAGAAATTTTAGCCCATTCCTGCATACAGAACAGCTTCAGCTCTGGGATGTTGGTGGGTTTCCTCACATTAACTGCTCACTTCAGGTCCTTCCACAACATTCTTTGTTGGTCGACCACTCCTGGGGAGGGTAACAATGGTCTTGAATTTCTTCCATTTCTACACAATCTGTCCGAACTCCTTAGAGATGGTTTTGTAACCTTTTTCAGCCTGATGAGCATCAAAAACTCTTTTTCTGAGGTCCACAGAAATCTCCTTTGTTCGTGCCATGATACACTTCCACAAATATATGCCACTTGTAGCTTTTCTTCATATTGAATATGGTGCTGAAGAAAATTCTACTCCAAAACATACCTGAGACATGATCTCTCTCTCTCTCTCTCTCTCTCTCTCTCTCTCTCTCTCTCTTCACCACCCATTTGCTATAAAGTTCTTTGTTTGCTTGTTTGTTTTTAAGAGAAGTATTGGACATTTTTTGGAATCAAATTAATTAATAAATAAAGATGCTGACTGCTGTGATGTAATACTGTACATGTATTTAGTTATTTGATTTTAAAATTGTACCTTTGCTTTTCCTAGGGTGGGTGTCGGGGCTTCAGCAGATTTTTCCAGAGAGCACAGGACACAGGCATAAGAATGTCTTGTGTGGGACACCAGTCCACCACAGGGTCAGCAGAGCTTGCTGTTGCTGTGCCCTGAACCACCTCCCACCCTCAGACACAGCCAATCATGCCTGCATGTGATGTTTGAAAAAGCACCATACATTTATTACTTATGTATTTACATATTTTCACATTTAACTCCTGTTTTATCACGGTCAGGGTTGCAAAGGGGTCTGTAACATATCACAAAATTCACAGGGGCTGGAGCTTTGAGGCAATGGCTCTAATTGCAGTGCCACCCTGTACATAATTAAAGTAATTAAATAACACCCCAAAAAATACCCTCCACTTTTTTTTACTCCATTTAACTAAACTGAAATATTGAAAATAACGTTAGTTTATGTGGCAACTATTTATGAGCTGAAATTAATATACATTTGTTAAGTTACAAGAATATAAAAGCATTAGTATGATAAACTTCACATACTAATAAACTTGATTTAGTATGAGAACTTTTTTGAACACATTGTAGTGTGAAATATTGCGTTGCAGTAAGGAGTGATTGCATGAAAGTTGCGTTCCCTCTCTGCCATCCTGTGGTCAGGATAAAGATGGCAGTTGATCGTTTGGAGGCGGTGCAGTTCTGCAAACGTTTAAGCTGTTAATGTGTGCTTAATGTACCTGTAACGAGCTGCTAAATGACTGTTTGAATGTTGTATACTACTGTATTTGTTCTACACAAACCCTTGAATGAGTGATAGAAACATTAATCCTAATTACTATAACCATTTAAAACAGTCTGTTCCTGATGGCAATATACGAAATATGTTCTAATTATCCCTCCCATTCATGTGTATTTTCTAACTAATGTTCTAGAATAGGTTAAGGAAAACAAAGACTGGAATGGAGATTAGTGCTATGGAGTACAGAGTACTATGATGTGACAAATCCAAGTGTCCAATCATCGACATTATGTTATATATGGTCATTATACCATTGCAAAAACAACAAATCTAATGGTGGTCTAAGACTTTTGCACAATACTGTATAAACACAATACCTTTTTTTTACAGTTTTATTTTGACACACCACACAAATGCATGACACCCTCATTCATTCCTCAAAGTGCAACAATTAGATCTTCATATTCCAATACTTTACCATCTAAGATACCTAAAGTCAGATGTATACGGGGCAGGCTTCCTCCAGCTTCCTACTGCTGCCTCTTCTACTGGCCTGGACATACAATACATGCTGGTCTGTTGGTGTTCTTCATTTGTTCGCATGCCCATTGTTTCCACTCTGCTGTGAAGTTGATCAGACCAGCAGACGTTGGTCCAGATTGCTTCATGCTGAGTATCCTGCAGAGATGAGATTCTCTTCTGAGCGATGCTGTCCCTCTTTAACAGTGACTCAATGGAAAAAGGGCCACTAAATTTGATCTTGTGTGTTTCAGTCTTGACAGAACAGACTGGTGAAGGAGGATCGGCAGCTCTTTCCACATTTTCATTGTGTTTTTCCCATTTGAGTGGCAAAGCAGGAAACATTTCAGTCATGTCACTGAAGTGCCGGCGCAGCATCTTGGGGGTAATGCTACTCTCATCCACTTTCCAAAAGTTCCTTTTGGCATTTGGACACTCAGGGTCTATTGGTACCTGCAAATAGATAGAGACACTGGTTATATTGCAATTGTACTGTATGAAATTAAAAAAGTAAGTTATACACCATCCCAAAAAAAGACTAACTCACCTTGACAAAGCATTTGTTGGACGACAGGCAGACTCTGATGTTGTTCTCCAGACCTTTCCTGTCCCCAGTAACAAATATACCCAATTTCTCCATAATCTGAAAAACAAAAATAGCAGTGTTAAAGATTAAACCACTAAGGAGATATTATTAGAAGAACAATGATGCAAAATTATGATTAATTATGCATCGTTTAAATGATTATAAATCATAAAATATACCATACGTTAAAAAAATCCAAACACATTAGATTAAAAAATATTTAAAAATATGTTGTGGGTTCAAAATGTGCCTAGGTTAAACTGCGTTAGAGCGTGTGAGTACCACTCCAGAGCATGGTTAACAAAAAAAAAACATATTTTACACCCTATAACATTTTTATAACATCTTAGGTGCAGCATCACTTTCATGTTCATGTTACTTTCAGACTGTACCTGCTTGAAGGTGAGCATCTTGTTTGGAGAATCCTGGATGACATATGCAACCAGGCCAATGTAGGTCCCCTTGGTGTGGCGCTGATATTTTCGTTTCTGCAATCCAGGCGCCTCTGCCGATTCAGGGCCAAAACTTGCACACATGGTTTTGGTCATGGCAGAAACTCAGTGTGTGACTCGTCTAGGAAGACTGAATACAGAGGTCTGGTGAGCCGGGTTTATATACCCCCAGTAGAATATAACAACACGATTGCTGTGCATTCCAGCCTAAATACAGCGATTACTGAAAGATAATGAGGTGTTAATATGTGGGCGGGATCTACAAGCCTCAGACACAGAGGTGCATACCTAAGCTGTGGGCATGTGTAGTGACAAATAACCTTCATTCTCTATTCTTTCAAACATTTTAATGTACCTGTTAAGCACACACAATTATGATGCCTTTTGTTACCTTTGCCTAAGTAAAAAAGCAACAAAAAAAGGGAAGAGGGAATGGAATAATGTTTCAAATGAATACGCAATTGTCTTCGTAATTGGTTATCATGGTCATTTTATTTTACTGCAGTCAGTAATATTTTTAAACGATTTTTTTGGTAATATACTGATATTCGTAAAGTATTTTTTTTTAATTAGCTTGAAGCACTATATTGAAGTTCTATATTATAAATAAAGACTCATGTAAAGACTTATTTATTATATGGTAAATATACAGTAACTCTGTGAACCCTGATGTAATAACAACAACAACAATAACAATAACAATAATAATAATAATAATAATAATAATAATAATAATAATAATAATCTATTAACATAAACATATAACATATATTAACATATAAAATGTAATTTATATTATTGATCTAAATAACTGCTTTACAAGTGAAAATGAAAAAGGTTTTTAAATAAAGTCTTATTTTTCTTATGTTGTGGCAAGCTCTATGTGGAACATATTGTACTATAACAACACCATCAGCAAAAACAACAATAACATATTATACATATGACATATAATACATATGAACAAAACTTAAAATAACACAGTAATTTATAGGCCTCCCTTACAAAAATAAGTTTATTCAAGTGTGCTATTAGTATACTTCATTTAAACAAAACATAAGTGAGTATGAGTTCAGCTGTACTAATTGTTATGTACTTATCTAAGATATTCTAAACTATATTAAGTATTAAGTATAACTGGTTTATACGGACAAATATACAGTCTACTAATATAAAGTATAAGTATTTTGGTCTAGGCCTATACTTATACTTAATATTTTGACTGAGGAACACTTAAGAAAATTATAGTTAAGTATTCTTACCTTATACATAAAGTGTCAGTATTTGTGGCTTATAATTTGGGTGGAAATTAAAATTGATAAAGAACACAGTTATGGTCTTAATCCTGAGAATGTCTTGCAAATTTTATATGAGTACTCCACTGGTAGTGTTAACTTCAAGTCTGCATAAAGTATAGGGTAAGGTATATGTAAGTACATAAAAAAACCTGTTAGCATACTTAAAATAGATGTAGTAAACTATAGATTGTGTTTACTGAGTATACTTGCAGTATGAAAACCATTAAAGAACAGTAGTTTACTGGTAGTATACTTAAAAGTGGGATTGAAGTATATAACTTGTACCTTAACGTTAACTTTTAGTGTAGTGTAATAATACCTAAGTAAAGTTGTTTACTGCATAAAAGTATACTTTTATAAACGAAAATGTTTATAAATCGATATTAGTATATTTTCTACATAAAATAGTCTTGTACTTTACTTAAGTTTACTTTAATAATATGAACTGTAAGCACAGGCTATTAGGTTACTTCAAATTATGTAATGGAACGTAATAAAAGTCCAGTCAACTAAAAATATGACAACTTTAACATGTTCAATGGTTTTAACCTGGATTAAATTGAATTATAAATTAAACAGGTATCCAATTTATGCGAATTGTTGCGTATTGAGATTAGTCAGTTCATGTAACAGCTGGCAAATGAGCGCATATCGTATTTTATTGGTGAGCAATTAGTCTAGTGCTGCGATTCTCACCTATTTAAAGTGATTAGCAGTTTGTGCTTTAATTAACTCGCGCATTAGAGCTGGAATGGGCCAGCTATTAGAATCCGGTACGAAAATACAACTTTCGGTTTCTTTACGGACTTATACAGTGTAACCCACACAAGCAGACAGGCAGGAGAATGGTAGCGTGTTTTGTTTGTGAATAAGATGGACACTAGTGACAACGAATTGTTTTATTTAATGTAGGCTTTATGTAGAAAACATGCACAAAGAAGGCGTGTGTTCCGATTGTACAGCTATCACTCCGCTGAGAGAGGACTGTGTGTACACCAGCTGTTACTGGTAGGACTAAACAATTTCACCCTGTCTAACAACAATTTCTTATCTTCAGTAAATCACCAAAAATACCCAGTTTCTGTTATATTTGTACAAGGGAGGTTGTGCTGGTTAAGTGACCTGTTTTTTTATTTTCTAAATAAAAGTTAAAGCATCTGCACAAAACAAATAAAAAGAATGCACACATTTTAAAAGCTAATGTAAAAAAAATCACTGTACTTCGTAATAACCTTGCATGGTAAAAATAGACAAGTTTAATTTATTTCTATAGCGCTTTTTGCAGCTTTATAACTACCTAGAACCACAGCTCTAACTGAGCAAGCCTGGGGCAACAGTGGAAAGGAAAATGTCTCTAAATGTTATAAGGACGAATCTTTGGGAAGACTATGACTTAAAATCTCCTTGGGCATGGTAGATGAAGTAGGTAACAATTAAACATTGCCATTTAAAGCATTTAGCAGACGCCCTTATGGAGAGACTTAAGTCAGTGCTTTGTATTCTTCTTAGTAGACAATTTAAATGAAACCAAGTTACCTAATAAGATTATAATCTTATAATAATTAATAAGATTATAATAATAGTTTAAATAACAGAAGCTAAATGTAAAAAATAAAAAAGAGCATATTTCAAGAAACTATAGTAAATAAAATGTAATCATGTATTGACTATGATAAATGAAAGGTCAAACAATGTTATGAAGAGTATAATAAAGTAGAGAATATAAAACTACATAATATAAGACAATAGTATATATAATACATAAAATAATACATACAATAACGTAGAAAATATCAAGTCAAGTCAGATTTATTTATATAGCGCTTTATACAATGGAGCATTGTCTCAAAGCAACTTTACAAGTTTAGATTATCTCCTAATAACTACGTCCAATCCCAAATTGAGCAAGCCTAGGGTGACAGTGGCAAGGAAAAACTCCCTAAGCGTTAGGAGGAAGAAACCTTGGGAGGACCAAGAGTCAAAAAGGGACCCAACCTCCTTGGGCGGCGTAGATGAATGAAACTAATTTATATAAACTAATATGTCATGGAGTCATAGTTCAAATAAAATGTAAAATATACTCATCGGCATTAAGTAGTATGATACACAGAGTCACTCTAGGATCGAGTCTAAGCAGGAAAGTCCTTGGCGGTACTTCGTCCCCAGATAACCGGAGAAGGGAGAGAGTTACTGCCCTCTGGTGTGGCCCGGGTATGGTGGGACTGGAGCTGATGACGGAAACAGCTTGAATGAAGCTGCAGCGGATGAACATCATGTGTGGGGCCGGAACTCGTACCGGAACACAGCTCGGAGAGAAAACAGAAAATGTAATTAGTTATTGATTAAGAGCACAGTATCTATTAACAATCACTGATGCCATGTGTAGCATGAGACCCCAGCAGCATTAGCTATAGCAGCATAGCTAGAAAGAGGAGAACTGGTAGGAAACACAGCCAAGAGGGATCACATGAGACATCGGCAACCCAACGTCTCTGATCACCATAAGACTCTTTGGCTATGAACCCCCAGCTCTGCCCTTAGTCCAAGGCAAGGATGCATGAGTCAAGATCACGAGGACCGAAGCCCAGTTCAGCCAGACCGCCCACCCGACACTCCCGGCTAACGGATAAGGCAGGCAGGTCAGACATGACTCCAGACTCCGGCCCCAGTGACCCAAGCCATGCATCCTGGTCTAAATCTAATAATAAACAAAATATGAGTGAGTCTCTGTGTTATTTAGTCCCGAGTCTCGTGTCCTCCACAGGTAAGTTTTGGTGGCATGGCATGCTCAGTCAACCGGATTAGGGAAGGGGGAGTTACTGAGTGACGGGATGGTTAACTGATGACGCTTCTTTAGATGACACAGTAGTGATAGTGATCAATTAAGACATGATATTTAAGTCATATAAGTTTCCCTGTTTGGAGTTTGGTACTTTTTTTTTTTTTCATTTAGAAAATGAACCCAACACTAGGCATGTCCAGCGGTGTCCAAACTTCTGTACTAGCTCTGCTTTACATATGAGCACTCCTCTCATCCTGATATATCGTTTTATCACATAGATCAGCCCTAACATTTACACTTATGTTTGTACTGCTTCTGTGTGTGCTTACCCATATCACAGGTTCATTTCCTGTATTGGATTTCTGTTTCCAAATTGGAAATGTTATGTTTTGTGTACTTCCAATGGTAGCTATGTTCACATTTAGGTTGGGGACACCATTTGGGATTTTTTTTTCCTGTTTGTGTAAAAAAAACAAAACACTTAAACGTTATAGCATATATAACCAGTTGGCATTTATAGTTTTGAACCGCAAATTATTTGTCAACTGTAAAATGTGCTTTATTGCTTATTTATTAACATTTTTATTTCATAATAATACGATACAGTGCAATGTACACTCACCAATTACTTTATTATGTACCCCTGTTCAATGCAAATATCTAATCAGCCAATCACATCACAGCAACTCATTTAGGGATGTGGACATGGTCAAGACGACCTGCTGATGTTGAAGCCAAACATAAGAATGGAAAAAAAAGTTGATTTAAGTGACTTTGAATGTGAAATGCACTATAAACAGTTTCTCTAAATATGATAAATATTCAATTTCTTATTCACTTAATTCTTGGTCAGGGTCATGGGAAAGCTGCTGCATAGCCTGGTGACACAGGGCACAAGGCAAGGACAACCATAGACAGGGCACCAATCCATCGTGGGGCACTTGCACTCATACACACAGATACATTGTACACTTACACACATGTCTTTGGACTGTGGGAGGAACCCAGAGTACCTGGAGTAAACCCACACTGACCTGGGGAGGACATGTGAAACTCCACACAGGTGGAGTCTGAGGACAGGATTGAAGCAGAGACGCTGAAGCTGTGCCGCCTGCCTCCAAACATCACTGGAAGTTGTAGTTCATACAAAACTGTAGTAAAGCGACAAATCACCTTTACAGTGGAATTATTACAAGTGAGGGGCATTATGTATCTTGAATTTCTACTGTGTAACAGTATTCATTTGCCTTGCTGTGCCCCCCACTTCGGGAACCACTGAACTAAAGTAAGACATTAGCACAACACCCAAGTGTTTTACTGAGGGAGGGAACAGTAGGTCACATGACTTACTTTTAGAACTTTAATATCAAGACATCTTGCTTTTGTGATTGAAAATGCGTTCTCTTCTGCAGTGAGGAGAATGTTTGGAAATTATGTGAACATGTCAAGACTCAGGAGACGTGCCCAGTAAACGAGGTGTACGCAGTCTTCATATCAAACGAAAATAAACAGGTAGGTGATTTAATAATGCAGCAAATATTGATACAGTATTTTGACTGATGTTTCTACTCTGTATTGCAGGTTCCAATTTGGAAACAGAAATCCAGCAGAGGAAATGAACCTGTGATATGGGTAAGCACACACTGAAGCAGTACAAAGCATATAAAGTTGCGCTGCATTATGTGTGATAACTGGCTAATCTTAAATCTTTGTTTTAGGATTACCATGTGATGTTACTGCACTCAAACCCACAAGGGCAGAGCTTTATTTATGATCTAGACACCATTCTCCCCTTCCCATGCACTTTTGATGTGTACTCGAGGGAAGCCTTTCGATCTGATACGCATTTAAAACCGCAGTTTCGAAGGTATGCTTAATAGTAATATGATGACGTTAGACATTTTAAAAGTGCTTAAATGTTTGTTATATAAATGTTTACTACTTTCAGGAAAATACGAGTTATACCAGCTGTCATGTACTTGAAGACTTTTGCTTCAGACAGATCTCACATGAAGCATCCCAATGGAACATGGCGTATGCCCCCACCTTTATATCCCTGCATAGAGACAGCAGGTAAAGATACCAACGGTTTTTCAATACTTTTTTCTCCTGTTTTAATGAATTGATATAAAAAGACATGATTTAGACAATTTCTTTCTTAAACTGCATGACAGAAGACAGCTGACATGATTTCAATGGCAGAGTGAATTCAAAAAATTGTACTTATTTGAAAGGCATTTGTCAGATTTGTGTGTGTGTGTATTCATTAATGCATGCATTCGTCGTCATACCCACTAAAGAATACTATACTTGTTGCCATGATTTTATGCATTGCACTGCTGTCAGACGATTGGCTGATTAGACAATTGCACAAATGAGTAGGCATACATGCGTTCCTAATAAAGTGTTCAGTGAGTTTGTACACCCACAGATATCAGTAGAATCTTGGTTTCAGAATGGAGCTCATTATGGAAACAGGTTCGACTTGCTAGAGTCTACTTCCATTATTTCGTAATGGAAAATACTTTATTTCTGTGGTAGCCTAGCGGTTAAGTTACTGGACTCTGGACTAGAAGGTCCAGGGTTCAAATCCCACCTCTGCCAAGCTGCCACTGTTGGGTCCTTGAGCAACAGTAACCCACAATTGCTTGGATTGTAAGATCGTACCAGTTGTAAGTCGCTCTGGATAAGGGCATCTGCTAAATGCTGTAAATGTAAATGTTCAAAAAGCCATTTGGAACACCATGTGTGTCAGCTGCACAATACTGATACTCTGCATGAAATTAGGTTTCTCAGGTTGAATTTTCAAGTCATTGTTCATTATAGATTAGGTGATTTAAAATACTCCAAACGTTATAGCTGGACATTATAGAATTCTGATAATGGGGTTAACTTTTAATATATATTTTGTTGTAGAATCCAAGATGAACCTTGATGACTTCATCAGCATGGACCCTAAGGTGGGCTTTGGGGAGGTTTATAATCTTTCTGAATTTGTGCAACTCTTTGTAGCCAAGTGATGAATTTTGGAAGACTGTATTAAGTAATACAGAAGTCAGAGGTAATGTCCAACCAATGCAGTAGACAGTGTGAATCTCCTCTGTAAATCCCAGTGCTCACAGCTCTATGTATGTTTGTATTTGTTAAGTGTTCTTCACACCATCAGGGTTAGTTGTTAGAGGTGTAACGATACGATGCAAGTTGGACGATGAATTCTGGTTTTTATGCTTTCTAATGCAATTGTATTTTTTGAACACCAAAAGGCTCAATCACATGTCAATTTAAGGTAGTATTAAGTAATTTAAATTTGGTGAAGCATCAGTACATTTTGTTCCAGTAGCATTGTTTAAAACTTCCAATTTATTTTTATTGTAGGGGATTAAATCTTATTTTATACAAGAAAAGTGCACGTTATTTTGATTTGTTGTTCTTCGGAAATTAAAAGAGGAATCTCTTCGTTTAAGATATGCTGGCTAGTCACCGGCTTTACCGCCATCCTGACTAGGATTAAGCAACGGAAGGAAGGTTCTGTTTACAATTTTCTTGTCATTTCCTGGAAATGCAGGGATTGTTTTTTTGCTTAAAATGTGCATTGCTTTGCATACACTTCAGAAATAAAAATGCATGACTTTTATCGTATGTAAAATGGCGAGCTCAGTTTCATGAGTGTATTGTCAGAGAATGACATTTGTAAGATATTGTATGTCTTGTACAGATTGTGTGATTCCTTGGAGGGGCTGCTAATATCCAATAATCACTGCTGTAATGTATCCTATCAGTAAAAAATGCAAGACCCCATTTGCTACTGTTTGTTATTGCTCGATCATTATACAGCCATTCACATTCACAACTGCTGCAACTGAATTGCAAATGATGCTGGCTGTACCTAATTTCTCTCCACTTGAAATTGTAATTGTTACTTAAGTACGTTAGGATTAAGCACAACACTGAAAGAGGAACATGTACACGACGTAACTTTTATTGATGGTTTGTGTTCTTGTACAAATGAGTGGTGGATATACAAAACGCTATTAATGAGAATTGTGTTGAAAGTTAAAACAAATTCAGTGTTTATGCAATTGCTGACAGATAATCCTTCACTTCAGCTGGCGAGAGTCGACGGAATCCGGCGTTATTACAGATGCCCACTTCAATATTGTCTTCTGTCATTTGTCCCTCAAAGCTTTCCTGTGGAAACATTTACAATGGAGAACTTCTATAAATAAATCATATTTTGGGTAATTCTAATGTCAATGTTACTGACGTAAGCCAGGTCACATAGTTGGTCTAAGGGCTATTATTCTGCTTCTGCACATGTAAACATTTTAAATATGTAACCCAGCAGTATAAACTGCTCAAAAGGTTTAAACAGTTTGATCAATAAACACACCTTTAAGGTCAAGATGGCTGTATGTATAGCATCTTCAAGCTCCAAGTCCTCATTGTATCTGAAATGATAATAATGATTTTAAATATCAAGTCAAGTAGTTTTTATTGTCAATTCTGCATATATCCAAGACATACAGAGAATCGAAAGTACGTTACTCTCTCACCCAAGTTACACAAAAATAATAAATATTAAAGATGGTTAAACTAAACTAAGTGAACTAAACTAAGAATATAATATATGACAGTTAACATTTAACAGAAAAGAAAAGACACTACAGACATGAACAAATGCAGACATGATGTGTAAACAGTGGTCATGTTACAGTTGGTGCTGAAAAGATGGGAGAGACAGTACCAGTGCAATCAGGACTAGTATAAAAATATTTTTTTAATTAAAGAAAAATGATGTAAATGCATCCATATTCCTGTACTTTACATTTCAACTCAGGGAGTAGTAGAGTACTTGTCACCATCAAGCAACATGCCAAGGCATTAACATGGAAATGGTTTGTTTATCCAGTAGCAGGCAACACAAACACTCTGTTACTTTAGCTTAATTTGTTTACGTATACTCTCCATAGTATTCCATACCGTCCCAACTTTTTCTGATTTGGGGTTGTAGTTTTCCTGAGCTAACTTATCCAGTAGTATTTAGTACAGTTAATATGGATGATGGCACTTATTTGAATGTCTGAGGTCAGGTTTGACAGCTGTGTTTTTCTACCATGTTGCTCGGAAATATCAATATACTTTTTTTGCATTAATGCTGCCCTCACAGATGTGACCAAGCAAATACCATGACACGCCCTGGCTTTTGGACTTGTTGCTGATAACTGCCTTTGTCATTGGTTCGGAGCGTCCATTTCTCCAAAAAAAGATCTGGAATACTTATTGGTCTGACCACAATACACGTTTCCACTGTGTGATGGCCCATCCCAGATGCCTCCGAGCCCAGACTTGGGTAACAGGAGGCTTGTTTTTGCGCAGTTAAGTTTTTAGTGCCATTTGTGAATGCAACTCCATACTGTAGGGCTTGACAAAGGTTTGTCAAAGTAATCCATTGCCCATGTTAAATCATTTAATAATAATATGCACTCTAAACGAAGAAATACGCAAATCCCTTCCAATCTTTTTTTGAGGAACACTTTTTAAACATTTAAATCATTTTCTCACACATTTGTTGACAAACTGGAGATCCTCTACCCACTTTTGCTCCTCAAAGACTCAGCCTTTTTACCTCATTGACTCTCATAACAATAGGGTGATCAGTGTCTAAGGACTCCAATGTCATAACAGCCCTAAATGGTCCCATCCCAACTTTTTGGGGATTAGAAGTTGGCCAGAAAAAACATGAAATATCTTGTGTTCATACTGTCTGCAATAAAATTTCCATACCGTCCAATCTATTTCTTATTTGGAGTTGTACAATATCTTCCCATTCTTTGAATTATATTATTGAGCTATTTGTTTACTAAATATTAAAATGCTAATTTTGCCTAACTGTTAGTACTCACTAATGAGTAATGGGAAAGATCTTGCACCCTGTAAATATACTTATTACATGTTGCATGCATGTCACTTTGAATATTTAGAAATGTAATGTATTTAAGTGTCAAACTGGGTGAAATGCATATGTAAAGAAAATGTACTGTTCTTTTTGGCACTTAACTTAATCATGAAGAAACATTAAGAATGACAATAAAGTTTTCTAAATTGATTTCATCTGTTCCAGTGCTCAAACCACCACTCTGCCCTCTATCTGGTTGAATGGGCATACAACACCTCCAAAACTTACATGCTTAATATTTCAACTTTTACTACAAACTTATTAATTAGATAATTTCATTGGGTCCCTTTTTGAGTCTTGGTCCTCCCAAGGTTTCTTCCTTATAACATTTAGGGCCTTGCCACTGTCGCCCTAGGCTTGCTCAATTAGAGCCGTGGGCCTGTATGTGTGTAAAATCGCTTTGAGACGATGCTCTATTGTAAAAAGCACTGTTGAAATGAATTTGACTTACCGTTTCTCAAGGAATGTTTTTCCATTCACATAGTTCTTTCCCATTGCTGTGGCTTTCCAGGCAAAATATGCACCCTGTGGGGTCAGGAGGAGCATGTTTTAAAAAATGTTTGCCACAGATACGTCACATAATGGAATAAAGACAAAGCAAGTCGGAACAGATCATGGGAGGGCTTGTTTTACCGAGGGATCAGACTGAAAGAGGTACGGTCGGTCCTCATCCCAACCAGCAATGAGCAGGGAGACTCCAAATGGTCGGACACCTCTATGAAGAGAAACATAAAATTAGAAAGGACATGAAAAGCCATTTGGGAATATGAGGATTAACTGATTCTTACACTTGTTTAGACATCTACAAGTCCTCTGTACCATGTTCTAGTGAAATTACTTTTTTTTTTACCGCTGTCATCAAACTAAGTCACCAACTGCATTATAATGTATATGTATCACACCATCACAAAAATATTCCTACATCAGATTACTGTATTATAATAAAATGACTTAATACACAACTCTACTGTGCACTGGCATGTTATGGCTCTTGTACATACCCAGACTGTGTGTATTCCTGCATGACAGATGCCACCCTCTGCACCAACTGGCCTGTAGGAATGGGTTCTTGGTAAACCAAGAAGTACTGCTGGGCCAATTTCCTGGCTCTCCTGACTAGGACTCTGTCAGAAAGAAAAACATCCAATACCAGGGCTGATGTAATACATACACTCACCAATCCCTTTATTAGGTACAGCTTCTTGTTTCTACACTCATTGTCCATTGTATCAGTTCCCCTTACCATATAGAAGCACTTTGTAGTTCTACAATTACAGACTGTAGTCCATCTGTTTATCTACATACTTTTAGTCCCGTTTACTCTATTCTTTAATGGTCATGACCACCACAGATCAGGTACTATTTGGGTGGTGGATCATTCTCAGCACTGCAGTGACACTGATTGTGGATCAGACACAGCAGTGTTGCTGGAGTTTTTAAACAGCGCAGTGTGTCACTGCTGGACTAAAAACAGTCCGCCAACCAAAACTGTCCAGCCACCAGCGTCCTATAGGTAGTATCCTGTGAGCACTGATGTAGGATTAGAGGATGACTAACACAAACTGTGCAACAACAGATGAGCTATTGTGTCTGACTTTACATTTACAAGGTGGAGTAATATGGTAGATGTGTCTAAAGGTGTGCATAGCGAGTAAACACAGTGTTTAAAACTCCAGCAGCACTGCTGTTTTTGATCCCAACCTACCAGCAAAACACAAACTAACACACATCCACCACATCAGTGTGACTGCAGTGCTGAGAATGATCCACAAACCAAATAGTACCTGATCTGTGGTGGACCAAAGTAAAGGAAACGAATAGTTAAAATGTAGAGAAACAGATGGACTGCAGTCTGTAACTGCAAAACTACCAAGTGGGACTGATCAAATGGACAATGAGTGTAGAAACAAGGAGGTGTACCTAATAAAGTGCTCAATAGTTGATTGTTTTAACCACTGTTACTGTTAATATACATGTATAAATAAGCTTATTGTTCTTGTTGATAAAAGTTAAATGTTCAGGGGAAAATAGTCAAAAAGCACTGATAATCTAATCTTCATTTTCAATCCTAAACCAGTATGAAAGCTTTGATTATCAGCTACTACATCCTCACAGTGTCTGAGCTGTCTCTGCAACCTTCTGTTGCTAAAACATGCAAAATGTCTCAGCCCAGGATTTGTACCCGTGTCTCTGGAACTGTGAGGTGACAATGCAAACTACTGTGCTACCATTCTGCCCGTATTAAATACTTCAACATAAACAGTAAGTTCTAAAACCTACTGTTGAAATACACAAAAAGGTTACAAAACTATACATGTATACAAATCTAAAGATTTGTAGGAATGCCAAATACTGTGTTCAACTAGTTAACAAAAGGCCAAACTTTAAATATAACAGATTTGTGATTCCATTATATTAATGGTCACTGATAATGAAACTCATGTTTACTGATGCGTTCTGTGGTTCGCATTGGAAAAGGTGTCTAATCAAAGCCTATACAGGGGGGGAAAAAAGTATTTAGTCAGCCACTGATTGTGCAAGTTCTCCTACTTAGAAAGATGAGAGAGGTCTGTAATTTTCATCATAGGTACACTTCAACTATGAGAGACAAAATGAGGGGGAAAAAAATCCAGGAAATCACACTGTAGGATTTTTAAAGAATTTAATTGTAAATCATGGTGGAAAATAAGTATTTGGTCATCCACAAACAAGCAAGATTTCTGGCTCTCACAGACCTGTAACTTCTTTCAGAAGCTCTTCTGTCCTCCACTCGTTACCTGTATTAATGGCACCTGTTTGACCTCGTTTATCTGTATAAAAGACACCTTGTCCACAGCCTCAAACAGTCAGACGCCAAACTCAAACCATGGCCCAAGACCAAAGAGCTGTCGAAATACACCAGGAAGAAAAATTGTAGACCTGCAGCAGGCTGGGAAGAGTGAATCTACAATAGGCAAGCAGGTTGGAGTGATTAAATCAACTGTGGGAGCAATTGTAAGAAAATGAAAGACAAACAAGACCATTGATAATCTCCCTCAATCTGGGGCTCCACGCAAGATCTCATCCTGTGGGGTCAAAATGATCATGAGATTGGTGAGCAAAAATCCCAGAACTACACGGAGGGACCTGATGAATGACCTGCAGAGAGCTGGAAACAATGTAACAAAGGTTACTCAGATCCTGCAGTGCCAGGCGTGTCACCCTGCTTAAGCCAGTACATGTCCAGGCCCATCTGAAGTTTGCCAGAGAGCATATGGATGATCCAGAAGCAGATTGGGAGAATACCATGTGGTCTGATGATATCAAAATAGAACTTTTTTTGTAAAAACTCAACTGGAGGAAGAAGAATGCTGAGTTGCAGCCCAAGAACACCATACCTACTGTGAAGCATGGGGGTGGAAAACATCATGCTTTGGGGCTGTTTTTCTGCAGAGGGGACAGGACGACTGATCTGTGTTAAGGGAAGAATGAACGGGGCCATGTATCGTGAGATTTTATGCCAAAACCTCCTTCCATCAGTGAGAGCATTGAAGATGGAACGTGGCTAGGTCTTCCAGCATGACAATGACCCCAAACACACCACTCGGGTAACGAAGGAGTGGCTCCGTAAAAAGCATTTCAAGGTCCTATAGTGGCCTAGCCAGTCTGCAGACTTCAAACCCCATAGAAAATGTGGAGGGAGTTGAAAGTCCGTGTTGCCCCAAAACATCACTGCTCTAAAGGAGATCTGCATGGAGGAATGGGCCAAAATACCAGCTACAGTGTGTGCAAACCTGGTGAAGACTTACAGGAAACGTTTGACCTCTGTCATTGCCAACAAAGGTTATGGTACTACAAAGTATTGAGTTGAACTTTTGTTATTGACCAAATACTTATTTTCCACCATAATTTACAATTAAATTCTTTAAAAATCCTACAATGTGATTTCCAACTGTTGGTTAATGTAAGTGTTTCAGGTAGGCTGATATATACAGTACATATTAAACTCCTCAGTTTACAATGCGTTCAACTGACAATGGAGTTGTCTGAAAGTATCCCCATCATAAATCGGGGAGCACCTGTACAAGCTCTAAATCGAACAGACTGGTATAAGACTGGCGCAACCATCCCAAATACTGACTTTTCAGTAAACTTGAGAGTTGTTAAAATATAATAGAATACATATGCTAATTATGGGGATATGAACGAGACAGGAAGATGATTATATGAATAATAAGTACAAATATACTACCTGTAGTCAGGACCCATACCACTGTACACCATGCCAATGTTTTTAGTTATTGGTTCGACTTTGTGAACGCTCTGTTCATCATACAGTATGGACTTTTGTTTCTTCTCTGTTGCCAGTACCACTCCATTAGAGGCTGAACAGTGTAGAAAAAGAGGAGAAAATAAGTGCCAGACAGGAGACTGCATTCTTTCTCCATGCAGCACATTGGGTCATTTAGTATCACAATGTATTCCTAGTAAATTAATGATAATGACAAATGTCTTTACAATTTTTATTGTAACAGATCATCAAATTGAATTAGTCTTCACCTTTTATTCCTACAGAAGGTGCACCGGCTGATACAGCTGCCAACGCATACTCAATCTGTACCAGTTTCCCTGAAGGACTGTGGAGAAAGAAATTAGCTTCATAAGACAATTCTGCATTTATTTTACAACCTTTCTGGATTTAATGTAATGTGATAAGTACGTAGGAGCAAGTTACCAACTAGGTGTGGGCAGTGTGGCAAAACATCTTACCATATTTAACATTTTAAATAAACACTATGTATCACAGCAATATTTAGCTTAACTGGGGTTTTGCTATCATGTAACAATAACTCTTTATTAATTATTTTTATCTGTATCACAACAATACTTTGTATAAGGTTTTGTTATGTAATGCAATATTTAGATGAACTGAAGGTTCTGATTTACTTTACAGCTTATGATTAACAGAAGCTTCAGCTCCACTCAAGTTGTTTCTGTCATCAGCTCCAGCCCCACCATACCCGGGCCACGCCAGGGCCAGTAACTCCCTCCCCTAATCCGGCTGGCTGGGGACAACGCGAGATCCTAAAGTGACTCTCTGTATTGGACTACATAATGCCAATATGCACATTTTATGTTTATATTACTACAGACTTATTTGACTAGATAAATTATGTTCATTCTTACATTTATCATCTAAGCCACCCAAGGAGGTTGGGTCCCTTTTTGAGACTTGGTCCTCCCAAGGTTTCTTCCTTGCCACTGTTGCCCTAGGTTTGCTCAATTTGTAAGGCTGCTTTGAGACAATGCTCCATTGTAAAATACGCTGTATAAATAAACCTGACTTGTCAACAATACTTTGTTTAAGGTATGCAATATTTAATTTAACAGAGAAATAAATAAATATAATGAATTAATTTTTGAAGATGAAAGGGAAAAGATGGGAAATGGGCAGGTAGGTGTGAGCCATGGATCTGATGCCAGTCCATTATAGTGTGAAGAAGTTCTCTCTCAAGCAACCTATCTCCCTCAGCCGCAATCATCCATGCCTGCCTGTGACACCTAGTCCTAAACTATTCACTTACTACTACCATGTACTGCAATTAGGGATGCACCGATCCGATATTAGGACTGGATACCTTTATTAAGAACATGAGCTGGATCGAGTATAGGAAAATTAAGCCGATCCATCCGCTTTAATTTTGTGACATGTGCTACTCTGTACATCAGTTACGCCAAAAAGTTTGATGGCAATGTCTGCCAAACAAATTTTGCAAGGGTGGTGGTGGCGAAACTGCAAAATACAACATATAATATTTGTGATTAATACCATATTAATGAATTAACAATATATCAATATAGTTCAAGATGTTTGCTTTCTTTTTTATTTTGAATTCTGCCAAGGACCTGCACAGTTTTTATTTTAGTGACACATAAGTAGCGATTTAGTACATTTATATCTGTGTGTTAATTTATGATGTTTTACAAAGTTAGTGAAATAATGTTTAATTCAACACTGATACCTTATGTCTCTTCCAAATGGTGACGTATATGGTTTATTAATTCAAAATTGGTTCAAAAAGTTAGATCTGTGCATCCCTAACTGCAAAACTCCACTTAACTGAGATTTTGCAAACAAAACAATACAGTAGTTCAGAGTTTTAAAAAAATGCACTTTTTTGTAAGACAAATATGGAAGTAAAAAGGTAGAACAACAGATTCTATCCAATCGACTGTTACTTAATATACTAAATATATATTACAGTTACAACAATTTTACTATATTAAAACAGTATAATAATCACAGTAAAAGCTATTACCAATGCTTTCTAATCATAAAACTATTTCTCCTGTTGATAAAGTTTAAATATTCATCATAAGGGATGCCAATAAAGATTTCAAAATGTAATAAAATAAAAGCACTGACTGCTGAAAACACAGCTTAATGTCTATCGTGATATAAATACATGACTATACTAAGAGCCTCAATATCGAGTCAAGTCAGATTTATTTATGTAGCACTTTTTACAATGGAGCATTGTCTCAAAGCAACTTTACAAGTTTAGATTATCTCCTAATAACTACGTCCAATCCCAAATTGAGCAAGCCTAGGGCGACAGTGGCAAGGGAAAAAAACTCCCTAGTTCTAGGAAGAAACCTTGGGAGGACCAAGACTCAAAAAGGAACCCAACCTCCTTGGGCGGCGTAGATGATAAATCTCGCCCAGTTCTACATTAGTGAATTGCAATTACTGGAGAACTCAGCTTTGCTCACTAAATAGCAGCTCTCAAACCATATTTTAGGACTTTATGTATCAAATCTTTCACTTCACTATTGACCCAGTCAGATAATAAAGTAACAAGAGAAAGTACAAACAAAGAGCTTTGACTGAACGTTTGCAGTGTGGAGCTCTATTAGCGTGACAGTGCATCTCATATCTGCTGCACACTGATCGGCACCACACCTCTCTTTTCTACGCCTTTATAATAGCCAGGATGATTTATAAGGACGGATTTATAAACATATCAATTTACAGAAAACTTGAATTTAATGTGTACGTTACCTAAATGTAGTAAGAGAAAAACTATAGCCCCGCTCTGCCATCTTTATTTTCTCCGGTTTGGTACAACTGCCGGGTAAAAGCTCTTCCAAAATAAAAGACTCTCACAGAAAGTTAGACTGCGGCTGAAATTGAACTCACTTTATTTGAGCAAATTGTCATTTCATGCTATATTTGGCGGTTAATTATAATAAATCTACTGCTGTATTGGTGAGCTTAGCTAATTGATTAACTTTACAACGTTACAAAGTATTTTATTGCATATAGTTCTCTCTCTCTCTCTCTCTCTCTCTCTCTCTCTCTCTCTCTCTCTCTCTCTCTCTCTCTCTTTATATATTCTTTTATATTCTTATATTAATTATTATATTAATTTAAAGCACTGGGACTGTGGTAGCTTAGCTGTTAAGGTACAGAGCTATAGACCAGAAGGTCAAGGGTTCAAATCCCACCTCTGCCAAGCTGTCACTGTTGGGTCCTCCAGCATAACCCAGAATTGCTTTGGTTGTAAGAGTGTTTTAATTGTAAGTCAATCTAGATAAGGGTGTCTGCTAAATTACATAAATGTAACTGTCCATTTTCAGTTCAACTCATCACTCTCATATAGATGCACTTTATGGTTCTAGTACAGACTGTAGTCCATCTGTTTCTCTACATACTTTGTTTTTTCTCTTATACTATATTCTCTAATGGTCAGGACCCTTCAGGACCAGCACAGATCAGATACTACTTGGGTGGTGGATCATTCTCAGCACTACACACTGATTTGGTAGTAGTGTTAGTGTGTGTTGTGTTGGAATGTCCAGATTTGAACCCTTTAGACAATTTGTGATCTCACATTAAACACAAACAACAACACTTTTGAAGTACACCAACTATTCGAAGCTATTACCATTCAGTGGACCATCACTGATTTAGCAATTTTGGGTTTGCCTCATTATTTTTCTTTTACACAAATACATTACTGTAAATAGTGAACAATGAGGTATGTGTGTGTACATATGGACGCCATGATGGTGACATCCATTGTGCAAACATGGCATATGTAAATATTAACTTAAATATTAACATAACGTAAATGTAAACAATATTATTTTTGTGCAGTCCTAGTTTGAAAGCTTGGTGTCATATAGATTTAAATGCTGTTATATATTATTTTTTAAATTCTACAGTGTAATTCACACAAGCAAAAAGTAGTGTCAAAGTGTAAACAGAGCGTCTACAGTTATCACATTCTTCACGTTCACGTTTTTAAATCGTGTGCATCACGTAACCTTTGTATTCTATGCACATTTCCCTAAAATTTATTCTGCTGTTAATTCTCTCAATAAATAAATTAAAGAATGAATTAAAACAGTACATGAAGTCGAATAGTTAGACTTTTATATTTGCTCAAGGCGGAAACTGGAGTGTTTTATTCGCGTTTCTCCTCGTCCCTTCGACAGGCTTGCCTTCTGAAACCCAAGGTATTGTCTGTAAACAATTGGTTAACCTGAATATTTATGACGGAACGCGTCTGCTTTGTTATAAAAACGTATTATTTGGCCATTTTATGTGGTGTTATTTTGGGAGATCCACTTATAATAGCGTAGTTGATGTAAACGAGGCGGGATGGTAATGTCGGGCAAAGAGGAAAGATGGCTCCAACTCGCTCTCCGTTACGGTTAGCTAAACTGGATCTCTAGTTTAATTCGTTATTCCGCTCAAGCTGAGTGTAATTTGGTCTCCTCTTCTGTCTGCGCTGAGTTTAATTTAGTGTTTGTGGGAGTAGGTTGTTGATCCTGAGCGTCTTTCTGTTTGATTGACGTTGATATTTGAGGTTGAGCGAGTTAGCTAGAGTTAGCATAATTAGTTAGCATCGTTACACAATCTGTAATAATACTAACATTTCTTAGTGATAATATTTAACACGCAACATAGTGGTATTTACGACATCATCTTTAGTTCGTTTAATGCTAACCTTACCCTAGAAGACTCTAAACTCTGACACTCTCACATCTAAAGACAAGTCACAGACATTGATTTTCCAGACTGGGGATCTTGCATGGTCACTCTACAAAACTGCAACTAGATTCCTTATGAGTTATGTCATTCATATATTGTTCTTTTTTAAGTATATAAATGATTTCCCATCATGCTCCTGGTGGAATTTTACAGGAAGAGAAAGTGTTGACCAGTGGAGCAGAAACAGAAGCAGCTTTTGGCCCTAGCTGCCCTTGCTGTGTCCAGTGATCTGTTGATCATCTGAGACGTCCCTGTACTCACTTTGCTGCTTCTCGTTTGGTGCTGAGCAGAGCTTACTTATTTTTTGTCGTCAATGTTCACATCACTGTTTGCGTCAGGCAAGACTTAGTAATAATAAGTCTGTGGGACTGTGATAGTCTAGTGGTTAAGTTACTGGACTTTAGACCAGAAGGTTCAGGGTTCAAAGCTGCCACTGTTGGGTCCTTGAGCAAGACCCTTAATCCACAATTGCTTGGACTGTACCAATTGTAAGTCGTTCTGGATAAGGGCGTCTGCTAAATGCTGTAAATGTAAATAATATTGATGGATGTTATAATCGGATATTCAGGATGACAAAAACACCAAGACAGCTATCCTGACCACCTTACACCAAACAATCGAGGTGACACAATTATAGCAAGACATGATTTTATTCTGATGGTGAAAATTTGTCTGCAACAGCGAAATCACTTGAAGTTCTTTGGTGTAAGGCTGACATAACACCTTAGGCAATATGAACAGAGCTTCCCAAAGTTGTTGCAGCACAGAGTCTTGTTAAATGAGCAGCATTTTGAACACATTTACATTTTATGTCACTTGGCAGACGCCCTTATCCAGAGCGACTTACAATCCAAGCAATTGTGGGTTAAGGGTCTTGCTCAAGGACCCAACAGTGGCAGCTTGGCAGAGGTGGGATTTGAACCCTGGACCTTCTGGTCCATAGTCAAGTACCTTAACCACTAGGCTACCACAGTCCCAAACTTCTCTCGCTCTCGCTCTCTCTCGCTCTCTGAGATGTTACCTATGTTTTGGAAACTGGCCCATAAATTCACACTAATCACTATATGTGGTATTTGTAAGATATACTTTCCAACGACTTTCTCACTTTTTGACCTTACTTGTTTTTAATACCATCATAGAAGTAAACAACTAGCTTTCTTACTAAAGTAATATTTTAAAATGTATATTTACTTGTTAAATACATATTCTTGTATATATTAACAATCAAACCATTTACAACATTATCAAGATGTTTTCGAGATGCAGCATATGCAATACTTTAAGAATGATACACTTTAAATAGTGCAAGCCTGTAATAAAAAAAATAAGTGTTTAATGTCCACATTGACTAGGGCTGGGTATTGATTCTGATTCACCAGGTCTCAATTTCAGTTCAACATCAGGTTTTGTTTGGATAAGAAAAGAGTTTCAGAGAACTAGTTTTGTAATTGTACAAAGAACACTCAACCTACCATTATTAGAATTTCTAGTGTTTATATGAAGCGTTAACTTGACCCATCTGTGTTTGGAATGGCCACTTCACTCAAATGTTTATGTCAGGGTAAACATAGATCATTAATAAGGCTTCAAAAGCCATCATTTTCAACAATGCTGTATGGGCGTATATCTCTATCTAACCTTTAGCACAGTACTGTACAATACAGTAATTTTCTTTGTATCTAATATAATAATGTAGCAGTGTTAGGTCAACTGGTGCTTCTAAAGTGTTCCAGTGTGTGCATGTGCCCTAGCATGGACTGGTGCTCTGTGTAGGGTTGATTCCTGTTTTGTGAGATGATGCTTGCCTCGGGAAGCAGCTGGCTATTTGTTGCTGTCGAATCAGTGTTGCCTGTAGGATTTTTTTAAGGAGCTTTCAGGCCCTCTCATAGGGAAACTCTCCCAGAGGTGATTTGGTTTCACCAGCATTTAGGCCATCATGTTTGGTGATAGAAGAGTTTACTTGACCTTAAGCATTTGTTTGTTTATAGAAAGAATGTGTGCCTTTTTCTTTGTACATTTCTGTAGACATTCATAGATGTCATGTGATCTACTGTGGCTTTCTGTGGTCTCAAGTATGGCTTTAATTTAACATAGTATTGCCAAAATGCGGCGCGGTAACGAAGTGAGCAGTGTTCTGAGTTATGAAGTGCCTGTGTGTGTGGCCGGAACCGATCTATGCAACTGTAAAATCTGTCTAACTTATCTACAGACAATTTACTTTTCTCTGTTCCAAAGTAATTATAAGACCTTATATATCATCTCTCTGTTCTCTCTTCTCCCTCGAGTTTGAGAGTTAATTGCTTTCCACTTTTGTGTCACTCCATCCTTTGTTTCAAATGAAAAGCCCCCTGCAGAGTTTTGAGATTTCATGAAGTTCTGAAGCAGGGCCGGCTATACATTTTCTAAGTCTATGTAGCGGAAACACTGGCCGTTTCTCAATATGTGTAGTTTTCTGTGCTTGTGTTCTTGTGTACTTGTGAAACGTCATCAGTCGCAGCCCGAGTACTGTTCCATTTATAAGTTAGGTTCTAACCAAGTACGCTTCAAATCTCCGGATGTATTCTTGATCCGCCCATATTACCGAGGATGCATCGGAGCAGACTTGTGCGTACTTGAACAGCGAATTATCCCACAATGCATTGCCAGCTAGGTAATGATGTTTGAGAGGACTCCCAACTGGATGTATAATTTCTAAAGTAACACTGTTATTGTGTCACGGAATGAAGTTATAAGGTTTTTTTAGGCGAGAATGTAGTTGTTTAAAATTCAACCATGCAGTCAGTTTATCAAGATAAAGCTTACACAAAAAAATGCTCAGACGATTTCGGAGATGTGACGTGAAGCTATTAACGTATTTATTATGCGTTATATTTATTATTTGTTCAGCCTGTATTCTAAATATGAATTGTCTGATATAAATAGAAGTTCAGAATTAAATTCCCTTCTAAAATCAGACTTGTTTGGTGCTTGCTTATGTTTGGGAAGATATTTATTTATGCTTAAATGCGATCGGTTCGTTGTTACATGTAGATTAAACTTCTCAATAGAAAGTAAGAGATCTGAGGACGTGTTCCACCACTGACAGGCTTTATACAAGATGTTTTAGGTCTTTATCTAGGTGTAAAAAGTAAACCGTGTTGTCTCCATAGCCAAGTACGCTCCTGTTCCAATTGTAGAGTAACCGAACTGTGTCCTCCCATCATCAAGTCCAACTTCGTAGTCCAGACTTAGGAAGTATGCAAGTCCGAACTTTGTGTACTTGGTATTGAGAAATGGCCACTGCGAATGTTAGCTTGAGCTTTGTTGCTTTGTGTGGGCAGGCAATGGCTCGCGGGCAGCAGAAAATTCAGTCTCAGCAGAAGAATGCCAAAAAGGCAGCAGAGAAGAAGAAGTCACAGGGAGCAGATCAGAAGACCGCTGCCAAAGCAGCACTCGTCCACACATGTCCTGTCTGCAGGGTGAGCTCTGACTGAATGCTGTACATTTAATGCATATACATGTCTGTTCCCAGTGGTCTGCACTAGCTATTACACATTGTGGCATTTGTTTATTATTTCTTTTGCATTTTGCAAAGCCATTTTTTCCTCCCTCTATAGACACAGATGCCAGACCCTAAGACCTTCAAGCAGCATTTTGAGAGCAAACATCCCAAGTCTCCTATGCCCCCAGAGCTGGCAGATGTGCAGGCATAAAGAACACTAGAAATTAACAGCATCTGAACTTGGGGTAAACAGATGTTTTAGTTTGTAATCTACAAGTTTTAATTTCAAACTGTTAGCTGTTTGCATGACGTATGCTCTCGTTCACAGACCCAGGGGACAAAGTGAAGTGATTCAGCTTGGCTAACTGAACTCAAAAACAAGACAGACTCTGGACATGCTGTGACAGGAGACCTCTAAAGATGGACTAAAGCACACCAGCACTCTTTGGTTTTATATTTTTATATGTATTTTCCTTAATTTGGGCCAGCTGTCATTTCTAGCGTGCTATGTGCACTAACAGCCACGTCACGTCCTGTTCAGCCCCTCAGTATTTATCTACCCTTGATTCGTTTCTTCTCTCCTGTTACACGTTTGCTTTAGAACTGCTACTCCTCAGTAATACTCAGACAGCCTGTTCAGTTCTTTAAACATGAGCCATGCTAGGGATTGTATCACTCTGTAAATTAACGTTATTGGCACGGATTGTGATTGGAAAAGACCAAATCAGGTGTGGGGGGATTATCATAGTAATAACGCTCTTGCGGAGTACTTTGGGGGTTCAGTAGAGCCCCTGGAGTTGCTTAACGTGTGCGCAGTTTCTTTCTTTCTTTCTTCTATTTTTTTTTTTTTTTGCTAAGGTTTTCAATAAATGTGTAAGCATATATTCAAAATGTTTTGTGACTTCTTATGAGGCTTGTAATGTCAAAGTCACAGCGACTTTTACAATAGAGCATTGCCTCAAAACAACTTTACAATTTTGTAGGCTAAAACTGAACAACAGAAGATTGGGAAAAACATTGCCTGGTCTGATGAATCTCAATTTGTGCTGCAGCATTCAGGTGGTGGGGTCAGAGTTTGGCATAAACACCATAAAAGCACAGATAATTCTGCGTCTGTTTCACCACATCCCAAAGATGCTCTACAGGATTTTAAGCTGGCGACTGTGGAGGCCATTTGAGCTTTGTGAGATGGTGTGTAGAAGATGGGTACACTTGTTCTCAGTGTGTTACTGATGTGGTGGTGCTGTGTTAGTGTGTGTTGAGTTTGTATGAGTGAATCAGACCCAGCAGTGCTGCTGGAGTTTAAACATCTCATTGTCATTGCTGGACAGAAATTGGTCCACCAACCAAAACTGTCCAGTCACCAGCATCCTGTCCTGTGAGCACTGCTGAAGGATTAGAGGGTGACTAACACACACTGAGCAACAACAGCTGAGCTACTGTCTCTGACTTTACATGTACAAAGGGAAGCAATATGTTATAGTGGTGCTTGAAAGTTTGTGAACCCTGTAGAATTTTCTATATTTCTGCATAAATATGACCTAAAACATCATCAGATTTTCACACAAATCCTAAAAGTAGATAAAGAGAACCCAGTTAAACAAATGAGACAAAAATATTATACTTGGTCATTTACTTATTGAGGAAAATGATCCAATATTGCACATTAGTGAATGGCAAAAGTATGTGAATCTTTGTTTTCAGTATCTGGTGTGACCCCCCTGTGCAGCAATAACTGCTACTAAACATTTCCTGTAGCTGTTGATCAGTCCTGCACACCGGCTTGGAGGAATTTTAGCCCATTCCTCCATACAGAACAGCTTCAGCTCTGGGATGTTGGTGGGTTTCCTCACATTATCTGCTCACTTCAGTTTAACAGCAACACCATGTGAGTTCACCAGCTAAACCATCACCAGAGTAGCACAAACCAACTTGGACCAATATGGAACATAGAACTGGAATAGTCTTGCGGATTGTCCAGTACACCAGCATTCAAAACACAGTATACAGTCGTGCTTGAAAGTTTGTGAACCCTTTAGAATTTTCTGTATTTCTGCATAAATATGACCTAATACATCATGAGATTTTCACACAAGTCTTAAATGTATATAAAGAGAACCCAGTTAAACACATGAAACAAAAAGATTATTCATGTGGGCATTTATTTATTATTGAGGAAAATTATCCAATACTACATATTACCGAGTGGCAAAAGTATGTGAACCTTTGCTATTGGTATCTGGTGTGACCCCCCCAGTGCTGCAATAACTGCAACTAAATGTCCTGTAACTGTTGATCAGTCCTGCACACCGGCTTGGAGGAATTTTAGCCCATTCCTCCATACAGAACAGCTTCTGGGATGTTGGTGGGTTTCTTCACATTAACTGCTCACTTCAGGTCCTTCCACAACATTTCGATTGGATTAAGGTCAGGACATTGACTTGGCCATTACAAAACATTACCTTTATTCTTCTGTAACCATTCTTTAGTAGAACGACTTGTGTGCTTAGGGTCGTTGTCTTGCTGCATGACCCACCTTCTCTTGAGATTCAGTTCATGGACAGATGTCCTGACATTTTCCTTTAGAATTCTCTGATATATTTCAGAATTCATTGTTCCGTCAATGATGGCAAGCCTGGCCCAGATGCAGCAAAACAGGCCCAAACCATGATACTACCACCACCATATTTCACAGATGGGATTGCTTGTTCACATGATCTTTAGCAAACTGCAGACGAGCAACAATGTTCTTTTTTGGAGAGCAGTGGCTTTCTCCTTGCAACCCTCCTTGCTTCCTCCATTTGTCCAAACTCTTTAGAGATGGTTTTGTAACCTTTTCCAGCCTGATGAGCATCAACAACTCTTTTTCTGAGGTCCTAAGAAATCTCCTTTTTTCATGCCATGATGCACTTCCACAAACGTGTTGTGAAGAGCAGACTCTGATAGATCCCTGTTCTTTAAATAAAACAGGGTGCCCACTCACACCTGATTGTCATCCCATTGATTGAAAACACCTGACTCTAATTTCACCTTCAAATTAACTGCTAACCTTAAAGGTTCACATACTTTTGCCACTCACTAATATGTAATACTGGATCATTTTCTTCCATAAATAAATGACCAAGTATAATATTTTTGTCTCATTTGTTTAACTGGGTTCTCTTTATCTACTTTTAGGACTTGTGTGAAAATCTGATGATGTATTAGGTCATATTTATGCAGAAATATAGAAAATTCGAAAGGGTTCACAAACTTTCAAGCACCACTGAAGATGTGTCTAATTGAGTGCACAGTGAGTGAACACAGTGTGTCTGATCCAATTGTTCCAGCTCAACACACACTAACACCATCATATCAGTGTCACTACAGTGCTGAGAAATATCTGTTATCCAAATAGTACCTGATCTGTGGGGTCCTGACTCTTAGAGAACAGAGTAAAGGGAACTAATCAAGTCACAGAAAAACAGATGGATTACAGTCTGTAAGTGTTTTGAGTATAAAAGGGTTTTGCTTTCTATTGGTACAGAAAAACTGCTTGTGAACTACAAAGTGCACCTATTTGATAAGTGGAGCTGATAAAATGGGCAGTGAGTTCAGAAACCATTAAAGTGATTTTAATGGTTTTAATGTATTTGCTGATCCGTGTACATTCTACACTCAATGTCCATTTCATCAGCTCTGTATACTGTATAAAGAGGGTCTCAGGATCACTCAGTGCTAATTCTACCACTGGGCCACTGGACTTGCACAGTGACACCCAGAGCAAACACACCTATATTGTGTGGAATGGGAAGAAAAGCCAAGTATACTGAAGCTAAGATGGCATCTGCCAATAATGAGGAACTCAAAATGGAATCTACAAACAATGATGTCCCAGTTTCAGCTTTCTATTGGTACAGAAAAGTTTTATTGCATACCTGTTAAGCCTTGCCTTGTGTTGTGTTACATGCACCGTAAAAATCTGCTGGCCCATCACTGAGGTGCCACACGGTTTAACCAGGCCATGTTTACACCTGAGCCCTGTGTTCTCTGGGATAGGTGTCGAAACAAACTGTTGGTTTTGGTGTGACAGTTATTTAGACAACTTACATTTCTAGTAATCCTACTTTGAAATGTGGGAAATTTTGGACCAGTGTAAGCACTCTATGATGGTATTGCCTAATTGTTTAGTTTTCTCCTGTATATTGATATTAAAGTAAAATAAAATAATGAGAAATACTTACAGTTAAGTGCAAAATATGAATAGGCTTTACTGATGTTCTGTCATTACCACAAGTAATAACAATATTTAACATTTTAGATTACGATAGTAATGAAACTTTCAAAATGACAGCTCAGAGTTTGCATCTTTCATTCTGAATTCCATAGATTAGACCACAATTGCTTTAATTTCTCTTTGCTTACCCTCTATGCAGTTGTTGGATCTTCTCATTTGTAATACTCCTCCCTACTCTTACTGATATGTTCTTACTATATTGGCCAGTGGTTCTTACATTTTCTCTGACTTGCATTTCACTCCAGACAGTATGAACCCAACATACTTCATGTTTTCTCTGGTCAGCTTCTTTTAATTTTTAATATACCTATACATCCATTCCTGCAACTTGGAAAGGTAAAGCATTTACCACTTTGTAATGTTGTCATTCCTTCTCGGAACACTTAATAGATGTTTTGGCACCGAGGACATCAAGCAATGAAGTGTTCCAGGTGATGGTTCATCCCAGATGACTCTGAACCCAGAGAAGTCAATACTACATACGAGCAGGGTTATGTCTTGTTTTTGCACAGTAACATTTTAAGTGGCATTTTTGAATGTAGCTCTCTACTGTGGGGCATGACAGGTTTGCCAGGCAATCCCATGCCATTGTGCTTATGTCAGCTACTGATGACTGATGGTTCTTGATGCAGTGCTGTCTGAGGGATCAGAGATCACGGGTGTTCAGCTTGGCCTCGCTGTTACCGCACTGAAATTCCTCCAAACTCCTTGAGGCATTTAATGATATTTGCATTGTTGAGGGAGAAATATGTGAATGACTTACAGACATTCTTTGATAATCACTGTTTTTGCACAATTCAATCATTTTCTTAAAGTTTTGACCTTTTGGTCCATAGTCCAGTGCCTTAACCGCTAGGCTACCACAGTCCCGTGGCCTGTTTGTAATAACATTCATTTAGGAGTTTTTTTTTTTTTAATGCGTCGCAGGCATGGATGCATATTAACAAATTAAATTAAGCTGACCAGAAAAAAAACGATGAAATATCTTGAGTTCTTAACGTCTGCAATGAAATAAAAGTCAAGGTAATTGCCCAGAAAAAAAATGTACTGTGAAATTTGACAGAACCATGAAATGGCCAAATTACCACCAAAATTCACAGTACATCTGTGAAATAATTCATGGTCAGTTCACAGTCCACCAAGTTTACAGTTGTACTATGAAATTTGACAGTAGAACCATGAAGTGGCCAAATTACCATCAAAAATTCATAGTAGAACTGTGAAATTCATGGTCAAACTGTGAAAGCTCACATTAAAACTGTCAAGCAATTCACAGTTTTACTACGAAAATTCACAGTACATTTTTTCCTGGGTGTAAGACACTGCGTTTTGCTTTTTCATTTTCCATACTGTCCCAACTGTTTCTGACTTGGTATAAATACTTCTAGGGAGAACCCTCATTTCATTTTAACCTCCGATGAAATGACCATTGTGTAGAACCTTTTTCTTCCTTCTCGCTTATACTTTGCATTCAGTAGTACACACTTCTAATGTCATGAGCAACGGTTATTTAAACTGATTGCTACCTAACTGGAACACAGGGGGCAGTATAGGACAGCACTCCGGAAATTTGCAAGTAACAGTGAATTACGTAGCTTTTTTTTGTTTTTAGTTTCACAGATAATAGCGTGAATAAACACTTTATCACAGTTGAGTCAGTCTTACTGATTAAGTGTGTGTGTGTGTATGGTGACACATTTAAAAACAACACCGACAGAATTTTCTTTCCACAAGGGTACTACTTTTTTAGAGCATCAATCGATATCACCTCAACTGTTACCTCTCAGTAGACAGCCAAATATAAAACAATAAAAACTTAGAACAAATTACTGGAAAGTAATAAGATCAATACTTGATTTTCTTTTACATTAGCCCACATTTTCCTATATTAGGCAAACCGCTTTATAGGCAAGAGATTTGGAAAGAATAAGGTAGTGGTTATTTATTGACTACATGTATTCTGTCATATACTGAATGTTGCATATATGAGATCATTACCTGTTGTTTGGCACTGAATACGTTGGGGTCCTATGCAAGCTAGCGTATTGATTACGACTACACAAACATATTTTATTCCATCTGCAAAAACCCACAACAAGAAAAGCCACACATAACCAAAATAATTATTTCTTACCTGATTGCTTGCAAGACATTCCACATAATCATTTCACAAACTACAGAAATAACCTCTGTTCCTAACACCATAAATGGCCAGCTTATTTTACATCATGTGAAATGTAAATAGAAATTAAATAGTATACATGTTTAAACTGTGTTAATATAGTCTCATAATTAAATACAACCTCAGCATGACAACCTGACAGAAAGGTGGGACAATAATAAATGCTATAAATAGTACATCAAGCAACAGGTTGGTTCAACCTGGACTGGGGAAACCAAAGAGACGTGTTCATAGGCAGCCACAAGTCTTCACCACCATGTTCCGATGTTTTTTGAGTATTACGTTGTTGTTGTCATCGTAGAACAGCACAGAGATGGGGCTGAGCTTCGTTGGTGCACAGCAGGCCTTTGGCACCTCATCTGGTTTTATTAGATGAACCTGCCAATAACAAGAAGTCACCAATTTGATGATGAACCAACCATATTTCCAATAAAATCAAGAAAACCTCAGAAAGCCTCTTAAGCCTTTTACTTATGGGGCCACTTGACTCTGAGCACAGACAGTGACCATTTCAATGGCATTTCCTTGAAGAAACCTAAACACAGTTCACCATGGAATGCATACAAACTGCACCCTGCAGGATCTCATCAACACAGTAAGATACACATGAGCAATGGTCCCTCTTTTGCTCCTAAAACAGTCTTCACTCTTCTGATGATGAGTTATATTTTGGAACAATGACTGTAAGGTCAGGCACTTATGGACAGTAAGCCCTGACTCACTGTTTGTATTTCAATTCATCTCAAAGGTGTAACTGTTGAACAATTCAGGTGGGATATCTTAAGAACATGGGCATGGGAAATGTTCGAAATAGCATACTATACCTACTACTCATAATAAACTCCACCCAAAGGTCATAAGTAGTATGCAGTACAGTATGCCAAAGAATCTTGTATGACTTAAGGTCAAGTTTGCTGTCAGACATACAGTGGGGCAAAAAAGTATTTAGTCAGCCACTGATTGTGCAAGTTCTCCTACTTAGAAAGATGAGAGAGGTCTGTAATTTTCATCATAGGTACACTTTAGCTATGAGAGACAAAATGAGAAAAAAAATCCAGGAAATCACATTGTAGGATTTTTAAAGAATTTAATTGTAAATAACAAAAATTCAACTCAATACTTTGTAACATAACCTTTGTTGGCAATGACAGAGGTCAAACATTTCCTGTAAGTCTTCACCAGGTTTGCACACATTGTAGCTGGTATTTTGGCCCATTCCTCCATGCAGATCTCCTCTAGCGCAGTGATGTTTTGGGGCTGTCACTGGGCAACACAGGCTTTCAACTCCCTCCACAAATTTTCCATGGGGATAAGGTCTGGAGACTGGCTAGGCCACTCCAGGACCTTGAAATGCTTTTTATGGAGCCACTCCTTCATTGCCCGAGCGGTGTGTTTGGGATCATTGTCATGCTGGAAGACCCAGCCACGTTCCATCTTCAATGCTCTCACTGATTGAAGGAGGTTTTGGCTTAAAATCTCATGATACATGGCCCCATTCATTCTTCCCTTAACACGGATCAGTCGTCCTGTCCCCTTTGCAGAAAAACAGCCCCAAAGCATGATGTTTCCACCCCCATGCTTCACAGTAGGTATGGTGTTCTTGGGATGCAACTCAGCATTCAAACACGACGAGTTGAGTTTTTACCAAAAAGTTCTATTTTTGTTTCATCTGACCACATGATATTCTCCCAATCCTCTTCTGGATCATCCATATGCTCTCTAGCAAACTTCAGACGGGTCTGGACATGTACTGGCTTAAGCAGGGGGACACACCTGGCACTGCAGGATCTGAGTCAATCTCGGCTTAGTGTGTTACTGATGGTAGCCTTTGTTACTTTGGTCCCAGCTCTCTGCAGGTCATTCATCAGGTCCCTCCGTGTAGTTCTGGGATTTTTGCTCACCGTCCTCATGATCATTTTGACCGCATGGGATGAGATCTTGCGAGGGGCCCCAGATCGAGGGAGTCCCAAGATCAATGGTCTTGTATGTCTTCCATTTTCTTCCAATTGCTCCCACAGTGGATTTATTCACACCAACCTGCTTTCCTATTGTAGATTCACTCTTCCCAGCCTGGTGCAGGCCTACAATTTTCTTCCTGGTGTCCTTCGACAGCTCTTTGGTCTTGAGTTTGAAGTCCGACTGTTTGAAGCTGTGGACAGGTGTCTTTTATACAGATAACGAGGCCATTAATACAGGTAACAAGTGGAAGACAGAAGAGCTTCCTAAAGAAGAAGTTACAGGTCTGTGAGAGCCAAAAATCTTGCTTGTTTGTGGGTGACCAAATTGTTATTTACAATTAAATTCTTTAAAAATCCTACAATGTGATTTCCCGAATTTTTTTTTAAGTGTACCTATGACGAAAATTACAGACCTCTCTCATCTTTCTAAGTAGGAGAACTTGCACAATCAGTGGCTGACTAAATACTTTTTTGCCCCACTGTAACTACATGGCATGCTGCATCCCAAAATGCAAGGTGCCCACAAGTAATAGAGGGAAACTGGGGAAAATTGACACCAGTGACATCCAGCTTCCATCAGCTGAGTGTATATACTGTTTATACTCTGATCTAATACACATGGCATCTATGCGTACACACATTTAACTGCGGTTTGTGTTACAGAAGGAATGAACTACTGATCCTATAATACATTTCACTACATGGTAGTCACATGACAGTAAAGTATACCAACTGACAATAGTTACAATTTGCATACTACACTCTCCGGCCACTTTAATAGGTACACTTGTTCAACTGATGGAAATATCTAAACAAGCAATCACATGGCAGAAACTCGGTGCATGTAGACATGGTCAGATGACCTGCTGAAGTTCAAACCAAACATCAGAATGTGGAAGAAAGGTGATTTAAGTGACTCTGAAGCTGGCATGATTGTTGGTGCTAGACAGGCTGGTATTTCAGAAACTGCTGATCTACTGGGATTTTCACACACAGCCATCTCTAGGGTTGAGAGAGAATGGTCTGGAAAGAGAACATATCCATTAAGTGGCAGATCTCTGGGTGAAAATGCCTTGTGTATGCCTGAGGTTGATGACAGAAATTCAACATAACTCAAATAACCACTCGATGCAACTGTGGTATGCAGATGAGCTTCTCTAAATGCAAAACAAATCAACTTTGAAGCAGATGGGCTACAGCAGCAGAAGACCACATTGGGTGCAACTCTCGTCAGCTAACAACAAACAACTGAGGTTACAGTTTGCATGGGATAACCAAAACTGGACACTAGAAGATTAGAAAAATGGTGCCTGGTTAGATGAGTTTCAATTTCCGGTGTGACATTCGGATGGTAGGGTCAGAATTTGGTGTACTTGAAAGCATCGATCCATCCTGCCTTGTATCAACGGTTCAGGCTGAAGGTGGTGTAATGGTGTGGGGGATATTTTCTTGGCACACTTTGAACCCCTTAATTCCAACTGAGCACTGTTTAAACACCACAGTCTACCTGAGTATTGCAGCTGACCATGTCCATCCAGTGTACCCATCTTCTGATTGCTACTTCCAGCAGGATAATGAGCCATGTCACAAAGCTCAATTCATCTCAAACTGGTTTCTTCAGCATGACAAATTTCACTGTATTCAAATGGCCGAAACAGTCACCAGATCTCAATCAAAGTCAATGGTGCATCGTCTCAAAGTAGCTTTACAAATTTCTATTATCTTCTATTATCCAAGTCCAATCCCAAATTGAGCAGGCCTAGGGCAATGGGGGCAAGGAAAAACTTCCGAAACGTTATAAATCCAATAGAGCGCCTTTGGGATGGGGTGGCACCCGAGATTCGAGTCGTGGATTTGCAGTTGACTAATCTGCAGCAACTACCTGATGCTGGGGTGTCAAGTATGGACCAAACTCTCTGAGGAATGTTTCCAGCACCTTGTTGGATCTATGCACTGAGAAGGGGGATCCAACCTGGTACATTTCCATTTACAGCATTTAGCAGACGCCCTTATCCAGAGCGACTTACAATTGGTACAGTCTTACAATCCAAGCAGTTGTGGGTTAAGGACCCAACGGTGGCAGCTTGGCAAGGTGCACTTAATAAAATGGCCAAAAATGTTGCACACTGGTACAGAAGCAATACACAATATGTACTATACTGTGTACTGGGCTACAGCTGAGCACAGTCACTGCATTTGGGATGCCATTCCACAGGCGAGGGAAAGGGGCACTATAATTAAAAATAAAGAAATAATAATAATAACAACAACAAGGTTCCAACACTATATAACATCGCGATAAAATATGGCAATATGTGTATAGTGTTGCATTGATTGTAAAGGCTTGTTTTATTTAACTGGGTAAATAATGGCTGAGCAATGGATCAATCAAGGGCACTCACACCAGTGCTTCTAAAGACACCGCCCACACATTTCATCACTTCATTACCTATTCCATGGAATGCAAAGCCACATATAATGCCCTGTATTTCCAGTTAAGGCTGCCACTGTGTATTTTATGTTTATTCAGCACTATTAATATACTAAAATTAATGGCTTTAGTCCCTGTGTACTGTGCGTGTTAATGTGGTTCAAAAAGCAATGCGGGTCTGTGGGATATTCAGCCTTGCAGTCTAAAGGAAGCATTTTATATAAACATTCTGATACAATCTTAGAGGTACCAACCACCAGCTGGATCATGGCATGATTAGTAGCATTCATACAGGAGCCCAAAGGATAGTCACATTCGCCATCACAATAATAGGCTGAGTAACCGGGAGGAGCCAAAACCCAGTCCTGAAAAAGACGAAAAGCTTCGAGGTAGTGTACACTCACAGGTCACAATATTAGGCACACCTCCTTGTTCAGTCTCCATTTTATTAGTTCCACTTACCACATGGAAGCACTTTGTAGTTCTACCAGTACAGACCATAGTCCATCTGTTTCTCTACATACTTTGTTCGTCTCCTTTAGGAACCATTTGGGTGGTGGATCATTCTCTGTACTACAGTGACACTGATGGTGGTGGTGGTGTTGTTAGTGAGTGTTTTGCCGGTAGGAGTGGCTCAGACACAGCAGTGCTGACGGAGGTTTTAAACACCTCGCTGTCACTGATGGACTGAATATAATCCACCAACCAAAAATGTCCAGCCGCCAGCATCCTGCATCTTGTGAGCACTGATGAAGGATCAGAGGATAACACACAGGCCTAACACAAACTGTGCAACAACAGATTAGACTACTAACTCTGATTTTACTTCTACAAGGTGGAATATATAGTTTGGTGGTGCAATAAAGCTTGCTTGCTTGTTGGTTTATTATTTTATTTAACATCGTACAAGCATTAACGCCTATATTCACAACAGACACAAGGTCATAGCAACACACTAGTCATGGACCAATTTAGAGTGGCCAATTAAACTACTGCATGACTTTGGAACGTGGCAGGAAACCGAAGCACCCGGAGGGAACCCACATAGATACGGGCAGGACATGCAGACTCCACACAGGCGAGCAATGTGGTAGATGTGTCTAATAGAGAGCGCAGTGAGTGAACTTCAGCAGCACTGCTGTGTCTGATCCAATCGCACCAGAAAAACCACACACTAACACACCTCCACCACATCAGTGTCACCGCAGTGCTGAAAAAGATCCACCAAGCCAATAGTACCTGATCTGTGGGGGTGCTGACCATTACAGAACAGAGTACAGGGGACTAACAAAGTATGTAGAGAAACAGATGGACTACAGTCTGTAATTGTAGAACTACAAAGGGCATCTATACGGTAAGTGGAACTGACAATATGAACAGTGAGTGTAGAAACAAGGAGGTGTACCTAATAAAGTGATCGCTGAGTGTATATGTCAACACATACTGAAACAAAAGCTCTAAAACTGTCAGGAATTGAATGTTACATTATTAATGGCTTGAAAGACAATCCATAGGCAGGCAGTTACATTGCAAATACATCTTTTTGTAATCAGAGGTAACATTGACATATACAAGTGTTTACCTTCCAGCCCAGGTCACTGAAGCTAACATATAACTCATGTTTTTTACAGGCTTGTCGTCCACTGCTCACAGGGTTTTGATCTGAAATGAAAAGGTGACGCATTTTAAATCATTTATTATGAGGCAAACGTAGTGGCTTACATTGTGTCTTAGAACATAATGACCCCTAGATAATCCTAGAAAATAATTGTGATTCTTTTCTTGAAAACACGCTAGCCAAAGTAATATTATAATCACTCATGTTTTACTAACGGGCATCTTATCTGTGTTCTATACCAGAGAGAACAAGACAAGGACAGTAAGCCAGTTGACTAGCTTTGAACACTGCATTACAACCAGAACTTATTCCATTGTGCCTTTTATTGTGTTGATTGTGATTTTGTAACATGTTTGAACAACAGCACTACTGTACAACTGTTGTTGCTTACACCCTACACCTTTCACGTACATGTTTGCACTTACCAAATATACCAGGTCTGTTTGGGTGGGGCAGATCAGTTTTGTATTTTTTCTTCCTTTGGTTATTGTGTCTGAGAGCGCGAGGTGGCCGGCAAGGGGCCTGGCTGGCCCTAAAGAACGTCACCATAAAAGGCTGTTTGGACCGTGGGCCTCTGCGGCCAACCAGTCCCACCCATCCGGCAGATAACGTGCGGTCTGCGAAAGGTAAACAGAACAATGAATATCCAAAGGTGTACAGATAGCACTAGTGTACATTTATTTAACATCATGTGAACACAGCCATAATTAAACATTAACCTCATCCATCGAGTTCTGTTTAACTATGCACTGGTGAGAAGTTGGCCTTAATGGTTACCAGGTGAAAAACACTGGCACTATTTGTTTACTCTTTGACTCCACCTCCCATGTACATGTAGTGGAGGCCTTGTTTTTCTGTTCATCCAAAAGGAGAAATATGACTAAAACATAACAAGGGTAAGTAAAGGTTCACATACTTTTGCCACTCACTAATATGTAATGCTGGATCCTTTTCCTCAATAAATAAATGACCAAGCATAATATATTTGTCTGATGTCTTTAACTGGGTTCTCTGTATCTACTTTTAGGACTTGTGTGAAAATCTGATGTTGTTTTAGGTCACATTTATGCAGAAATACAGAAACATCTAAAGGGTTCACAAACTTTCAAGCACCACTGTAACTGTGCAACAGACAAACTACTGTCTCTGACTTTACATCTACAAGGTGGAGCAATATGCTAGATGTGTCTAATAGAGTGCACAGTGAGTGAACACAGTGTTTAAAAACTCCAGCAGCACTGCTGTGTATGATCCAATCGTACCAGCAAAACACAGACTAACACACCTCCACCACATCAGTGTCACTACAGTGTTGAGAATGACCCACCACCCAAAATAGTACCTTATCTGTGGGGGTGCTGACCATTAGAGAGCAGAGACAAGGGGACAAAGTATGTAGAGAAACAGATGGACTACAGTCTGTAATTGTAGAACTACACAGTGCTTCTATATGGTAAGTGGAACTGATCAAATGGACAATGGGAGTGCAGAAACAAGGAGATTGGTGAGTGTATAAAACACTTGCTTTGCTCACATTGTTTGAAAATATTTCTATTAACATAAACCATAAAAAAAAAAGTCTAATCAGATGCTTACCATCCTCTGTCTCCACGTACAGGCGGATACCCATGTTGCTTTTTGGTTGTAGAAGCCAGTGGTTGCTGGCAGTTGTCACATCGAAGGCCAGCCAACCCTCTTGTCCAGCTGGCACTGACTGCATATCCAGTAAGACCAGCTCAGGCTCTCTAAAGCACAAGATCAAATTGTCGTGGAGGAAACTCGCGATGATTTATAAAGGTTTCCTACAATGGCTTGGATGTGTCTGCTCTAGTGTATAATATAGCACTCCTTATTTCAGTGCTGTGTAACCATCATTTCATTCAATTTTGTTTAATAGTGATTTTAACAGTATACAATGTTGCAAAGCAGCTATACAATGAGCAGTCACTAGACCCCCAAATGGCTAAGCTAAAGCCGACAGGAAAGGAAAAGCACCCTAAGACGTATAAAGCAGAAATCCTGAGAGGGAACCACAGTTAACCTGGAGAACCCATCCACCTTTGTGTGACTTGTGTGACAACTAACTACCAGAGGTGGTAATAATGAAGTACAAGTACTACCTTACCTGTTTACTTGATTATTTCTGTAACATAATACATTTTACTTTTACTTACTACTTTTCAAAAGCAATATCTGTACATTTTACTACGTTTTCAAAACAGGCTTTTTGCTTTAGCTTTTGTGAATCTATGTATTTATCTATTTTATTTAGGCAATTCTAGCCAGGCACGTAATGAAGCACAAATCGGAATGCTAGGTTTATACTTGTTGCATTGCAACCGACAAAAATGATGCGATCACTGTGGCTCCGCCTGTCGCAGCGGTGTTTTAAAGAGTCGACTAAAGCTAACTACTTTTTGGGTTGAAAATCATGATATACTGCATTACCGAATATTGGCATGTCTAGTTAGCAGCATTTATTAAGTTTTTTGTATATTTTGGTTCCTCGGGTCTGAATTTACCGGTAATAAAATTCTGTTTTGTGGTTAGCTTAAGATGATGTCGTCATTTGTATGATTTTTGCAGATGATTAACATAGCTGTAAAACACACCATTATGTACCCTCCGTGTCATAGCTCTGTAGCTCTTGCCCTCAATAACAGAAAAGATATCCTGTTTCAAAAATTGAGTTAGAAAGACTTTTTAAAGAAACTCTTTCTTTTTTACTTATAGTACATAGAGTAGCATGGACGTTTATACTTCTACTTGAGTAAAATATATAAGCTATAATACTTCAGCTTTTACTTGAGTACTTTTTATCAGAATAGTGATACTTTTACTTAAGTGAAGAACTTGTGTACTTCTGCCACCTCTGCCATCTGCAGCAGTGGTTCATGCAATCACGCAATGTTGCATTAATGATAGCAGCCTGTAATTTGGTGCCTAGAGAGATTCTACATCCATTTGTTCATCTGACAGCTGCTTTCCAAAGGAACTCATAGTTTATTCAGAGTTTAATCAGAACCACTGAGAACTAAGGACATTGCTCAAGGGCCCAACAGAAGAACCCTCAACCTTTAACTAGTCCATACTACACAGTGGAGCAAACAAAGCGGTCACAGCACAGCTTCAGAGACCTCTGGTTCAATCCCAACCTTTGATTCCGCCTGTCCTTTGCATGCCCTCCCCATGTCCACATGGGTTTACTCCAGGTTCTCCAGTTTCCTCCCACATTCCAAAGTCTACATTGCCCTAAGTGTGAGTGTATCTGACTAGTATCGACATAACCTTGCTCCTGTCATGAATAGCCATTGATGCTACAGATACGTGATGTTAAATAAACAAACAAACAAATAGCCCTTTCACATAGCACTTTGTCAGAATACAATAAAGCTTTACGCAAACACAATTGAACAGGCAAATATGCAATTCAGTATCCAAACTTCGAAAGTTCTGTTTGATATATAGTGCAAAAGTCTTAGGCCACCATTAGATTTGTTGTTTTAGTATGTCTTTATACCATATCTACTTATTCCTCAGTCTCTTTATTAGAATACAACCAGAAAATACAGTAAATTTGTATACATGTTTTAAAAAATCAGAAGAAAACAGCTTTTATATACAGTCTAACCTTGGTATCTCGCCCCCCCTTAGCTTGCTAACCTCATTTATGGCCGCCTGTGATGGCAGGACAGATTTCCTTCCATACATTTTACCTCAAAAAGCCGCCAACCTCACCTCTCGCTCAGCTTAAAATGTGACAAATGTCCTGCCAGCAATTAAATTTTACCCTATTAAGCAGCCATGTTTCAGACTGTCAGTAGGTGGCACTTTCATCCTACTTTAAATTCCAGATGATGTACAGCCCCTGTCTGGTATCAGAGACGTTATATAAGGAGGAGACTGGTCACTGGTTGAAATATGAATGGGACTGTAGTACAGAAGCCTCGCCCCATTATTAGAAACAACCAATCTGCATATTAGTACATATGTTGGAGAGGTGGGCAGCAAGTCTTGGCCCCTTGTAGTGGTGGGATGTGCATGCACAGTAGCCAGAATAACCTTTAATAAATCGTATTTCTCTGTGTTATTTGAACCCAACAAGTAAGTTTTATATAATTTTTGTCAGATTATACTAGAGATTCTAAATATTTTAAATGTTAATTTCTCTTTCAGTTTGAGATATATAGGTCTCTCCCCAGATAGGAGTACTGTCTAATATGGCTGGAAATAACTGCTCGGTGGCGTTACTAAGATGTCGGTGGAGTGAACAGACTTGTAATGACTTTGCTGTTATTCATCACAGACTTCATGCGCTTTGTGTCACAGAAACAATCGTCAATCACGGACTATTTCTCAATTTTACGTAAATGAATAGAAACTCTACATGTACATACATGTTAATGTACTTTGTAAATGTGACTGTACGATCATGCGGGCTGCTCAGTAAAACACATCATGTCAGCATCACATATATGTGTCACTTTGTCTATTTTTTTTTTGTAAATTCGTTAGTTTGCCAAACTCGCCTCTCGCCAAAAAATAGCCATGAAACAGACGTGGGTGAGCTACCAGCTTCGTCGGGCTGCCAAGTTGACAGTTCGAAAGAAGTTTCTGTCTTTTTTGAAGGGCACCCGCCAAGAAAACCTGCCAAGCTCACAAAGATTGGAATGAACAAATCTAAGTGTAAAATTCTAAATTTAAAATTTATTCGGTCATAATACCATGTCTAAAAATCTAATGGTGGCCTAAGACTTTTGCTCAGTACTGTAATTTTTTCTGTTTAACTCCTTACTTACAACAAAAATGTGCCAAATGGTCCTGATGTCACAATATACCCTTACACACGTTTCTATGCTGCTTATTATTGCATCACCTTCCAACTCAAAACACATGTTTGGAGATTAACCACTTGAGAAATGAATTGTATAATAACTCTAAACATATTTAACATGTTGAGGTGCCTGGTGAGAGTCGTGCTGTGTGGGAAATATAACCTTTGTCTTTTGTCCCTCTGGATTTCGTAGACAGAGATGTGGAGGGTACGGTTTGCTCGCTGACCCATGGTCAAGGTTTTGTAGATGCGGAACTCTGCAGCTGTGACCGTCTCTCCTTGTGGAAGTGGTGTGAGATCAAAACGAAACTCTTTCCAGTAGGGCCGTGGCTGGAGTAGATCTCTCTCATGCTCCACTGTAGGTGAAGTGAGTGGAGAGAGTGAGAGAGCAAGTAGTACAATGTACTAAAGTAGCACGTTGTGAGAGAAGCTCCAAACTACATATCCTTTAGCAAATCATTCATCTGTATTATTCTCATTCTTTCATCATCATCATACTTTTCTCAGCACAGGTTGCAAAAGGTTACGTTCGTGTCAACTGCACAAACATGACAGATGTAGGTTGAATAACTATGCAGGCGTGGAATAAAGTACAGGAGGAGGAAGCAATGCGCCAACAAATATGAAAGAGTGGGAACAGGAAAGAGGGACAAATTAAAGTGTAGGTGAGAGAGCAAATGAGATGTTTGGCATGGAGAGGGGAAGAGGAAGGTAATCAGCTGCCGTGATGAAATAGAAAGAAATGAAGGCGGAGATGTAGGAACCAACACTTACATAGTTACCGTTACAGTTGGTAAGATTTTATAGTGTATAGTTTTATTTTATAGTACCTACCTGTTTATTAACTTTCAGAAATATTTCTGTTTATTTTTAAAATCTACCTAAGTTTTGCTAAGTTTAGTTCTATATTTAAAGAGATGGAACTATTTCTGTGTCTAATCTTTACAAGGATTCAAACATTGTATACATTCTTTGAACAGCAAAACAACTTTAAGGCTTCAGAAATGGTCTTCTAGTAGAAAGTAAGTACTTTATGAAACTAGATAAAAGTTGGGTTGGTATGGCATGGTTGTTGATGCGAAACTAACTTGTCTGAGTATTTCAGACACTGCTGATCTACTGGGATTTTCATGCACAGTCCTATGTAGGCTTTCCAGAGAATGGTCCAAAAAAGAGAAGATATCCAGTGAGCGGCGGATATGTGGGAGAAAATGCCTTGTTGATGCCAGAGGCCAAACTGGTTCAAGCTGATAGAAAGGCAACAGCAACTCAAATAACCACTCGTTACAACCAAGGAACGCAGAAAAGCATCTCTGAATGCGCAACACATTGAACCTTGAAGCAGAGGGGCTACAGCAGCAGAACATCACACCAGATGTCAATCTTGTCAGCTAACAACAGAGGCTACAATTTGCACAAGCTCACTAAAATTGGACAACGGAAGATACCTGGTCTGATGAGTCTCGATTTCTCGATTCGAATCATGGATGAGTCGACAAATCTGCAGCAGTTGCGTGACACTATCATGTCAATATGGACCAAATTCTCTGAGAAACGTTTCCAACAGCTTGTTGAATCCACGTCACAAAGAATTAAGGCAGCTCTGAAGTTAAAAGGAGGTCCAACCCAGAACTAGCAAGGTGTAGCTAATAAAGTGTATATAAATGTGAGTGTATATAAATTAGTTGACATTTATTTTTTCCGGGACGCGGACAATTTTGGAATTATTTTTAAAATGCGAGTATGATTTGCTTTCCATGTTTTACTCCAGTTCTCCAGTCACATGCACCCCATTGCTGCAAGCACAACCAAATTGCTGGCGGAGATCATGACACATGAAGAGGTTGACTGCTTCTTTTTGCTGGACAGCAGCACATGTCTACAGAAAGCCGTAGCTTGTGCCAATAGGGGTCACTGTTGAAGGACTAGGAAGATCCGACCTTGAAATGGTTAAGCCCTTGAACTTGAGGCTGTCAATATCACATTTGCAGTAGTTACTGCTGAAATATTCTGTATGTAGTCAGTTGAAATGTTATAGTAAGTACGCTGAAGTCGGCAGAATTAAAGAAACTGTAGACAGGCATGGGTGAGATGATAAAGATCCAGAAAGAGAGAGAGAAAAAGATGAACAGTTGTCCTCGTTGAGGCGTGTGGATCAGACTAACACCCATAGCCAGCGCAGCGCTATAGAGTAATTAGAGACTCTGTGGGGCCGACTGCTACTCAACACGCAACCACTAATTACAACCCTGCAGCATATTTTTAGAGGAGTGCCTGACTTTATTTTCATTTTCCCTCTCCCTCCCCCTTCCTTGCAGTCTAGCAGTGGACCCTGTAATTCTGCACAGCTGTGTGCGCTCAGCATCATCATGCCTCCTGGTCTTCACGCAGTGTGCTTACATGAGCCCAGTCACTGATTCTGCATTAGGTATTAACACTCAGCACTGTCACTTTCACTCAACGCACCTTTAAGCAGGCAATTTCAAACTTACAAAAGGCATGTTCAAAGCCCAAACCGGGTTCCTAATGAAGCCTTTCAAATGCCCAGTGGCTTCTCCCTACATTTACAGGTCAACTGGTTTGGACTGCAATTTTTATTTTACCTAAAAATAGCACGGTAATGCTACTACAAGCTAACAATGAGTCAGCACAATGATAAGCTAGTTAGCTATAACTTAACCAGAACCTATTTAGATGCATAATCGCAGGAGCATTCAGATACAGGCAATAGTCATGAAAAAAACAACACTTTAAAATACTTGAATGTCAAGTCAGATTTATTTATATAGCGCTTTATACAATGGAGCATTGTCTCAAAGCAACTTTACAAGTTTGGATTATCTCCTAATATCTACGTCCAATCCCAAATTGAGCAAGCCTAGGGTGACAGTGGCAAGGAAAACTCTCCAAGTGTTATAGGAAGAAACCTTGGGAGGACCAAGACTCAAAAAGGGACCCAACCTCATTGGGCGGTGTAGATGATAAATCTAAGAATGAAACTAAAGTCATGGAGTCATACTTCAAATAAAGTGTGAAATATGCACATCGGCATTAAGTAGTCCGTGTAAAATGCCATTCCTGCTAAAATAAAAACAGCATATGACGAATTGTAGATGCTGGTCAATTAGCAAGAGCATATGAGATCTACTAGATGTTCCATACTGGTTCAAAGTTGGTTTATGCTTGTTTGAGCTAGTGATGAAGCTCGTGAACTGGCATGGTGTTGCTGGTAAAGCTGATTGACCAATGTCCAAAACGGTGTCTTTGCCTTTCTTTCAAGCATCATTTGTAAAGAAGGTTTTCACATGAAATGTTTTCTTATCTATCTTGCAATGCAAAGTTTTCACATAAAAATGTTACATACCGAGATATTTTACTCAAAATTGTTGTGTTGCCATATTATACATTTACATTTACAGCATTTAGCAGACGCCCTTATCCAGAGCGACATACAATTGGTACAATCTTACAATCCAAGCAATTGTGGGTTAAGGGCCTTGCTCAAGGACCCAACTGTGGCAGCTTGGCAGAGGTGGGATTTGAACCCTGGACCTTTTGGTCCATAGTCCAGTACCTTATCCACTAGGCTACCACAGTCCATATTATGTTTATGAAATGAACAACTGAAATGTTTTTCTGAATGGTGTTTTGCTTGTTTAGTATGGTCAGATCATGCACATTTCGAAAAGAAAAATGATCAGCAGTGATGTTTAGAATAAGAGAGGACAGATGAAGATGACACTGGAGACAGATAAAGGGAGGATCCTGAGAATGGAATGGATAATTACAATTTTGCAACAGATAAGCATCGTCTCAGGGCCGAGACAGGAAGAGATGTTGAAACGATAGCACGATTCTCTCAGTATACCACAAATCTTACCTCTCACAACAGCATCTCTAACAGTGTGCAACATAAGTTATAAACAAAACAGAAACAAAATTCTGTTTTCTGTCTTTGACTTTTATTTCATTGCAGACAGTACAAACCCGAGATATTTCATTTTTTGCCTGGACTTGTTAGTAAACATCCATTCCTGCATTTCAGGCCTGCAACAAATTCCAAAAAAAAATTGTGACATGGGAAATGTAGGGCTAGTAATGACAATGTTAATTCAAACGTTTGATTATAATCATGATTTGGTACAAAAGTAGTGTCCATAGGAAAGGCTGAATCATTAAGGAGCAAAGGTGGGCAGAGGATCTCCAGTTTGTCAGCAAATGTGTGAGAAAATTATTAAATTGTTTAAATACAATGTTCCTCAAATAAAGATTGGAAGGGGTTTGAGTATTTCTTCCTCTACTGTGCATAATAACATTAATCCACTCAAGAATTGTGAAGGAATCTTTGTCCAGCACTACAATACATATTTAAATGGACAAAGGCCGCTTAACTGCGCAAAAAAGAAACATTCATTTAACCGTGTCCAGAAGCAGCATCGACTTCTCTGGGCTCAGAGGAATGTACCTAGGATGGACCATCACAGTGGAAATGTGTACTGTAGTCAGATGAATCAGCATTCCAGATCTTTTTTGGAAGAAATGGATGCCATGCGCTCTGGACCAAAAACAAACAGGACCATTTAGTCTGTCCCAAAGCCAGGGTCTACCATGGTATGGGGTTGTGTCAATGCCCTTGGGAAAGATCATTTAGACTTCTGCCACAGCATTAATGTAGAAAAGTACATTGAGATTTTAGAGCAACATAAGCTGCCTTTAAGACATCATCAGGGACATCCATGCATTTTTCAACAAGACAATGCAAAACCACATGCTGCATACTAATTACAAAGGCATGGCAGCAGAAAAAGAGGGTCCCCAAGAGAGAGTGTGTGGAGAATTTTGAAATAAAAAAAAGTGATAATGACAACTCTGTACTGTTGTACACCTTAAGACATGTTTGCAGGAAGAGTGGGATAAAATAACACCTGAAGCACTTCATCACTCAAAATGAATGAATCTGAAATATATTGGGGTCATACTGTCTGCAATGAAATAAAGGTAAAACTAAAAGGAAGAAACACTGCGTTTCTTTTTTACTTGCATTGTCCATACTGCCCCAACTGTTTCTGATTTGGGGTTGTACCTCCACATATTTTATTGATTTATATCTGTGTATCACACAAAATTGACACTGACACTAGAAAACTATGAATGAGCATCAAAATGAAACAGTTTACATATAAAGGGTAATAATAAAGGTTAGTCCCTTGTTTTCATAACTAAAATCTGTCTAGGGTTATTAGAAAGTGTCAGAGACTGCACTGATCAGGGTATTACAAACATTCTAACAGAGAATGGTTAGGATGGCATTTTTAATATTCACAAACTGTTTATTTTTTAACTTGGCTTATGAAGTGACTTCTTACAGTATTTTTATTAGATTAAATAGCTGTATTTTTCAGTATTATTACACCAAACATATGTTAGTTTTATTTCTATCCAGCCTACTTTGTCAGTCATTTTGAAGTCACTTTGACTTGTACATGCTATTCAGCTACTTCGATTTATTTGACTTATCCTTTCTCATCATTTTGGATAAGCACATTAAGCCACTAGATACAATTTACATACTCCCCTGTAATATATTGGACATTGTGTTGTGTATTCTTGCCATTTCGAATAGGACAGAAGCATGAGGTGACAACACGTTCCTGCACTCGAGCGGACTTCTTATCTGAGACACCTCACGTTTATGAACTGTGCATGAACATTGGACTTGTCAGGGAGGAACTGGAGAGGTATCATTGTGCTGACAGACTGCTTTTTATCTAGCATTTATCAAAATCTTTGATTGTTATATATGGCTATGTAAATTGGTATTTATGTAAGCCCATGGCTTCACGTGACAGATATTTTCGAGTACAAGTTATCATTTTTTGTGCTTGGTAGGAGGCTGGATAATAGAAAGCAGCAGTTTGTGGCTCTTGCTTGGACAAGGCAAAGATACAAGCATGTGCTAACATAGTAACATGTAGCCTAGGAAACCAAAGAAGCTGAATAACTGATTGACCCACAAGGACTTTGTGCATATAAATAGTGTTTTATGAAGGACAGCTAGCTTTATCTATCATCCACCAGAACACATCCAAAGTGGCACTTCTCATGGATTTCAGTACTTTGAAAATACTGTTGTTTTCATTTGGAAGTAGCCTAAATTGCATTAGGTAGAGTATCTAAACATATTCGGTGTTATTGCAATGCGTTTGTGGTTCAGCTGCCACTCACCCAGGTTGACGAAGCTCATGACTGTGTCTGCCTCACTGACCACAGTCCCAAGTGGAGGCGTGTGTGTGCTGAGGGTGGGCAGTGCAGCGTAGCTGACCACTTCAGGGTTGAAGCCCACAGCGGGACCCTCGTCTTCTTCAGCAGACACGGCGTGGTACAGGTCCAGCATAAACAGCGGCGCCGAGGACGGGGGCCTCAGGGGCGGATGAGGACGGGGCCGCCCTGGGAGTCCCAAGATGGACAAAATCTCCTTCTGCATCTCCTTCTTCTCACGGCCACTTAGCTTGCGGAAACTAGAGTGCATTGTCCCCTCCATTTGCCCACTCGCACACATAAACAAGCACAGAGACAGGATCACGAAGGTTGCGGAAAACCACAGTCCACCTGGGATTCTGCTGCTGGTAGTTGAGCTGGTCGTGGTCCTTCTGCTGTGGTGTTTAGACACATGGCGGACCAGGTGTTTCTGTCTACCTGTAACTACACCGTCCTGGCTGGAGAGACTTACATCCATTGGTGACATTTCCGTGATCTTCGGCACTCTTTAGGCAACCTCTGCCCACTCTACTTTAAACACAACTTTTATGAGGAACACGACATAACTCGGCAGCGCAAGATGCTCTTCACCTATGTTCCTGAACAATGCCTGTGCTGCCAGTTTTTCAAGAATGATTCAAGTTGATCCTTCACACCCTTCAGATTATTTCTCCTACCCTCCTTCTGTATAGCCCTTCTCTTGGACTGTTATCTGAAGAGTAAACTCCTGCTGCACTCTGATTTCTGTTTACTTACACAGACAGAGGGTAAATCAAGTCAGGAAAAAATGGAAATCAAATAGCTTCTTAGGTCTTTCCACGTCTTTGAAGATTGCGCTTAGAAGAGCGAGAATGAAGCTAAGTAAAGAGCATGTGCTGAGTAAAGACAGGCAAAATGTGAAATTAAGGTCTAAGAGTAAATAAATAAAGTGGCGCAAAGAGCGCACCAGCTAAGTCTATCTTCAACAGCTCCAAATGAAACAGATCTGCTGCCTTGATCCAGTGAAGTGCAGAAACAACGAGATCCCCAAGAGGACAAGCAATGCATAGAGGAGAAAGTGCTCACCGGCTTTTCCTGTTTGTTTTAATCGTGACCATAAACCATCCAGCCGTCCTAAAATATCCTCTGGAGCAAACCGAAGGAGGAAAATTAATTTACCTTCGCACTTGCCAGTACCCTTTCAGCAAAACCACCAATAATATACAGCTGCAGGTGCAGACTCTGCAAACAGGAGCAGAGCAATAACCATAATCTGGTCCTTTGCACGGACGGTGTAATCTGAGCATGAGACTTCCTTCTCTTTGCAAGATGTAGAGAGGGAGTGTCCCAAACGGCTGAATCCTCCTCCCTTCGCTCTCCCCACACAATCGCTCCTTCCATCCTCCATTTCATCAACACACCCTAAAATTTGTCTACAATTATGTGTGACTGAGTTAATGTTCTGAGCTCTGTAATTGTAAGTTGGGATAACTGCAAAAGCCGGTTTGAATTTGAAATGTATCCACGTTCAACTCAAATGGTATTGAACGTGAAAGGGGACACTTCCAAAACTATATCAAGATTTCTGCTTTCCATAGAAAAGATGAAAATCCCTTAAAAGGCAAACTTTTCCAAACCAAATGTCCACAACCAGCAGGACATGCTGTATAGTTTAGGAAGATGGGATGTTTTTCGTTCTTCACAAGATGCAACTGAACTGTAGTAGTGAGATGTTTGACAGAAGCTGCTCCGGGTGCTGAAGAGAATATTTAGAGGGCAAAACATGTGAGTGGGTTCAAATATTTGTACATAAACCCAGAAACACAGCTGCAGTGTGGACCATGAAAACCCACCCCTCCCAAACCCCATCCGTTCCATCCAACCACTGAACCTATACACAGTCCAATACAAACACACACATACATGCCAAGGGCTTACACACACATCAAAAACAAAGGTCCTTATGTTCAGCAGTGTGGAGCGCCTTTGAAATCCCCACAGAAACTGATGAAAAAATGGCAGTGTTGAGTAAAGAGTGCCTGTAAAACACGTAAACCCATCCTCTTTGAAGATTTAATTAGTCAACCTTATCTCTTTCCAAAGGTAATTGCTCCCTGCTTATAATTTACCATGAAAGTTCCTGTGATCTGTAGAGGTCTTACACACACACACACACACACACACACACACACACACACACACACACACACACAAATGAACAGGGGGCAAACAAGACTTATTGCAAGCATTATTTTAATACAAAAGAGAACAAAAGGTTTCATAATTTCAACTTTTTACTTTTACACAATTGCATCCATTCTTTTTCCCCCCTCTTCCTCATACTGAGAGAGTAGCAAAGACTCGAAAGGTGAATCTGTTTTATAGCCCTTACCCCCCCTCCTTTAAACACAATAAATAAATAAAAAATTACCTTCCAAATCACTTTCATTAGATATTCATATACTTCACCTTGTCAAAGACAAGACTATTCAAAGCGCCATGTCAACAGGGCATATGTACGTATGGCCCCGTTGAGTCAGTTAGCTCAGCTTCCAACGACACACAAAGTTAGAAGCCATTTTCGACATGATCTAGAGGCTGTAGTCACTGGCTAAAGGCCACCATTGGAAATCAGTCAGTTTCCTGGTCCGTTATATCAGAAATGATCACTGTCAGTCATTAGAGCAGATGTAGGAACACAAGAAGCACAAAAGCAAATAGTTATCAGTCTTACTGTAATACTAAAGTTTCCCAGAATGTGATATGATACTGTCATGAAAAATAAATACACATTTTACACTAGAAAAGAAACGAGCAAAAAACAAAATACATTAGGATTATAAATTAACCATGAAACATTCGCAAAGTTTTAAGTTATTACGTCACTTACTGCGAAGCGACCGACAGACCTCTTCAGTAACATGATTTCTGTGACTTAATGAGCATGGTTAAAACACACAGATGGGTTTGGATGACTTTACTCTGGTGTCACAGAGGGTGGGACTACATCCAAATAATAGCTCAGTGCACATCTTTGAAATTCAAATCAGAAGGACGAGTCACTCGAGTCTTCACACTTCAGGATCTTCCACGTTTGGTGAATGACTCTGAGGAAGGATAGGTGCGGACTTCAAACAGCGTCACAGAGTCTGGAAGGATGCCTGTTGGGACGACAGAGTAGCTGTGGCCTCGCAGGGCAGTGCGGTGACACGGCCAAGCTTCTGACTCATCTGCAAGGATGTGGTGATGAATCGTTCACTTCCTCGACTTGTTATTCAGTTAGCCTAGTATGGAAGAGACTAGTAGGAACCACACACGGGCACGCACAAAAGATTCCTACGTGGTCTAGGCAGAAAACTCGGAGATTTCCAGTCGGATATCTGCGCATTAGAGTCTGTATTGGAATCAGGGCTCTACCACCTCGAGCCTCAGTGCCGAAGAGTGTGTATCCATTGCATATTGTTGTTAGTGCTCAGGAAAAATCCTAGTTCCAGTAGTGATGTCACTGCCCATGTCATAGAGGGCACTTCAAACCTGTGCGTACGTTAAGATAGCTTCTCTGCAGCACAGTCACACGTTCAAGAAACCAGTAAATTCAGGGCTGAAATGTAAAATATAAGGCAGTGCTTATGTTAATCAGGAGATGTAGGAGACTGGTTTAGGCTTAGGAATATCCAGAAAGGGGCACCAGAGCAGTTAGCTTAGCTAGAGGTATCCCAGTCCTCTAGTCTGGCCAACAAAGGTGCTGGTAGAGGTCACACAGGGTCATAAGCATGCAGTTAATGCATGCTTGCATGAAGAAAGATGGTGCAGCACCAGTACCCAGGGCCCCCGTCTGTCTCCAACACCTCATAGTGAAAACACTACTTCTTAGTTGTTGGCGTCTTGGCACTGGGAGACTTCTTTGAGATGGTGGGGATTTTGGATGGTTTTGTGCCTGGGCGACGTGGCGTGTCTGAGGTATCAGAGCAAGCAGAGCGTGTCTCCATCAGCTCAGAGGCGTCTGAGGCATCGCTGCCCCTGCGGCTGCTGCCTCTGCTCCCAGCATGACTGCCCGCACGACTTGTAGGCCCGCTTGCCGAGGACAGAGTGCGCTTGTTGTCTGAGGAGGAAGAGAAAGTACAGATAAGACAGCGGATAAAAAATTAAAGGAAGCGGTGGGTATTGGAAAAGACTGTACTGTACGCAACACAATACAGTGGTGCTTGAAAGTTTGTGAACGCTTTAGAATTATCTATATTTCTGCATAAATATTGGCCATTCCAAAACATTACTTTATTCGTCTTTAACCATTCTGTGGTAGAACAACTTACAACTGGTGCTTAGGGTCGTGGTCTTGCTGCATGACCCACCTTCACTTGAGATTTAGTTCACAGACAGCTGTCCTGACATTTTCCTTTAGAATTCTCTGATATAATTCAGAATTCATTGTTCCAGCAATGATTGCAAGCCGTCCTGGCCCAGATGCAGCAAAACAGGCCCAAACCATGATACTATCACCACCATGTTCCACATATGGGATAAGGTTCTTATGCTGGAATGCAGTGTTTTCCTTTCTCCAAACATAACGCTTTTCTTTTAAACCAAAAAGTTCTATTTCGGTCTCATCCATCCACAAAACATTCTTCCAATAGCCTTCTGGCTTGTCCACGTGATCTTTAGCAAACTGCAGACAAGCATCAATGTTCTTTTTGGAGAGCAGTAGCTTTCTCCTTGCAACCCTGCCATGCACAGCATTGTTGTTCAGTGTTCTTCTGATGGTGAACTCATGAACATTAATATTAGCCAATGTGAGAGAGGCCTTCAATTGCTTAGAAGTTACCCTTGGGTCTTTTGTGACCTCACCAACTATTACACGCCTTGCTCTTGGAGTGATCTTTGTTGGTCGACCACTCCTGGGGAGGGTAACAATGGTCTTGAATTTCCTCCATTTGTACAAAACCTGTCTTACTGTAGATTGGTGGAGTCCAAACTCTTTAGAGATGGTTTTGTAACCTTTTCCAGCCTGATGAGCATCAAGAACTCTTTCTCTGAGGTCCTCAGAAATCTCTGTTGTTCGTGCCATGATACAATTCCACAAACGTGTGTTGTGAAGAGCAGACTTTGATAGATCCCTGTTCTTTAAATAAAACAGGGTGCCCACTCACACCTGATTGTCATCTCATTGATTGAAAATACTTGAGTGTAATTTCACCTTCAAATTAACTGCTAATCCTAGAGGTTCACAAACTATATAATAATATATAATTTTGGATCATTTTCCCCAATAAATAAAAGACCAAGTATAATATTTTTGTCTCAGTTGTTTAACTGGGTTCTGTTTATCTACTTTTAGGACTTTACAGAAAATTCTAAAGGGTTCACAAACCTTCAAGCACCACTGTACACAATACGATATCATGACACATTGCGATACGATATGTTATATTCCAAATAGGTCGCTGAAAATACAAGTTACGGTGTAGAATCCGAGACGTGTTAACACATCACATCACAATGATAATTCAGTGGACAAATTAAGTCAAAACCCAGTACTGAGACGTCTACAGGAGTGGAGATTGTAGTTTACACTCCATTTAAAATAGGTTTTTTCCTTCATTGCTCTATCTACGTCTGACTATGCACAGATCCTTTCTTTCCCACTTTTGGTTTGATAATGTAGTTGTAGCTGGCTGTAGCCCATATCTGATAAGGACGTTCTCACAGAGGTTGAACTGATTTTTGCAAGAAAATGATGGGAAATGTCAAATCCCAACTGATATTGATCCACCATTTAATACCAAAAACAATATAATCAACACATTTCCCAGTTCTGTCTACTTACTTGCTATAAAAGTCTAAGGGCAGTCATTAATTAAAGTTAACAAATGTTCATGTGAAACAGATCTTCGTTTCACTTCAGCTACTGCCCTTACATTTAAAGGTGTTTTGAGTGAATGGGTTCATTTGTGGTATTTGCCTAGATGGTACATTTCCAGACGAAAAAGTGGAGTATTCTTTTAGGGTGAATTAGTTAAACAGCTGTTCTAAAGTAAATATCATGCACCATTACATCTTATTTAGGATAGCCACTTCATTTAATGAAGAGAGTCCCTCAAACTTTTAGTGGTCCCTTACCAGAGCGTGAAGGTTTAGTAGCACTTGTAGTACCACCATTCTCTCCTGTTAGAGAGCCACGGCTGGAGTGGAATGGGGGTCTTTTGAGCTTAGCCGTAGAGCCTCCCTGCATTAAGAGAAATAAAGTGATAATCAGTGAGATATAATTATGTGCAGGAAACACCAATTTGCTAACGGTACAATAAAAATACCGAGGATTTTATAGAAATTAAACAAAAGCTGGACTAGCCTAAACTATTCTATAGCAAATAAACTTTGCTTTCTTCTGACACTATTATTATTGTACTTGGTTTGCGAAGAATTTCAAACAACTTGCTGTTGGTCATTGGTATGGATTTTCCAGTTGAAACTCATTGTTGCTAGTACAAGCCCAAATAAAAAAATATGTATATATACACTGGGACAGTATCTAAAATGCAACAAAACAAAACAACACAGTGTATCTTACAATTACTTTTATTATATTGCAAACAGCATTTCAGGCCTGAAACAGATTCCAAAAACAAGTTTGGACGTTGCAAGTTAGGGCCAGTAATGAGGTACAAAATAAAAATGATGTAATGATGGAGATTGTAATCATGATTTGGTACCAAAGCAGTATCTACAAAAGGCTGAGTCTTTGATGAACAAAGCTAGACAGAGGATCTCAAGTTTATCAGAAAATACATGAGAAAATGATAGAAATGTTTAAAAATAATGTTTCTCAAAGAAAGGTTAGAAGGAATTTACATATTTCTCCCTCTAAAGTGCATAATATCATTAAACGTTTCAAAGAATCTGGAGGAATTTCAGTGCATAAAGGGCAAGGGCGCAATCCCAAACTGAAGTGATCTCCAAACTCTCAGACGGCACTGCATCATGAACCGTCATTCATCAATATCTGATATAACCACATTGGGAAGGGATTACTTTTGTGATGGACCATCACACAGTGGAAATGTGTACTGTGGTCAGATGAATGAGTATTCCAGATCTTTTTTTTATTTGGAAGGAATGGGCGCCGTGTGTTCGTGGTCAACGAAAATGGATCATCTAGACTGTTATCAGCAACGAGTCCAAAAAGGAGGCTCCGTCAGGGTATGGGGTTGTGTCGGTGCCCTTGGCAAAGGTAATTTACACTCCTGTGAAGGCAGCATTAATGCAGAAAAATACATTGAGATGTTAGAGCAACATAAGCTGCCTTCAAGACGACAGCTTCTCCAGGAACGTCCATGCATTTTTCAGCAAGACAATGCAAAACCACATGCTGCACATATCACAAAGGCATGGCTGTGGAAGAAGAGGGTACAGGTACCGGACTGACCTGCCTGCAGTCCTGACCTGTTTTGAAGAGAACATTTGTGGAGAATTTGAGTGTAAAAATGACCACATATTGTTGCACACCGTAAGATGTGTTTGAAACACTAAATCACATGATATTCTTATTGCCAAAGTGTCTTCTTAGTGTTGTGAGAAGGAATGGCAACATCAAGTGGTAAATGCTTTACCATCCCAACTTTTTTTGGAATGTGTTGCAGGCCAGAAATGCAGGAATGGATGTTTATTAACAAATTAATTGATGTTGACCAGACAAAACTAGAAATATCTCCGGTTCATACCATCTGTAATGAAATAAAAGTCAAAGTAAATGTAAGAAACACTGTTTTTTTTACATGCACTTTCCATACTGTACCAACTTTTTCTGATTTGGGGTTGTATATAAAGGCTTTTATGGGAGGGAAGGTCATTTATTACCTCGTGCCCAGGGGTGTGGCTGTGCTCTGGGCAGGACTGACACTTGGTTGGAGTTGGAGTTTTACTGTGTGCCAGCCAGGGTTTGGCATAGCCGCGCGATTGATATTGGGGAGACTGGGAAATGAGCAGGCAGGACGAGGAGGAGAAAAGGGAGGAAGCACCCAGAGAGAGGGAGTAAAGGGATTGGGGAGGGAATGTGTGTGGCACATCGGGCAGGTGGTGATAAGTACAAACAGGGTGAAACAGTGGGAAAGGAATATATTTAAAGCAGGAGAGGGTACAATGACAAAAAGACAAAACAGACAAATAAAATCCCCAGGGATGACAAAGTGATTATGACATGCAGAAACAACAATAAACATGACAACCCAATCAAGTCAAATAAAAACAACACCAACACCACTAGCAGGCCAGAAAAGACAAACGAGGATGTTTGCCCTCAACTGTGATGAACAATTCTTGAATAACAGAATATAGACGTATAAAATTGGCTCTTTTTAATATGACTAGACATCATTTTGATTGTAATTCTGATCAGGAGTAACAACAAAGAAACACAGACAAGTCCAAACACTACTGACTATGAGTTATGGATGAATGACAATGAAACAAATGAAACAGTCAACATAAAGTGTTGGTTTGAGTTTGGTTTAATGTTGATTCATGTGTGGCTGACATACTTACCCTGGAGGAGGACGCAGTGGGGGTAGCAGGGGCGGAGGGCACCGAGGCGCAGCTCTGGGCGCTCTGCGAGGCTGACGATGAGGAACGGGTCGGTGAGGCAGTGCGTGACGAAGGCTTGGAGCGTCGGCCACGGGACCGGAAGGCCGCCAGCCCTTGCGAGGCTCCTTCTGGAAGAATGAACTTTTCCCGCAGCTCCAGGTTGGTACGTCCCCGAGCTAGGAGAGAAGGAGACAAAGAGCAGAACTGTAAGTGGATGTGGAAGAGAGGCATGTCGGTTAAGCATCGAGCAGTGTGAGTGGAGAGAGCCGGTGCTTGCCAGCTCCACTGCTCCCAGGCACAGTCTATAAACGAGTCAAAAAATCCTCATTAGAAGGAACGTAAGTAAGTGGAGTTTATTAAGGGACGTGAGCAGTAGGGCAAGCATCCTCACTCTGAGGGTTGGTTCAGTCAGTGCCAGATAAATATTGCCACACCAAATTGTACTTTTGTGTGCTTATTGCTACTAGTGTGCTGCGATAGACATCCAAAAGGCATGGCTGGTTTTGACTTTGAGACTCAGACACACACACACACACACACACACACTAGATACATAGTAGACTTGTGCGATATTGATATTTCTACCCTGAAAACAAGGTGATGACCACTTTAAAAGTGTATCCGAAGGAAAATGTTTTTCAGGTGGTGCTGTTGTATACAATCACACTACGGTTTTACTAATAATTAGGCGTGTAACTGCATCGTGAAGCAAATATGTTACAACATGCATTGTAGAGACTGACGATGTCACATGCGTTTTGTTTATTACACCATCTAATGCCATTGCATGTTTTGAACACCAGAGAACGCAATCACAGGTCATGCTCTCATATGCATTTAAACCTCCTTATCATTACTTTTAATTGCGGCAGACTAAAGATTCTTATGTTATGACCACACGTACACGGGTATTTTCTAAAATGGGGGGTTTTCAAATTCGTTTATAAAAAACATCCCATCCACACAAGCACTGTTTCAACAAAAAACTTCGTCCACATGAAAACGAAAACGCACACAGTCGCTGTCAAGAGCAGTGCCAAACCAGCAGTCCTATATGCCGGCGAAGCAGCTCACTCAACGACAACAGCGACGTCCTATGCATACGAACATTTTCGCCATTGTTCTTCAACAACCACTTCGTTTTGAAAGCTGTCCCACCAACGAGAGGTCCGACCGTGTCTCGTCCAAAACCGGCGACGCTGGGGGTGGGAACTGCTTTGTGGGTGTGATGGATATAGTAGTGACCTCCGTAGCGCATTCTGATGCCTCTGTTCTTCAGTGTAATGAAAAAGTAATAATTGTAAATGTATTTGTAGATTTGTAACAAGTTCGGTCAGCAGTGTTGCAGCTGGCGCTATTTTGGCTACGCCCGCTATTGCACAAAATCGCCTCATGTAAACAAAGGAGATAACGGCGCACAAATGACGTTACAAGCAAGAATATGCAAGCAAGAAAACTCCTTCCAGGGTGAAGATTTTCAGAAACTCCGTTTACAGCGTTGCCGTGTGGACTGGGAAAACGGAGTTTCTGAAAATCTTCACCCTGGAAGGAGTTTTGCAAAAAAAAAAAAGTCCGTTTTCAGTGACCTAAAACGCCGTTTTCGTGTGGACGAACGGTCAAAACACAGAAAAAGCTACGTTTTTAAAAATACCCGTGTTCGTGTGGACAGGGCCTTAGTTGAAATGTTTTAATACAAGAAAAGTAGACATTACACTGAATTAAAATGGAATGTTTCCACTCGGTTAATTAACATATGGTGTAGCTACAATACAACATTTTAATTACAATTTTAAACATCGGTTTCTATTAGAGGTGGGCGATATGGTAAAAATGTAGCATACTGTCTATCATGATAACAAAATTGATCACGATAAGATAAAATTTGGTCATATTGCCCACCCCTAGTTTCTAGTCATTTTCTTTTAGTTGCAGGGGACTAAAGTTTTAAAAACTTATTCAAGAAAATGTGCATTGTTTTGCACTGTTTACACAAAAAGAAAAAAAGAAAATCGTACTGTTACACCACTAATATTAATGTAAGAAACAACTCAGTCTTAAACTAGCTTATTTTATAACCATATACATTTTAAAGCAACCAGGCTGACAGTTATTAAAATAAACAAATATTAAGCTTTTAATACAGTAATTTGAATCATTGAAATTTTAACACTAGGGTCATATGTAATAAAAAAAAAAAAAGAAAACCCAGCCCATAAGCCAGGGGTGCCCATCTTATCCACAAAGAGGCCACGTGGCTGCAGAATTTTGTTCCACTTCCATTCCACAACATGCCTGATACAACCAACTCATTTACAGACCAAGGACACTGGATGTTTAAAATGAAAACCTGCAGCCACACTGTCTCTTTGCTGATCAGATTGGGCACCATACTAAAACAGGCAACAGATAGCCTACGTAGCATCCACCTGCAAATTCTGCCTCCCCACCATTATCACACAACACTTGGAACCTGCACTACCAGTGTTAAAACTAAAATAAATGATTGAAGAAAAAAAAAAAAAAGTAGTCCATGTTCCTGAATGTCTTGGAATTCTGTAAGGATAACTGCATTGTTATATCGCACAAGCCTAATACAAGCTTCCACTCTAGACAAAAATAGGGAGAAGCATTGTACAAAAATAGATACCAATCATAGCAGCCTCAGCACACCCACAGCGCAGAGCAGCCAGCTATGTACAGAGGCAGCGAGAGACAGAGAGAGAGAGAGGACAGACGACAGAAGGGACAGCAAGAACAAGAGGAAAGGGCGAGATGGCTGTGTGCAATAGCAGCAGTGCACTGTAGCCGAGGTCAGTAGCCGTCCTAAGCCTGCAACACAACCCATTTTCCATGGACTCGAGTGACGGCAGGCCAGCTGTTAATTGGTGGTTCACCATATAATTTATTCCCCATAAGCCAGGTACAGTCTGTAATTCGTTCCCCATGAGCAAACCCTTTTAAGAGCTGCTTCAAGCAATATTAGAAACTCTGGCAGGCCACACCCAGCTCTTGCTTTTTGGTTTTGCGATTCGCATCAGACACTCGTGAAAAGCACCAAAGCCAGGCTCATGTCAATGAAACCGAGACGCATGATGCTAGCTGGCACGAGACTGAGACATCCCCACACGGTCATACCTACATAGCAACACCCACATTCATACACACAGACAGAGCAGTGACAGGGTAAATGGGTTTAGAACTTGAACATGGAGATGAGGGAGGGATGATGTCAGACAAAAAGAACTAGCAGAGTCAGAGACAGCAGGAGGAGAGAGATACCTCTGCAGCAGAAATAGCCAGGGGTGACTGTCACTGAGAGACACAAGAGACAACATGAAGTAAACCCAAACACACACACTTTCAAACACACACACATATATATGCATACACATACCACTTTTATTATGAAAAAATATGTAAGTTTTTACACTTTCAGAGATTTTTTTTTCCTCCATTGGACAACTTACTGGAAATGCAATATAAAACGTCTTTCCGTTGATCCCTGATTAGGTACCAGTGGTTTCAGGTGTGAGACCTGTTTAAGACTTGTGTAATATAAGGAACAAATACAACTCGAGAATGGGGCTACAAATGTTTACACATACAGTACTGAGCAAAAGGCCCTATAAGACTGGCTGTTTTAGCAATGGTATAATGCCCATATAGAATTATGTATCAGTCTCTTTTTTAAGACACAAACAGAAAATATGCACACAAATAAAAACACAACAAAACTAAACTTTCAGAACCAAATGGCTTCTGCAGGGAAAAGTCAGTATTTAGTGTGAACAAATGTTTCTTTGCTACTACCCTTCCTAAATATCCAGCTTCTTCAGACTGTAGGAGGACTGTGTAAGGGGAGGTCACACTAAATACTTGCTAATGTGGCCTATAGAAGGCCTATAGCCATTGCTAAAACAACAAATCTAATGGTGGCCTAAGACTTTTGCACAGTACTGTACCATGTCATTCCCACATATGAAACTTTACACCCAAATAATAATAATAACAACAATAATAATGACTATTTATGGAAAAAAAGAGACTGATTTAAAAGGTACTACATTTCTCAACCTGCACTAAAGTTTAATTCTAAAAACCCATATCTGCACAGTACGATTTGCTTTCTAATCACATGGGCGTGCCTAGTTCAGAGAGAGCTCAGTAGTGTATTGATATTCAATCATTCCTTCATTTTCTTGCTTAATCCTGGTCAGGGTTGAGGGAGTATTGATATGTTATTTTTGTTTTGGCATATTTTGTTATTGGTTGTCATCAATGTGACCTTATCTCTCTGTAAAGGTAAACAGAGCTCCGATTTAAACATGCCGTGGAAAAACAGCCAACAGAGACAACTTCAGATATGTGCAGCCATACACAACAACAGCTATACACATAAATTTTACAACAACATGTGATCTGAATCAGGGCACTGGAACGCGGTCCAGCAGTGCCGCCAGATAAGGCATAGCCACATACAAGCAGAGAGCTGAGGGAGGATGGTTAGTTTAGTGGTACAGTCAGACAAGCACTGCACAGCAAACCAAGCACTTCACGGGAACCAAAGCTATGAGTAAAACATGAAAGATCCAAAAAACAAGAGAGAAGGAGGTAGACCGATCAAGAGAGAAAAACCCAACCTATACGAGATGATATGGAGCTGCGGGAGTCGGAGCGAAGGATTTTAAGTCCTGGATGTTGCACTGGGGAGAGAGAGATAGGGGACGGGGCAGAGAAAAGGGGAGGGAGAGAGAGAGAGAGACCCAAGGAACATGCATCATGCATTATGATTTAAACAGAACAAAGAATGAGAGAGAATGGGATCAAATACATACGCCATGCATATAAAAATAATAGAATGAATAAAGAAATGGTAGGACAGAGGGAGATCAGAAAGACCCACAGAAATGAAGAGATATTTCAGTTACTTCAGAGAACAAACTCTTACAGAATTAAATATGAACAAGTATGACGGGTGATAATGGGAGGCATGACAGAACAGAACTGAATGTCAGATCCAGTACTTTCGGTGTGTCAGATCCAGCCCATGTCTGGAGTATTCCTTACTACGTTTATACAGTCCTGTTCCTGCTGTTTGTGCGAACGGGTGGATACATGTGCGTGCTTGTGTAAATAAGCCTTACCTCTGCAAGGGTCATTCTTGACCAGGAACTCATCTAAAGCCATCCAGCCACCTCCTACTCGCACCATGACTGTGCTGCGCAGGATTCGCACCAACCGCAGCTGCTGTGAATCCCCAAACTGTGGGAGGAAAGCGGAGCCCATGTTGGATAGGGAAGAAAACAAATGAATGCAGTACAAGTACATAGAGAGAGAGAGAGAGAGAGAGAGAGAGAGTGAGAGAGAGAGAGAGAGAGAGAGAGTGAGAGAGAGAGAGAGAGAGAGAGAGAATTTGCAAACCAGATATCTGAAAAATATGTACATATGTCTTTTCGCCACACATACTCATTAAAACTTAATTATACTTTCGACATGCAAAAAACATGCATTTTATTCTAAAGGCCTGTTATAATTATTACATTTTAGCTGGCTAATAATTATTACACAAATAACTGCAATTAACTTGATCACTTTGCACTAATTTACAAGCATTACAGGAGGGAAATGTATACACATATTTCAAGTATTACTTTGTGCCAATTGAAAAACAAACAGTTCTTAGTTCATTTGACTGAAACCTTTATGAAGCAACATGAGCTTAAAGATGGTCACTATTTATGGTGAAGCCACATTGTGTTGGCCTACCTATACATTTTTGGCAAAAATTGACCAGAATTACATAAATGACTAATATTTTCACAATAAAACACATGACTGAAGAATCTAACAAGTAATTTTTTAGAGCCTCAAATAATTATGTAATAGTTATGACAGGCCTTATTCTAGATGATTCAGAATCAAGCTTAGCCCAATGTCCCATAGCACTACCACAATTCAAACACTTACCATTTGGTATATTAAGAACTCGAATAGAGAGATTCATAAGAGTTCTAGCTTATTTAGCCACAAAATGTCAAACCAGACTCTTCCCCAGGACAGAATTGCTCCGCCACCAAAGAAATGAGAAGACTTTGTACACAAAGCTTAACTAGTCGTTTCATGATCATTTAAATATAATTTTAGCAATCATCAACATCACAAACAAGGACACAGCCTGCAATATCTGCTCCAGAGTTGGAAGCGCACCCAGATGCATGCCCTGCATATTTGGGTAATGGCTATGCAAGCCTTACAAACCAGACAGGAAATGCCTAGGAAAAAAACTATGGCCAACAGAGGTTTGAACAGATATCTTAAAAAACATCCAATAGTGAATAATGTGGATAGGCCCCTGGTGCCACACCCAGCACAGACGTTGTCTGTTCATTTTAATAGAGGGTCACAGTCTCTACCCAACTCTAAAGCAGATTTCAGAAGCAGTGTCACAAACACGCCAGTCACTTTACCTGGTTCCCAAGGAAGAACTACAATAAATCCAGCAGACATGGAGGAGGAAGAAAACAGGAAACAAGAAAGAAGAATGAAATAACATGTACAGATACAATTGCTGACAACTTTCATACTCAAATCATCTTTCCAAGACGGTCAGAATCTTAATTTTCTTAATCATTAACACTAGTCTATTGGCAGTACTGTCCGCAAATATGAATGGATGTGTACACAGTTCTAAAGTTACAGCTAAATGGGTTAGAGTGCATGTGAATGGCAGAAGTTAGGAGACAGATGAAAGAGGACACACTGTGAGGCTGAGAGCGTGAAAGACAGAGATAAACAAATGGAGACAGACAGTTCAGTCAGGAAGCATGGTGGGCCTGAGACCTGTGAAGTCTGATGAATGAGCCTTGCTGAGAGAACCAGCGTTTAATGATGAATGAAGCAACATGGAAATGGAGCAGCTCCTTCATTCACTGAAATCATGGGATGAACATTAGTCTGGTGATGAGAAGCACACACTGCATACAGCTCCAGTGCTGCTGTATAGTGTTGCAGTGGTAGTACAGTGAGGTAGTTCAGTCATGTAGCACACTCACAACAACAGCAATGCGCCTTTAACCCAGCTGGCTTGAGGAATATGTTAATGTAACTGTGATGGTTAGAATATTAGAGCTGTGCATATGCAGCGTAATAACCTTTGAATAAATACATGAAACTGATATTAATCTATACAGTCCTCAAGTTTAGCATACAGGTAAGCACTGCTTAACAGATCAACATCCGTTCGCTTTAAGGACCGAGGTCCTAACAATAATTTCTTAATAATTACTTTTAACTACATACATTCTGGCTGTATACAGCTAGTCAAATTAAAAAAGATTTAGCATGTGTATTTTTACTGCCATAAATATTGTGTGTCATACTTTTATGTTTTGTTTACAGATTTTTGATTTAATCTCTTTTCATGAATAGTGATTTACTTTGCAATAACTACGTGCATAAGTAGGAGCTATGTTACGATCTGTTTCCCCACAGACACTTTTAGGACACAGACACAGGCAGAGATTTGAAATGGAAAGGTTTGTACTCTAGAAGTGTTAAGTGCCTGTGCTGGATTTACCTACTTAATGGTGTTTAAAAGGTGATATTGTATTGCCTGTTCTGGAAATTAGTGTTTCTTCAGGTGGACTCATTCACTCTTGGTTGTGTGTATTTACAGTGGTGCTTGAAAGTTTGTGAAATCTCATCAGGCTGGAAAAGCTTATAAAACCATCTCTAAAGAGTTTGGACCAATCCACAGTCAGACAGAAATTCAAGACCATTGTTACCCTCCCCATGAGTGGTCGACCAACAAAGATCACTCCAAGAGCAAGGCGTGTAATAGTTTTCGAGGTCACAAAGGACCCCAGAGTAACTTCTAAGCAACTGGAGGCCTCTCTCACATTGGCTAATGTTAATGTTCGTGAGTCCACCATCAGAAGAACACTGAACAACAATGGTGTGCATGGCAGCGTTGCAAGGAGAAAGCCACTGCTCTACAAAAAGAACATTGCTCCTCATCTGCAGTTTGTTAAAGATCACGTGGACAAGCCAGAAGGCTATTGGAAGAATGTTTTGTGGACGGATGAGACCAAAATAGAATTTTTCGGTTTAAAAGAAAAGTTTTATGTTTGTAGTGTCAGGGATCACTCTCGGGCCGCTAATGGCCAGGAGTTGTCCCAGTTGGGCGGCGTGGGCTGCAGCAGCGCGATCGCGTGTGCGTCAGCCCTTCCCGGGCTTGTTATGGGTAAGTGGTGACACCTGCGGGTGAGCCCTTATAAGCACACCTTTGGGGCTCTCTGATGCTAAAACACGCCATTGGTCTCTAGCAGATCTTTCTTTTTCTTTGTTATTTTATTTTGCTAGGGACAACGGTACGTTCTGGGGGTATCAAGACCCTCAGACGGGGGCTACCAGGAGGTAGCTTGGTAATCTAGGGCCCTAGATAGGGTAGGGTCAGTATTTGTTCATTTTTAATTTTTGCTTTCACCGGGCTGCTCGCGCTCTCACGCCGTCGCCCCCGTCTTTTAGAACTTGTGTGAAAATCTGATGATGTTTTAGGTCATATTTATGCAGAAATATAGAAAATACTAAAACGTTCACAAACTTTTAAGCACCACAGTATGTTTATATTCCATTATGTTTTGCTTCTAGACTGTGAGATTGTTAATGTGTACATGATCTGTAGTTACACTGTCAAATATTTGAATGGTGGACTTGATGACTGAAGTACAATAAGTATGAAAGAAAAATAAATCAAATCAGTAACTGAAGAACCGAGGTGTTGTGCATTCCTGGAGAGAGTGATGTGTAACACTATGATACTGTACGCTTTGAATGCTCTACATGGCATAGATGGTCGCGTTATACTCGTGTTTTCAGCGGTAACTAGCGCATTATGCATTGCTTGTGAACGTTTCTTGAGAAAATACCCATATAGCTACATTACAGTAGCATAAAAACCTGTGTCAATGCCCATTTCGATTAATGACCTTTTTCACAGAACACAACGCGATCGTTAAAACTGCACATACCTGTATACTGTAATAAACTTTACAATCCTAGTCATGACACCGAGGTCAGACACAGACTTAACAGTAATGCGTAACTCACTCTGTACTTGTTCTCTCCGATCTGCTCCACCTGGAATCTCTTAGCACACTTGCACTGGGCTACTTGTCTGGTGACCTGTATGGGGAACATTTTGGAATAACAGCTCAAAATGCAGAAATATATACCCACTGTGACAATACCACTCCTGCTGAATATGCGCCTATGTACAAAATAAGCCCACACTATAGACCCTTAACTTGACATTTAAAGGCAGAGATTTGTATAGTTGAGCTATATCTAAGATAAAATAAAGTAAAAGTACAGCCAGTATTATAATGCATGTTTATACTGTTTTAAAATATTTTGCCTCCTAAAATATTGCGAAATATTTTAGTAGTGAAAAATAGCTTTTTTCTGAGCATAACTCAAAAACGCTAGAAAATACAGCTTTGAACACCTGTACACAAAAAAAAAAATCATATTTTATATGTTTAAATGTATTTTGCATTTTTCATTAATAAACAAAAAATTGTACGCAATTGTGGTTGTGACTGTTTATATATGGTATACACTGATTATCAGAATTTGGGACAAATCCACTTAAAACAATGCGCTCTGTTTACTCAGTATGGATAAGCAACATTTGTAATGTCCCCTGGTGTAAAATCCAGGTGTGGGGCTAAATAAGGCTCCAGTTATGGACTAAAACTAATTTTTCATGAAAATCTGGGGAAGTATTTTTTGAATTTTTTTTCTTGTATTTAATAATAATTTCTCTCATTAAAAGAGATCCAAAAGAGCATTGCTAAAACAACATAAACAAATAAAAATAAATTAAAGTATTATTTTTTATGTTAAGTGGTGAATTTAGTAATATTTTAAGTTATTATAACTTAGTTAATATTTTTTAATTTTTAATCTATTTTAAGTTAGTGGTTAAAATAATAATATTTTCACAAAATTTAGTGGTTGGACTTTGTGACAGTCACCTCCTAATAAAAAGCACTATTTAAATAATGATTCTGAATATATTTAACTTACTAATATCTCAGCTAATGCCTTGGGTTTAAGAGAACATTGATCATAATCACTGTAAATATCTAAATTCTGAACTTTATCTTTAAATATTGTTTATAGTTTTTTTTTCAGTGACACCACAGTCTAAACTAATCAGGTAGAAGGTCCTAACAAAACATTTAGAATGGCTTTACATTAAGTTTGTCAGACCAAAGATTACTGAGAATTGTTTACATGATACAATGGACCGAAGTCTCAGGTGCTTTTTGATATACCATAGCTCTAAGCAGCCTATAAATACATGATGTAGTTGATTTTACCTCATCTTCAATCTTGTCTGCATCTGTAGTGGGTCTGTAAGCATCCTTGTTGGGATGCAAAGCTGCCACAAACTCATAATAATCAATGTAACCATCACCATCACGGTCAAAGATATCAGCCACTGCAGTCATCTCCAGCTTGCTTGTTGGGAATTCTGCAGGAAAAAGCCATTAGTACTCACATTCTGCAACATATCTGTGATGTGCATGCAAAAGACAGAGTACTTCTGTGAATAAATATATTCATACTTGAAGCCAGGATGCCGTCAATAAACTCCTGCCGAGTGATTTTGCCATCTTGGTCCTTGTCGATGCGTCTGAAGAAGTCCATGACTCGAGACTTTTTATGGTTCATCCAACGCATGTACTTCTTCCTCCATACATCGAAGTCAAAGTTGGCAAACTCTTTCAGCTACAGTGTGAGAGAGACATAAATAGAAAGCAAGTGAAGGTACCATACCTGGGCAAAAATTATGCATGGCCACAACATTCTGAATTTACTGAATTTTAAATTATTAACCTATTTTAAATATGGAATCATCAACTAACAAAAAAACAAAAAAACAAACACAATTAGTACTTTGTTGCTGAACCTCAGGTTTGAGATCTTTAAATCACAGATGCCACTCAGGAAATACAATATTACACATAAAGCTGGTTCCAACTTAGTTGAGTGCAGTAGGAAGCCTTGCCAAGTACCAATTGATTTCATTTCCATCTTGAATTTCT
>JAJAGP010000017.1:1081712-1253974 GCA_025084515.1 Ancistrus triradiatus
TATAATAAATAAAATATTAAATATAATAATGTAGAGAATATGCATTGTTTAGCCCAGGAAACAGAGTCATTGAAGGTTCTCCTGTCCTCAGCAAGAAAGTTTTGACATGGTTGCAATCCCTGAAGATTTAAGACTTTCATGCTGCGAATCTCCCATTATAGGATCCCCTCCCCAAAGATGTTTTATTACACTCAGATCCATCAGTTTGTCCTGTCCATGAAATAAGTTGGAGACACCTTTTGCTTTGTGAACCACACTGTGCCAAGAAAACATTGAAAATACCATTACACCACCTCCACCAGTCTGGACTGTTAACACAAAGTAGGTTGGATGGGGGTGTCAAATGCTAACCCTGCCATCTGTGTGCTTCAGCAAAAATCGAGATTCATCAGACCAGACTACATGTTTCCAGTCTTCAGCTGTCCAATTTTGTTGAGCCTGTGCCCACTGCAGCCTCAGCTTTGTAGGCGAACCGCCTCAAGGTTTGATGTATTGTGCATTCTTGAGCTGCTTTTATGCTCAGCATGATTGTACAATCCTTTCTGTCAGCTCAAACCAGTCTGGCCATTCTCTGGTGACCTCTCTCATCAACGTGTCATTTCTGTTTGTAGAACTGCTGCTCACTGGATGTTTTTCCTTTATTGCACAATTCTGAGTGAACTCTGGAGACTAATGTCTGATCAGCAGTAATCATGCCACGATCAAAATCACCGAGATCCCATCTCTCCCCCATTCTAATGGGTTATGTGAACATTACCTGAAGCTGCTGAACTATATCTGCATGACCGGTTAATTAGATAATGACACGATTACGTAAATGTACAGCTATTCCTAATCAAGTGGTCAGTGACTGAAATCAATTGTTTGTAATAAGATTGCAAATAATGTAATATGAGATGCACCGATCGATTGGCCGGTGACTGGGCGGTTTTCAGCGTGATCAGTGTCACATAACCGATTCTGTCCCTCACATTTAGGCAGACTTGCTCACTGCATGACAGCAACACAAACACAGCAACACATGAAAAGCACAACGCTTTCATTAACAATCAGTCCTGCTTTAAACACCGGTCCAGCTTTAAACTGTGTGTTTGTTTATGAGACAGAATGTTGCAGATGCATATTGATGACAAGGGAGTGTTAGATTTCAGTGCTCCAATGCTACTACTTAGTACACTAAATAGTCTCTTCCTATATAGTGCAGTACTAGTGAGGGAGCAGTGATATCATGTTATTTCGGTGACAGTCATGTCTTCAGCGTTCTAGGTCTTCACAGACAGTAAGCCGTGAAGGAACAACTCCGAAAACATTCGAAACAACAAATTTAATAACACACTTAAAAAACGGCATCACCTCGCTGAATATGTGGAAATTGCAATCGGTGCATCTCTATATATTACTGATATGGTTACATATATATAACAATCACATAGTGTATTATCATACAGCTCATGGTCCAGTATAGGCTAACAAATAAAAAAGCCCACCCACCTGGTGCTCTGTTATCAGTGTTTTCAGTTGAGTGATATCCTGTGGGAGCGGCTCAGTATCACACTGGACTAATGTAGTCTCTGCATATTGTAGCCATGAAAGCAGCTCTTCCAGTAGTGCTGCATTGTTGAGCAGTTCAGCAAGTGCTGTCTCCAGACGTTGCTCGTGCTGCTTAGCCCATGTCAAAACCTGCAGAGCAGTCAGAATGCATCAGTTAACCTCTCTACAGATAATGTCAGCAGTCTGGACTACAGCAGTGGGATTTACAGTCTTTCATCGGCCACTTTATTAGTTACACCTGTTCAACTGCTCATTAAGGCAAATATCTAATCAGCAAATCCCAGACATGGTCTGCTGAGGTTCAAACCAAACATCAGAATGGGGAAGGAAGGTGATTTAAGTGACTTTGAACATGTCATGGTTGCTGGTGCTAAATGGCTGTATTTCGGAGTATTTCGGAAACGACTGATCTACTGGAATTTTCACACACAGCCATCTCTAGGTTTTACAGAGAATGGTCTGACCGCTCTCTGGGTGAAAATGCCTTGTTGATGCCAGAAGCCATAGGAGAATGGCCAGACTGGTTTTGTTAGAAAGGCAACATCAACTCAAAGAACTACTCGTTACAACAGAGGTATGCAGAAGAGCATCAGATTGTAGCAGAAGACCACACTGGGAACCAGTCCTGTCAGCTACAATTCACACTGGCTCACCAAAACTGGACAACATGAGATAGGAAAAACGTTGCCTGGCCTGATGAGTCACGATTTCTGCTGTGACATTCAGATGGTAGGGTCAGAATTTGGCGTAAACTACATGAAAGCATGGATTCAACAGTTCAGCCTGGTGGTGTAATGGTTTGGGGGATGCTGAGCTGCGTACTGTTTAAATGTTACAAACTACCTCTTACTGTTGCTGACCATGTCTTTCCCATTATGACCACAGTGTACACATGTTCTGATGGCTATATCCAGCAGAACAATGCATCATGTTCAAGAAACCACTCATGATTTGAGCTTTGTGACATGATGCAATGAGTTCACTGGCCTCAAACGACCTCCACAATCTCCAGAACTCAATCTAATAGCTGGCATGCAGTGGAACGGGAGATTTATATCATGGATGTGGACCAAAATCTCTGAGGAACGTTTCCAGCACCTCCAGCAAACAATTAAGGCTGTTGTAAAGGCAAAAGGTGTCCAAACTCAGTACTAGGCAAGGTGTACCTAATAAAGTGGCAAATGAGTGTATATTTTGACCGAAATCCTGTACCACTGATGATGGGAGCTTGTACGCTCTATTCTCCTTTCGCTGCATGCATGAAGGATAACAGGAGTGTCTCTGCTACACTACCTCTTCAAAGCGAGCTCTGATGATAGTGATCCAGTGCTTGATGGTGGTGATACCGTCGGGATGACACACTGCCAGTATGGCCTCCCCCATGCCCGCTGCTTTATTAACATCTATTCTCTGCTCTTCTACCGTCTGCATGAAGTCACGGTGCGTGTGCAACAGGGCCTGCAGGGTATCCACCTCCTCTGGCAGGACGCCACGGAAACGCAGGGTTTGTTCTGCCTCAGAGAGCCACTCCAGTATCATCTGCACTGCCTGTCGGAACTCCTCAGCCTGAGGGGAGAAAGGTGGGCAAGGAACATGAAAAAAATGATGATTAAAGGAGTTCCAAATGTATCATTCCATATCTTTTCTACTACAACTACTAATTAAACTACCCTAATTACAAAGAGCTGGATTGTCTTACCTGCTTGAGAGCCTGATGGAGGCGGGTCTGTTTGGAGACAGACAATGCACAGACCGTATCCCAGCGATTGCTGAGCTCCTGCAGTTGGACTTTGACCCATGCGGTGTCATCCCGGCCTGTTTCCATCAGCTCCCGAGCAGAGCGCTTTAGTGCCTGTATGTTACTAGTCCTCTTTCCCAGCTCTTTCTGAAAGGCCTATAGAACAACAAATGCCAGTTTATGTGACTACGGTTATTAGAGGAAGCATCAACATGCATCTTCATGCATATGCAGTCTCGTATGCAAAAGTCTTAGGCCACCATTAGACTTGGTTTTTTCAGCAATGGTATAATGACCATATACAACACACTGCCGACCACTGGACCCAAAAATTTGGATTTGCCACACCATAATACTCTTTTCCACTGATCTTCATTCCAATCTTTGGCAGCTTTGGCATATTTTGGCCTTTGCACTCTGTTTGTTGCACTTCTTAAAAAAGTGGTTTCTTTGCTGCTACCCTTTCCTGATCAAGCTTCTTTGGACTGTAGAAGTATTGACTTGGCATCCTGATGAAGCTACCAGATGCTCCAATTGCCAAAGTGTAAGGGGAGCTCACCAAATACTTGCCACTATAGCCTATAGAAGCTGTTTGTTTTAGATTTCTTTTTCAGTTTTTTCAGTTTTTAATACTGCATATAATTTCCTGTATTTTCTGGTTGTATTCTAATAAAAAGACTGAAAAATAATTACATATGCTCATTACACCATTTCTAAAACAATGGTATACCTAATCTAATGGTGGCCTAAGACTTTTGCACAGTACTGTAGTACCAGAGATTCCATCATCGATACCTTATGAGAATCCATGAGGTTAGAGACTAGATCTAGGTCTCCATGAACAGGTTGGTCTTCAGCCAGCTGGGGCTCCACCCGGTACAGCCAGTCCACAAGAGCCTGCAGGGCCTCGGCAAACTGACCTGAGAACAGCAGAGCCTCCTCCAGCTTGTGCTGCCTGAGATCGAGATACACAGTATGAACTATTAAAAGCTGGACTAATTATTTTTGTACACACATCCATTAAACATTGAAACAGACACATCGATTTGAAGGCTTTATACCTTTCAACACTCTTGCCACAGACAGTGTCCCACTTGTCGCGGACCTCTCCCAGGAGGTTGTCCAGTTTCTGTGTGTCAGCTGGAAGCGTAGCCTTGTCTCTCATGGCTTTCCCAGAGCGCACTGTGGTGTCATACACTGGCTGCTTGGAGCCAAGAGCCTTCTGAAACTCCTACAGTGAGACGAACATGACCAAAAGCTTCATGAATATCTGATAGACCATAGATAAACATATCAGTATGTTCATGAAACCACAGAAAAAACATGGTTAGCGATGTCGCTTCACAGCCAGAGTCTGCATGTCTCCATGTCTGAGTGAGTTCCTCTGGGTACTTTGGTTTCCTCCCACATTCCAAAGAAATGTACTGCAACAACAGCCATCTCTAAAGTCTCCCAGTGTGAGTGTGTGGGTACATTTGCATGTAGTTGGACTGTTGCTCAGTATAGGGACAGTTCTGCGCTGCTGGTTACGCAACAGCCTTCCCCCACACCACCAACTACACATGAATTGGATTACGTGAGTATTAAAAATGTTAGTGAGTTTATTTGGGATGTTAATAGTTCCGGTGTAACCCAGATGATGGCACCAGTGAGCATTTTAATAGAGAATTCAGTGTAATCATTTGCCAAACAGGTCTGAAGTCAAGGACATTTTTTTCTGATAAACTCAAGGAATGCCTGGGCAAAAATGACCCAGTTCACCCTATCTCAAATGTTTAATTCCAAAAAACATGTGCTGCCTTACCCGAACTGGAGTTAAGAATTTAAGATGGAAATGTAACTGAAGTATCAACATTGCTTCTTTTAGCTACCCAATGGATTTCTGTCTCCAAACTGATCTTATGCCTGTTAAATTGCACTGTAATACTCTGTGCATTTCTATAGATTACAGGTAAGTGGTTTGTAATACAGTCTATCAATGCATTTTTGGCTTCTGTCAAACAAAAGCATCAGATCTATCATACTATCCTAGCTGTAAGTGTTACAGATTTCCCCTACACTACTGGTATTTGCTATAATGATTGTCAATATCCATAAATTACAAAATGTATATATTAAAATCATGTGTATGAAAGTTTAGGCTTCCACTCATCTGTATCTCTGATGCCTTTTCGTATCGTTTGCGCACAGATTTCTTACATAATGCAGTCATTAAACATTGCATGCCTGTATAGTAAGGCAGGTAAGACACTGTGACCTGAGCACACTCAAGTCTCTGTGACATTACTCAGAAACTAGGTGTGGTTCGAGGACAGTTTATGAGTCTATATTTTGGGTAAGGCAGATCATTACTTGCTAGTAACACAGGTTCTGTGGCTCCAGTAGAAAAGTGACGAAGCAAACAATGATTTTTATTTGTACCTTATGTTTAACCAGCTGCACTTTGATTTTGTCCGGCTCATTGGAGATTTCCAGTTCTGAGTCCAGCCTGGTCTCTGCCTCTTCCAGCCAATCCATCAGCTTCCTCCAGGCCTCATGGAACTGAACAAGCAAATATTTATGTTATTCATTCAGTAGGATGTTTTTATTGAGTGACTTACACTCCCAGGCAATTGAGGAGAAGGGCCTTGCTTAGGTCCTGTGACCTTACTCGTGTACCTTACGCACTGAGCCTCCACTGACCAGCAAACACCATGTTAAACCCTTCCAGTCTTGCTGAAGTCAAATGTAGTCCGGCTACAAATGTGTGATTTCACTATTTTTGAATCATTTGGAATCTTAGTGAAAACTGCACTTGAAAATGTTTTTGAATGCTGAACGCTGCAGCTTCGGTAAAATAAATTCAGGACTTAAAGGCTTGAAAAATATAACTGGAGAACCAATGGATAACATTACCTGTTTGGCTCGCTTGCGGGCTTCATCCAGATGCCGGCCCCTGTCCAGAGATCTCTGCACCAGCTTGTCCCAGCGAGCCTGAACACTCAGCAGCAGGTTCTTGATGAGCACCACATCTTGTTTGAGGCTGGCAAAGCGCAGCTGAGACCCTGCCTTCTCCAGTGCCAGCACCTGCTCCCGATGTGTGTTGACCTCATTCACAAACACCTGTGAACCACCGGGGCAACAAAAAACAGCACCATAATACACATCTGTAAACGTAAAAGGTATAAATATCTATTTACAGTTACTCAATTTTTGGCAATCCTGAAAAAGATGAGCAAAAAGGGTTGGTGAATTAGCTTAGTCTCATCTTAAAAAAAATTGGAAAAATCCCACCTTTCATTGAAGTAAATTTAGACTAAGGAATATACACTGCCTGGCCAATAAAAAAAGGTCACCATCTGGATTTAACTAAGCAAATTGTTTAAAAAAACAGAGCCTCCCATCGGATAATTACTGCACTGGTGATTTAGTTTCAGCTGGCAACAAGTTATTTAACCCCAATTGATGCAGTGAGTAGCTTCTCATTTATTAAACAATCATGTCAAACGACACATCCTGTGGTCATGGAGAAGATGTTAATCTGTTTCAGAAGGGTCAAATTGGAAAAGAGTGGTTCAGGGAGCATGAGATGTCATTTTCACACATAGATTGGCCACCAGAGTCCAGACCTGAATCCCATTGAGAATCTTTGGGATGTGCTGGAGAATCTCTCATCATCAATACAAGAGCTTGGGGAGAAATGAATGCAACGCTGGACAGAAAAAAATGTGACATTGCAGAAGGTTGTGGAAACAATGCCACAGCGAATGCGTCATGAAGCTAAAGGTGGGACGAAATATTAGTGTGAGACCTTTTTTTTGGCCAGGCAGTGTATATAACTCTTTTCACTCATATTCCTGGAGGGGACTGTAGATGTTAATAGTGAGGAAATCTGGCTTCCATGTGTTTACAGAAATTCAAACAAATTACAAAGCAAAAAAAGACTGCAGTATTTTACCTTGTGCTCATCTATTTGGAAGAGGACAGTGTCAAGGATGAGGCTAGGTGGCTGGGCCATGTTCAGGGTCTGCTCTGCCTGTGTCAGCCAGTTGATGGTGTCCTGCAGAGATGACTGGAAGCCTGTAGCCAGGGAGACGGCTTCCTCCAGCTTCGCCTGACCACAGACCAGTGAAACAGGTGGTGAGAACCAGATGGCTACACTGTGACTCATTAAATAGTGATTAAAATTAGGGCTGTAATACAAGTTCTACAAGCTTTTCTCTCACCCTCCTGTCGTCCATCTTTGCGTTCAGACTGGCCCACTTGTTTTGGAGCAGGGCCAGGTTTTGCTGTGTCTGGGTGGTTCCAGGGCTGGCGTCCTCTCCTCCTCTGGCCAACAGCATGGACTCTCCCTGATCCAGCAGCCGGTGGTACTGCTCAGCACGCTGTGTCAGCTGGGCCTGCAGATCCTGACACAGGAATTAGAATTGTGAGAATTATGATATTTATATAACACTTTCATTCCGAGTCCAAAGTTTAATTTACATTTACATTTACAGCATTTAGCAGACGCCCTTATCCAGAGCAACTTACAATGGGTACAGTCTTACAATCCAAGCAGTTGTGGGTTAAAGGTCTTGCTCAAGGACCCAACAGTGGCAGCTTGGCAGAGGTGGGATTTGAACCCTGGACCTTCTGGTCCAGAGTCCAGTATTTTAACCACTAGGCTACCACATGTGCGTTATGAAGGAAAGTTTAGGGGATTTAACTAAGTATTTGTCCCACAACTAGTTCGAGTCTCGGCAGTGCCTCCGGCCTGACGCTACACAGGTGCAATCATCTGTTTCTGAAAGAAAGCCACTGAGATGGGGATCACCTCCCTACCGCACTGCCATCAACCGATCAAGGAGCTGGCAAAAGTGGAGGATACACGGCAAGTGAAAAGTTATTGTTAACAAGCGCGAGTAGCGTGGAGGTGCTCGCTAGCCTATGGCTCTCATCCTTCAGCCAGGAAATATCCACACAGAACAAAATGGCAATTGACTGGGGAATTTGTTGTTTTGTTGTTAAACAAAACTACTGAAAAGGCTTAAAAATATGTGTGAAACTAAACACTCTGAAATGTTGCATGACGTCTGTTGTCTGGGAAAAGTATGCAAAACAACCAAGATGACTGGAATTCCAGTTCAGTGATTAATAATTCAAGAACTTCAAAGTAAAAGCACGATCTAAGTCACAATGCATATTTTCAAGAAAGTCAGGAGTGTTAAAATGGACAGATTTTGGATAAACAGACATTTCAATCTGGACCCTTAATAAACTTCATAATAAATCAACTTTAAAATCCAGACCAAAAACCTATAAATAAGCTAGGTTAAACAAATAATCTCAACAAAATATACACTTACTGGCCACATTATTAGGTATACCTCTTTGTTATTACAACCATTGCCTTGTGGTAGCCTAGCGGTTAAGGTACTGGACTATGGACCAAAAGGTCCAGGGTTCAAATCCTACCTCTGCCAAGCTACCACTGTTGGGTCCTTGAGCAAGGCCCTTAACCCACAATTGCTTGGATTGTAAGATTGTATCAATTGTAAGTCGCTCTGGATAAGGGCATCTGCTAAATGCTGTAAATGTAAATTTTATCAGTACAACTTACCATATAGCAGCACTTTCTAGTTCTACAATTAGATCAGGTACCACCACAGATCATGTACTACTTGGGTGGTGGATCATTCTTAGCACAGCAGTGCTGCTGGAGGTTTTGAACGCCTCGGTGACACTACAGGCCTGAAAATAGTCCACCAAATAAAAATGTCCAGCCACCAGCATCCTGTGAGTACTGATGAAGGATTAGAGGATGACTAACACAAACGATGCAACAACAGATGAGCTAATATCTCTGACTTTACATCTTCAAAGTGCAGCAACATGGTAGATGTGTCTAGTAGAATGGCAGCACTGCTGATCCACTCAACAGCAAAACACACCAACATACCACCACCACCACAACGTCAGTGCCACTGCAGTGTTGAGAATGATCCAGTACCCAAATAGTACTTGGTCTATGGTGGTCCTGTGAGGATCTTGTCCATTATAGAACAGAATAAAGCATACTAAAAGTATGTAGAGAAACAGATGGACTACAGTCTAATGGTAAGTATATGGCAAGTAGAACTGATAAAATGAGTGTAGAAACAAGGAGGTGTACCTAATAAAGTGATTGGTGAGTGTACATTAGAATCTCCAAATACAAAATATGATTCTTAAATAATACAATGTAGATTTTTTTCCAGTTTTTCCAGGACGCGTATTGTCCGAACGTTATAGAAAGCATATGGAAATGAGCATTGCGCTCTCTGTACAGGTCTGAGGAGAAGTGTTTACCATGTGCTGCTGCAGCTGCTCCCTGGCCGTCTCAGGCAGGCCACCTGTGGGTTTGGCAGCGGATAGCTGACTCTCTGTGCGCCGCAGCCACTGCAGAAACTCCTCCAGCTCACCATGGAAACCCTCCGCCTGGAGAAAGCAGATCAGTCAAGCGAGCCGCAATGGTCATTAAAATTTAGATTAAAAGAGACACTGTGACCACGCTGCTGGCCTTTTAAAAGTCCAAGGTACACCGAATCCTATGCAGTTTCCACCACATGTACGACACAGTTTGCTCAAATACTTTGTTTTATGGCCTATAGTGGAGCACCTGCTGCAGAGCGCTCTCTAGTTGCTTCTGTCGCTCATCTGTTTTCAGCAGCAGACCGTCCCAGCTGCGGTTCAGCTCATCCAGCTGGTCTCTCAGGTGGCTGGCCTCGTCTCCAGGACTGGACTCCAGCAGCTCTGAGCCTGCACTGTTCACAGTCTCCACCGTGGCTCGATGAGACAGGACATCGTTCCGCAGCACCTGGATGTTTAGCACATTAAACATATGAGTGGACTCTACAGTACATGAAGGAAAAAGAAGCTGTAGCATGCTTCTCGATAGTGTAGCCGATGCCTCCTTGCTCCCATTGCTGTAACATTCAGGATGTGACTAAGCAGTCTATTATCTGTCATCTTTGTAAGATGAATCAGTTCTTTAATTGCACTCAAGGAGATACTTAACACCAATCAAGATTGCATTAAAGTGGCACCTTCGTAAGTAAGTATACACTCCTGGACAAAAATGGGCCAACCCCAAACCTGGAAAATATTAAGCTTTACTAGTCTCAACAGGACCTGACAAGAAAAAAACAAATACATAGTCACTTAGTCACAAGATTGCCTTGTCTTAAGTCTTGTGGGACAACAGCTTTTTACAGAAAGAAGAGTCGGTGTCTGGCCACACAATGGTAAAGGCTTCAAACTATTAATGAGCAGCTGAGATGTCTTGATGCATGCTCAGTAATCCAGGTAAGAATATCCCAGAAGCTGAATCTGTTCATCTGGACATAGATTTTGTCGGAGAAACGTTTCGTCACTCATCTAAGTGACTTCTTCAGTCTCAGCAGTTGGAAAACTTCCCCAATCTTATATACAGCACCATTGCATAACAATGGGACCGGTGATCAGTTTAATATGCAGATTGACATATCCATTAACGACAATGGCCACGTGTGCCATTCACACAGGATTGGGGAAGGGCTACGATGGCTCCGTTGTAAGATGGTGAGAGGTGTGCTCTGAGGCCCCCTCCTCGGTTCAGGGATGGACGTTCCCTTTTTACAAAAATGGCTTCTCCGACAAAATCTATGTCCAGATGAACAGATTCAGCTTCTGGGAGCAGCTGAGATAAGTTCTCAGTTAGTTTGTGTTTAACAGAAGGCCAGATATTCTCTATAAGATTCAAATCTGAACACTGAGCAGGCCGAAAAACAAGTCTGACAGACATGTTCTCAAGGCATATCTTGGTGGTCTTCGCAGTGTAAGCAGCAGCATTGCCTTCTTGAAAAATAATGTGATCATTCCACTTAGAAAACAACTTTTCAGCTGTGAGAAGCAAACCTTTCTACAATATTTTCCTGTACAACAAAGCATTATTTGACCCAGCTCACCAGTACCAACAGCTGACACCATGACACCTCTATCTTCATGCTTAACCTCCTGAGAACTCGCGTCATTACATGAGGACATGGCGTTTTGGATTTGCTACACTTCATACTACATTCTGCTTAACTCCTCATTTGTAGACACTCTTGAGCAATTTACAAAAACAAAAATACCTCCAGTTCAAAGACAGTGCTAAGAATATATACATAAGAAAATCTGAGCTCCGAAGATGGTAATGAGGTCTCAAGAGGTTAATGGTAGCAGAGATGCAATCATAGTTGTATTTCTCACTAGATTTTAAGACATCTCTCTGGAACATTCATATGTAATTCAAATGCAGTAGATAACTGAGGTCTTGAATTTTTCCTGTCTTTGAGAACTGTACATTTTAAAAGGTGGTCATCTCTGCTGGAAAAGACTTTGAGCCTTCCAGCTTGTTTCTTTCAGGCAACGTCACCTGTTGTTTAAAAGCATGGAGAAAGACTAAACTTAACGCGTGTCCTCCACCTTTGTCAACTCCTTGATCCATTGATGGCGGGGCTACGGTAGGGAGATGATCCCCATCTGACTGACGCTCTTACAGATGCAGATAATTGTGCCTGCATGGTACCAAGCCAGAGGCACTGCCAAGACTCAAACTAGTCACTCCACTGTGGCGGGACAAATACTTTGTTTAAAAGTTATCCTATTCTCTTAACAGCTGATAATGGCATAGGAATTTGCTGTGCCTTTAGGGTCTTGTAAATTTCAGAAAAGCTGCAATTAGCCTGACAAAAACCTGACAATCCCTGCATCATATTTTACTTTTCTTGGAGGACATTTTCTCACTCGGTTACCTTGGGACTCATTAAACAACATATTGTAGCTCTCTAATGGTACTATAACTGGTTAAGAGCTTGTTTTCAGGCTTTGTGATGAGCTCTATCAGGTGTGGCAGATTACCAACTAATGACTAATATTTTAAGGGGAAAAAGAGGGGGAAAAAACCCAAAGAGAAGACATTTTGTTCATTATCAGACATTTAAATCTTTGTGTACAAAAAGACTATGTAAGTCAAATTCCGTTTCCAGCCCAGTGACGAGCAATAACCCTAACCACCAACTCATTTTTAGGGCCATTAAAAGCTTGACATTTTCCTTTTTTTAAGAATTGGCCCATTTTTTTCTCAGGAGTGTATTTCATTTGGCAATCCATTTGGCACCTGTTCCACTGTCCTCACTTCTCATCCTCAGAGGGATGAGTCAAGATGTGAGGAAGCAATGTAAGGATGGAGACAAGGAAGCATGACTAAAGACTTTAGAAGCACCAGTAAAATAGGGAGGAAAATCTAAGTGAAATGGGAGTTTGAAGAAAGTATGTGCATACATGGTGTTTGGCCAGCTCGATCTCGATGGCTTTGGGGTCAGAGCTGACAGGCCGCTGGATATCCAGGGTTGCATGTGTGTGGCTGAGCCAGGACTGCAGCTCAGACAGAGCGTGCTGAAACTGACCCAGGGCTAGCAGAGCTCCTTCCAGTTTGTGCTGTGAAAGCAAGTGAGAGACTTAGAAAGAGCAACTTAGAAGAGGCACTGAGAAAAATAACCAACACCCATTAAGGTGCAAATACAGGGCAGCTCTCTGATTTGTGCTCACCTGTCTGAAAGTGATCTTCTCGCCCAGATTGTCCCACAGGTGCCTGAGTTCAATAAGAGGCTCCTGGATCATGTCTCGGTCCGTTTGGTCAGTAACCTTCCTGAGCAGTAGCTCCCCCTGGTGGCAAAGCTTTTCCATGTCTATTTGCTGTTGATACACTTCCACCTTGAATTGCTGTTTGAAGGGATAATTCAGAGAATTTAGGTTAGTCGGAAATCTTCAGCTAAAGTAAAGACAGCTAATAAGGAATTAGTCTGAACCTTGAGCTCCTCAATCTGTTGTTTGACAGTGCTGAGGTCAGTTCCTACAGGTGACATTTCACACAGTTTGATGACAGCGTTGTCCAGGTAGTCAAACATTCCCTGAGTAGAGAAGGTCTTGTTAACATCCTGTTCATTCATTACATCAGTGTTGCATAAGCAGAGCCACCCACCTGCAGAGCATCCTGGTACTGAACAGAGGCAGTCATAGCCTCCTCCAGTTTCTCCATCCGCTCTCGCCATGTACGGTTTAAGCCTTCCCAGACGGCATTCATCTAGTGGAAATGGGAAAGGTTGAGCAAAAGAAAAAATAATAACTTTGGATCCATGTCAAGTGGAATAATAAATTGGCTGCTCTTACCTCATCTATGGTCTTTTTCACCTCTGGTTTCTCGGTTTCTCCACAGGCAAAGATGAGGTCAGCTCCTAGTGTGCGTACAATCTCCAGCTCCTCCCTCAAACCGTCTGTCTCAGCCTTAATGGCCTGAGAGCACAGACAGGACAAAAATAAGCTTGACACTAATTATCGTACATTTCTCTGCTACTGGTAAGCTTATTCATCAACATTACACAAATATCACTGTACAGGTAAGCACTGTTTAGTGACCATCCGATCAACGTCCGTTCTCTATTGACTTCAGGACAAATTTTTTAATATCAGCACAGTGCAACAGTGTACAATAAATCTGTACGTAAAACTCATTTCTAATATGCCTTCAATACAGTTATAAATCAGTGTAACAAATAATGCATGGATCAAACCCCGAACAGTGATTACACTATTATGATGCAGCATTTGCGTAAAGAACGTTACATAAAATGACCCTAAATGTTTTAACGGAAATATATGTCATATTTTTCTGGAAAAGTAAGTGTTATTCAGTTATTTCAAATAAGTGTGTTTGGGAACTTTAAATAATAACAGTAAATGACCTGCAGGTAATATGTCAGCTCAAACTTTCTATCTGTACCAATGTTAAAGCATTAGTTTGGTAACAAATGGAAAGACTGACATCACAATGGCTAGTAGTACTGTTTTTAGATAAGCAACCTTTGTTCTTTTTATACACTGCAATGTCACAGTGTAGGAAATTACATACCCATTCTAGCTGAGAAGAAACATAGTATGAAACACCATTTAGGCATGCTGCTTGCACAATGTGAGATACCTGAGCCAAAAAAGCTAATCTTTCTTGGGTTTCATAGGATTGGCTTTTTGGCTAAACGTTCTGGCGAACAAGCTGCATGTTTCCATTATCAACTCATTACCATTCTTCTGGCACAGTACGACTTACCTCTGCTGCCTCTATCTGCTGTTTGATTAGTGATGGGTCCACTCCAGGGTCTTCCAGCTCTTTCACAATCTCCTGAGAATCTCGGATTGTGCTCAGCAGCGCTGCCATATCAGCCCAGAACTTTCCAGCTAAATCCAACACATCCTGCAGCTTTCCCTCCCTCTCCTCTGCTCTCTGCCTGATCTCATCCCACAGAGAGCGGAGCCTCAGGAGACGAGAGCGCACGGCTGAAAGGACAACACGGCAATCATTACATTATATCTACAACAATGCTGGCCTCACACCAAGCGGTTTTCAAACGATTTCACATTCACAGACAAATTTCCAAAGTCGGAATAAAATCACGTGCCCTGCTAGAGTTGGGTCGCAATAGCATCACTTCAACTGTTCGTTCTAAGGTGGTCGGGATAGCTGTCTTAAGTCAGTATTTTTCTAGTCTTGACATTCCGATAAAGTCAACTGTGGTAGCCTAGTGGATAAGGTACTGGACTATGGACCAGAAGGTCCAGGGTTCAAATCCCACATCTGCCAAGCTGCCACTGTTGGGTTCTTGAGCAAGGCCCTTAACCCACAATTGCTTGGATTGTAAGACTGTACCAATTGTAAGTCGTTCTGGATAAGGGCGTCTGCTAAATGCTGTAAATGTAAAATTATGATAAGTTGCAAGCCTTGGCTCATGCAAGCAGTGATGGGAACATTATGGACAACCAATAGGTGAGCTCTCTCCAGCACCGTGTGTCCAGGAAGGTTTCTGGCTCATCCCTAAGCGGGACTTTGAAATAATGTTTTGATATTTTGAGGTATAGAACTCCAAAGATATATATACACACACATCTCGGTACTCATCGTTTGTTCGGCACTTGATGCACTCAAGAACTTGCATGAATCAAGATGTGCGACTCATATGCCCTTTCCAGCCAAAATATTAGCTCTCGTTCAGTGGCAAACTCTGATAAAATCTGCTGTAAACTTTTTCAAGGTTTTTTCTGCACATATTCAGCAAGGGTCCTAAGAAGGTCAGTGATAACAGCCAACCAAAAGGAAAACTCGGAGAACCACCATAGTGCTTAAAAAGGGATAATAGTGAAACATGGGAATGGTATGCTGTGAGTAATGTCTTCTAATTATTGTTTTTATTTTTGTCTGTGTATACACAGTGTTTAAATATGCAATACCACTCAACTGATGCATATTATGCTTTATACAGTGTGGATTTCCATTTACATTATGGGGGAAATTCTCCCAGTACCCCTCAATTTCAGCACTCGACATATCTTCAGGGGTTCTGAGGTACCACTGTATACTTTATATATTTATATAGGCCGTCTCTGAATGTCATTGTTAAACTTGGTTAATTTTGGGGAATAATGCTGATGAAATAAAATGCTTACAGTGTAATCACAGACCGTAGCAGGTACATGAAATGTCACTACAGCATGATGGGAAAAATCTTAAAAGAAATCTAGCTGCAGTCCTGCAATTAGTGACAGTGCATGATCCCCATTCTTTGCTAAATCATAATCTGTGACTGGTCTACAACTCTGTAGATGTGAGTGACTTCAGTCTTTTAAAAATGTTTCCAAAGTATTTTCAACGCTCATACATAAGAGAAGCCAAATTCTGCTCATTGTCAATATAGAGCGCTTACCCTGAGCAGCAGGGTCATCGTGCGATGCACGTGTGATGAGCTCTTCTCCACGGGTACACAGGGCACTGAAGGAGGGAAGCAGTTTATCCAGCTCTAGACCAGCTGCCCGGTGTTCTGCCAGCTGCTCGCGAATCTTGTCCACCTCGGCCGCTACAGGAGGAGGCTGACGTAACCGCTGCACCGCTCCCTCCAGGGTCTCCAAGAGTGGGTCCATCTTATCATGGAACTAAGACGGAAGAGAAAGAAGGATTAGGGTTAGGTCGAAGAGTACAGGATATGAGGTATCGACTACTGAGGGGAAACTGAGCTGAAACATTACAGCATTTAGCAGACGCCCTTACACAGAGCGACTTACAATTGATGCAATCTTACAATCCAAGCAGTTGTGGGTAAAGGGCTCACATCTGCAGGAGCTTAAACATGCACTAATTCTTAGGGCTCAAGGACCCAACAGTGGCAGCTTGGCAGACGTGGGATTTGAACCCTGGACCTTCTGGTCCATAGTCCAGTACCTTACCTGCTAGGCTACCACAGTCCCCCAACACTTAATTTAAAGATATACTCCCAAAACAAAGAATTAGTCACCTTGCGTGTTTAAGCTCCTGCAGATTTGTTGCATGAGGATGATCGAGCTATAAATACCAGCGGGGTGTGTGGAGGGATTCACAGATTGAGAATAGGTGGTACAGTGAAGTGAATGTCTCGTTCGATGTGCGGAAACTGGGTCGTAGGGCAGATATTAATGATTGGCAAAGAGGAGGGACTGAATTTGGGTGTGCCAAAGGCCATAGTGTGAAGAAAGTAGCTGAATTTGCAGTGTGTCGGAGAATACAGTCATAAGGCAGTCTACAGCAAATTCTCATCAGAATTTGTGGAAGTATTACACACTATTAGGTACGTTTCAGTCATAAGTGACTATTTTTTTGATCGCTGAGTATAATTTCCTAATCGATTTTACCATATCAAGAAAGGACTTTATCAACACACAAGTAGGATTTGAACAAGGGGCACGGGAATCATTTTAGGTGAGTAATCACACAAGTTCTTACCTCTATCAGCTGAGGGCGATGCAGGATGCAGTGATGACACACACAGCACATCCACAGTAAGTGACAGGATGACGGGATGGGTTGTACAAACATACAAGGAATGGAGAGTAGGGGGGTAGAAAATGCAACAAGCCAAGGAAAAGGGTGAGGGAATAACAGGATTAAGAACAATGAAGTGACCAATGACAGGAGGAAAGTCAGAGTAGGTAGATGAGGATTGAGAGGCAAGAGCATAGACAGGACGTATGATGGAATTATAGGGGTGGGATGGAGAAACAATAAAATGTGTTAATCAAACCACATGCAAACATGGCAGCAAGCATTACACACTCCAGCCAGGTACACTGGTGATGTGATGTCAATCAGTTACTCAAGTTAATGATCTGAGTGAAATAGCATGTAGTAATTATAAATATGCAGCAATGAAGTTTTAATGTATGACAAATTAAGGTAATGGATGAATGGTGGACGACTAATGATGACTAAACCTATAATGATTCTTATACTTGGGGGTCTGGAGCTGGATTGCATTAGACATGGGGCCATCAGGGATACGTACCTGTGCAGACTGAGAGAAGGCCTCATCGAGTGATGCAGCTCGACCTTTAACGTTCTCTTTGATGGTCTGGTAGCGTCTCTCGGCATCACTGTAGCGCTGGATTACAGTCGCCCTCTCCTGGGCGCTCAGCTCAGCCAGCTGTGGGCCAATCTTCAACAGCTTGTCGATGTGGGGCTTGTGCTCAGCTATAGACTCTCTCAAGAGCTGCAGGTGAACGGAGGTTGAGTAAAGAGAAGGATGGAGAATTAGGTGGCGGCACTGGTTAAACTTTCTTCACCAGTGATTTAGTGCCAGAGCACAAAGACATTCAGAGAATTTTTCAGACAACAATCTCTAGAGTGATTTAGACACAGTCCAACAACTGTGGGCAAAGAATATTGCTCAAAAGCCAAATAGTGGCAGCTTTGGCAGAGTCAGGATATGAACCTTAGGGTGTGTTCACACTTGGCAGGTTTGGTTCGATCAAAACGAACCCTGGTGTGATTGCTCCATTAGTGCAGTTACAATGAACAAGTGTGAACACTGATATCTAAGCATTGGTGCACACCAAACTAAAGGACCGAGACTCTCTGAACAAGTCGCCTCAGTGAATCACCGCATAATAGATTTGCCACACGTTTTGATGTCAGATACCTTTCCTGGCACAACCCTCCTCGTTTATCGAGATTGGCACCGCCACTAGGATTACACCCCTAGTGGCTGGTGTTTAAACACAGCACACGACCATCACATTGTAAGCCCACCAGATACTGCCGTTTCAAACCGCTGGCTCTACCCACTAAGCCACCAAGGCTGCTTTTGTTATTAAAGGTATAATGATCCAAAACACAACTGAAATCTTTGGATCAACTACTTAAAGACCAAAGAAAATCAAAGAGTGCTGAATGATGACTTTCCTCCACAGTCACCTGACCTATGTTCCATCAAGCATTGATGGGGGCACTCGAAGGCAGAGAAAGTCAGGCATTGAGCAACATCATATGTGCACAATGGGGGCATAATATGTCAGTACATTAGATGTACAGGTAAGAAATGCTAGCACAGGCTTCCAGTATCTGTTGTTTCAGATGCTGCACATCTTGTATCTCCACAGCATAGACAATTGCCTTCAGATGACCCCAAAGATAAAAGTCTAAGGGGGTCAGATCGGGAGAGCATTTCTTCTGTGGTGTTGCTATCAGTGTGTCAAAAGTGGGAGAAGAGGGTTGCATTGATAATCCAACACAATGGGCAGCACTTTGAACACATTTTGTAAGTGGCCATAAACCTGGAAATAACTCATGAAAGAATAAAGTTCTGTTACAACCAAGCACACCATTGTTTTTCTTATGAAATTCTCAATAAGTTTGATGTGTTACATGACCCTCTTCCCATTGAAAATAATAAAGTTGGATCCAAAATGGCCGACTTCAAAATGGCCACCATGGTCAACACCCATCTTGAAAAGATTTCCCCCTCCCATATACTAATGTGCCACAAACAGGAAGTTGATATCACTAACCATTCCCATTTTATTTAGGTGTATCCATATAAATGGCCCACCCTGTACATAAACTGGTTCACATTCACTCGTTGAGTTTCACCTGGCTGATTTTCCTTGTTGTTCATAACACTGTCTATTAATGCATTTTTGGCTTCCGTCAAGCAAAAGTATCAGGTTACAGCATTGCCCTACATAGAGTCGTATCAGTACATTACTGTATTTTCTATAATTATTGTGAATTTCCATAAATTAGAAAAGGCTTAGTATGTGTATAACAGTTCAGGCTTCCACTCTTTTCAGCGGTATCTCTGCTGCATGTATGTATCATTGGCACACAGTTTTCTTGTGAAAATACCCTTAGCAGGATAAAAAGACTATGTGACTACAATACTGTCCGGTTAACATCCATTTTGGTCAACAACCTGTTTCACAAGACATAATGCAATCATTAAAAGGTGCATACCAGTGGGAATATAATATCTAGCACATAAAACTGACAATAACTTAAAAATAAACTGTCTGCAAATCCCAAACACTGACCCTCATCTGGTCTTGCTGTTGTCGAAGAGCCTCTGTGTCAATGGCAGGAGGTGGTAGCTGGGATATCATGGTCTCAGTCTCACCAAGCCATGGCTCCAGTTCCTCATAGGTCTCCCAAAAGCGAGCCACCAGAACCTGAGCCTGCTCCAGAGCTGAGAAGCGTTCTGCATGGCTTTGACTCACCGCCTCATAGCGGGAACTCAGTGAATCTGTCTTTACCTAGACGGCAGTGAGAAATATGTGATTAATTGTGTTTCTTATCAGCCATTTATGGGAATGTGAATGACTGGTCTGTTACAATGAACTTTAGAATAATCATTTTAATCTATTATTCAAAAAAAGAAAAACAGCAAAGAAGAAAAGCTGATTGGTGATTCAAAATCACAAACCATTGTGTCCTATTCTACCCCTCTCTCACCTTGAGAGCTTCTCTCTGTTGCTCACTGCAGCTCTCCAGGATATCCTCTCGTGTGTTGAGGAGCTGGTCCACAGTATCCTTGTGACGGATGATGTCGATGTTGAAGGCCCTCTGAACCTGGAGCTGAGCCACGGTCACATCCGGTTCCAAACTCAGTGGCCCCAGTGAGGCCAGCTTCCTCTCTGTCTCCCCCACCCAAGCCAGTTCTGCATCCACTGCCTCCTCATACTAACACAGTGTTACAAACACGTTATTTTTAGAGATACACTGGAAACACTGGAACCATCCCACAGCAAAATTCATGACTTAAGATAGCAGTAAAAGTCAAGCGTGGGAAAAGCTCATTCAAAAGAATGGTGTTGGATTTGAGTTAATTATTTAAATCACTATATTTAGTATTGCAGTAGTAATAACAGTGTGGTCACATGACTAGGACTTGAGTGCAAATCAAGTCCCCAATTTGATGACTTGCGACTTGACTCAAGAGACTCAAAAAGACTCAAGAGCCTCCACAAACCCATTTTAACATTATTTCCAAGTGTTAAAATAATACTGAATAACATAACTGAGTCTTTTGTATTGCTTGCATGGTGCTGTATCACTAACACTGCTCACTTGTGTTTACCCATAACCTAGCAACAAGGGAAATTCTGCAGCTAACTAAGGATGAAAACTAGCTATTGTGATCAGAGCTCTTTCCCAACAAACTTACTGTTGTTAGCTTGTTTAGTTTTGCTGGTAGCACGCTAAAACAATGACATTTGGCAACTTGTATAGAACTTGAAGTCTAGGAGAGTGGAGACTTGCCCACCTTGATTTGGGACTTGACTCAGGATTCGCTTGTATTGACTTGACTCGGGATTTGAGTGTCAAGACTTGAGACGTACCTGTTACTTGCAACTTCGTGACCAGTTCCCACCCCTGGTAGTAACCATTTGTTTATTTATATATTCATTTACATATGTGCATCATATCAGTGTTAAACCAGACTCATGAGATCTGTCATTTAAGCTAAAATAACCATAACAAAGAAGCATAGAAGTCTTGTCAGTGTTCCTGCATAACACAGCATGTAAAATGATACAGTACCTGCTGGGATCGCTGTATGGCTGCCTGAACGAGCTGTACTCTTTGTGTGATGGTCTCGTTGGCCTGTCGGTAGCGTTGGTTGGAATCAGCCACCAAGCGGTCCAAACCCTCCCTGGCACGCCAGGGCACTAGATCCAGCAGGGCACTGCCCACCTCATTAACCGTATCCAGGACCAATCGCTTCTCAGCGGACACACACTTTAGGTCCTGAGACAATAAAACGACAAGGTCCAGGACCCAACAGAGGCATTATATAAAATATATAAGTCTTTTAAAAGAAAAGCAAAGTTAACCTACATTAATTCTAACTATATAAGGAAATAAATATCAATATGCTTCTACGCATTCATGGTTTTGCAGCTTGTACAAATGCAATTAGGTCTAAAGGGTCAAATAAAACTGACTAATTTTTGACTAGAAATGTAATATTTCTTCTTAACCAACTTGCCAAGAGCCATACATACTTCTATCATGGGTGATTGTGCCATTGTTAGAATGTGAATTCTTGAACTTCAAGTCTCTCTTATGTTCTAGCTCAGGGTTTTTAATGTAGTGGTGGGCCCTGGTGGGATTACCGTATGTACAATTGCTACAATTTACAATGTACAATTTAGCATATGCTACAGGTTATTATAAAGCATAACCATAACTGCACAGTCCCTAAAAACGGAAAACAATATGAGGATTAACCACAGGTAACTCAAACAGACTGATTGTTAATTTGCCCAAATCTAAAAACCTCTTTCCCCTTGGCAATGGAGTGTGTTTTAAACATGTGCATCTGGAAACTTAACTACAATGCTCAAAACGCACTATAATCAGTCAAGAGATCATCTGCCAGTGCTGTAACAGCAACTCCCAGTGTCCTGTTGACACCTGTACCCTGTGCTCTCCACTGATAGACATAGGAGGCCCAGAGAAGATGACTAGAACACTCTGGTACACCATGTACAGTGGTGCTTGAAAGTTTGGGAACCCTTTAGAATGTTCTATATTTCTGCATAAATATGACCTAAAACATCATCAGATTTTCACACAAGTCCTAAAAGCAAATAAAGAGAACCCAGTTAAACAAATGAGACAAAAATATTATACTTGGTCATTTATGTGTTGAGGAAAATGATCCAATATTACATATTAGTGAGTGGCAGAAGTATGTGAAACCTTTGCTTTCAGTATCTGGTGTGAGCAATCCTGTGCGCAATAACTGCAACTAACATTTCCTGTAACTGTTTGATCAGTCCTGCACACCGGCTTGGAGGAATTTTAGGCCATTCCTCCATACAGAACAGCTTCAGCTCTGGGGATGTTGGTGGGTTTCCTCACATTAAACTGCTCACTTCTGGTCCTTCCACACATTTCGATTGGATTAAGGTCAGGACTTTGACGTAGCCATTCCAAAACATTAACTTTATTCTTCTTTTAACCATTCTTTGGTGGAACGGCTTGTGTGCTTAGGGTCGTTGTCTTGCTGCATTAACCCCACCTTCTGTTGAGATTCTGTTCATGGACAGATGTCCTGACATTTTCCTTTACAATTCTCTGATATAATTCAGAGATTCATTGTTCCATCAATGATGACAAGCCGTCCTGGCCCAGATGCAGCAAAACCACCCCCAAAACCATGATACTACCACCACCATGTTTCACAGATGGGATAGGTTCTTATGCTGGAATGCAGTGTTTTCCTTTTCTCCAAACATAATGCTTTTCTTTCAAAATCAAAAGGTTCTATTTTGTCCTCATCTTTCAACAAAAACATTCTTCCAATAGCCTTCTGGCTTGTCCACGTGATCTTTAGCAAACTGCAGACGAGCAGCAATGTTCTTTTTGGAGAGCAGTGGCTTTCTCCTTGCAACCCTGCCATGCACACCATTGTTGTTCAGTGTTCTTCGGATGGTGGACTCATGAACATTAACATGTGAGAGAGGCCTTCAGTTGCTTAGAAGTTACCCTGGGGTCCTTTGTGACCTCACCAACTATTACACACCTTGGTCCTTGGAGTGATGTTTGGTCGACCACTCCTGGGGAGGGTAACAATGGTCTTGAATTTCCTCCATTTGTACACAATCTGTCTGACTATGGATTGGTGGAGTCCAAACTTTTTAGAGATGGTTTTGTAACCTTTTCCAGCCTGATGAGCTTCAACAACTCTTTTTCTGAGTTCCTCAGAAATCCCCTTTGTTCATGCCATGATACACTTCCACAAACATATGTTCTGAAGAGCAGACTTTGATAGATCCCTGTTCTTTAAATAAAACAGGGTGCCCACTAACACCTGATTGTCATCCCATTGATTGAAAACACCTGACTCTAATTTTACCTTCAAATTAACTGCTAATCCTAGAGGTTCACATACTTTTGCCACTCAATATGTAATATTGGATCATTTTCCTCAATAAATAAATGACCAAGCATAACATTTTTGTCGCATTTTTTTAACTGGGTTCTCTTTATCTGCTTTTAGAACTTGTGAAAATCTGATGATGTTTTAGGTCATATTTGTGCAGAAATGTAGAAAATTCTAGGGTTCACAAACTTTCAAGCACCACTGTACCTGTCTGCTTCAAGTCCCATCTATCTCATTAAGATGTGCTGATGCACAGTAGGGCTGGGCAATTCATAGAAAATTCATTCAGAAGCTTTAACCGACTTAATCTTGCCCATGTCAGTTATTTCGGTTTTATTTAAACGCTTTTTAAATTCTGTTAATACTTTCCTCGCTGTGCACGTTTATGTACCACCCCCTTAAAACATGAACCTGCTCATGTGACACCACCCTGTCCAGCCAGCGACATGGAGAACTCAAACACAGAGAGGTAAATGCCATGTGTGTCGTATGGACACATTTTGGCTTTATAGGAGGTGACACCGAACAAAAACAAGTCAGATGTAAACACTACAAAAAAGGTTTCAGCCATCAACGGTAATGGCGCCAATCTCTGTCAACACAAGCACAATCATGTTAACGTTACCATATATGACCAGTGCATGGCTCAAAAGAGAGAGAGACTAACAAGCGCCCAGCAACAAGAACCTCCACAAAGCAGCTCTCAGTAACGCAAGCATTTACAAACGCTACACAATATGAAAAGGATTCAAGAAGATGGAACGAAATAGTGGACGCCATTTCCTACTGTAATGTGAAGGATACTGCAACTATAGCTATGGTGAAGCTCAGTGGGTTTAAAAGCCTTGTTAAAATTACACATGGAAATACTTAGAATATTTGTAATAAATATAAATATAATACCATACTTTCCACGTGGCATTATTTAAAATCTCTTGTTTGCAATAAATGCAAGTTATTTGTTTCCCACTTCTTAGAGAACGTGCTTTTTACATAATTCAAATGTGACCTTTTTCACAAGACATTTAAGTGATGTGTGCTATGGTTTCAGTTCGTCGCAATATTCGATAAACATCCATAAATAGTTCACTGCTGTGTGTATCTGTGTGTATACTGTCAAGCAGTACCTGCCAATTAAACATCTTACCTTCTGTCTCTCCTGGTAAGCAGGTGCTGTATCTGGTTCCATGTTATTAAGCTCTGCTTCAACAGAATCTAGCCACTGGTTAAGGTCATCGTGGGCACTGGCAAATCGAGTGGCGAGCTGCAGTGCCTGTTCCAGGTTCCGGAGGGCTTTGCTGCTGCCAGCTGTCATCTCGGCGTAACGGCTCTTTATACCGTCCAGCTTCTCCTGAATGAGCAACACCTCTTCACCTAACACAAAACAATGGTCAGAATCATGTCTATTCCACATAATCAACATAAGAAGCTGAAGGTAAACAGAAACCTGTTGTCTGTTTAAGCAGAGCCTGTCCATTCTTAATGGCCTGGTCCACTGTCTTCTTCCTGCTTACGATCTCCTCATTCAGAGACTAACACAGAGCACAGATGTGCAATGTTAGAAAACTGCAGTTGACTTGGGATCATATGCTTGAATAGATCATTTACATTGTCATCACATCCCCATAAATACCAAGAGCAGCTAAATATACTGCATCTATAAACTTTTTGCCGTGTCCATACCAGAGCGTATTTGTGGTGCTTAGCCAGCAGCTCAGGCTGGTAGCTCTGCACTGAGACTTCAGCCAGACGCTGGGCTACCTCAGCCAGCCAGTTCAGCACCTCCACCTCTTCCTCCCCAAACAGCTGTGCATTGACCAGGGCCTGCTCAAGCATGGCTGCCCGTCGATCGCACCAGTTACGTAGATCTTTGTGCCCACCGTGCACCATTCCCACCCGTTCGTTTAGCCAATCGCAGTCCGCTGCACAGCTGAGTGGGGACAGCAATTGGCCAAGAGCCTCCAGATCTTCCACCTCTTTCTCTCGAGACAGCACCTCTTCTTGCATGGTCTGGGGTCAACCCAGATTGGAGCGATAAGTGCAAACAGAGAGATGGAATGGGGGAAGAAAAAAAGAAAGACAAAACAAATGGAAAATGACCATGCATGATGAAAAAATGATGTAAAATATAAAACTACATGACTAAAACTTAAACCAAGCACGACATCTGAAATCATGATAATTAGGTAAAAGGAAACTCAAAAAGGAATCTACACAATGATCATTACACAACCATAAATTGAAATCATAGACCTCAATAAAATGAACGGGATGAGAGGTTCAATCTGCGACTGACTAATGGCCTCATTCCCAGAATTTCCTTTGCAGGTTTCCCATCGCTGTGAAGGACTGCACACTGTAGGTTCTTCCCCATGAACTTACAAACACCTCTGATCATTGAACAACTCCTACATTTATAACTAGGGTTGGGTATCGAATCTAAAATTCCAAGAACCAGGTCCCATCAGGATTTCGATTCAGCTTACCGATTCCTACTGCATTTTGTGCTTCAAATACAGGCCGTTTTAAGGAGGCACCCATCTGCCAGGTCTGGTGCACGGTGTAATACATAATCATGCAGTTCTGCTTTGATATACTCTGCTAGAGCATTAGAAATTTGGCTCCACTTTGAATGAAAACTAAATGACTGAATACAGTACATGTGGAAAGTTGATCAGTCATAAAGGTGGTTGCACCTCCAACATAGCAAAACACCTAAGGCACTAGCAAAAAATACCGAGCTTCAGCAGTGTACTGTGTTAGACCGACTGCGGTCTCCTAGCGCAAATTTGCTGAGAGTCTAAAATGCTCAACATGGCTGAATGTAAAATCTCCACTGCTAAAATGATGAGCTTGTGATCTAAAAGGAAAGTAAATTAAATAATTTAAATTAAGCTTTTTCTTTCCATTTAAACCTACTACATGTATAGTAAAACGCTTAACCTAAAAAATGATTATTTTCCTTTTAGACCACATCATTTCAGCAGTACAGAATACTTCTGACCACCAGTAAGGTCACTGCGTTAGTACATAAAGCTACAGTAAGCTTTTAACTTATAACAGGTTTAAATGGGAAGAAAAAAAGCATAGCAAAAAATGACTACTTTCTGAATTTGGAATATTAAACAAGATATTCTTTGCACCTAAAAATCTGCCACATTTCCTCACCATTTTGAAACTGAAACTTGGAATCAATAAGAAGAATCGGAATCAGATCCAATAAAATGCAAACGACACCCAACCCTGTTTATGACCTACAAGTGCTTTCTCCTAGAAAGAAAACCAGAGCACTCCTCTTGCAGCTGATGACTGCAGGGTCTTCCCGACTCATGTACTCTACCTTGTGGCGGCTGATTTGCTGGCTAATTTTGGAAGCTTGGGTTCCCATGGGTTCCGCAGAGCTCAGGCGCCTCTCTGTGGCACTCAGCCACTCTGCCAAAGGCTCCAGAGTCTCATGGAACTCCAGAGCCAGTACCTGCAGCTCATCTAGCTTACGCTGCCTGCAAGAAAGATAAAGGGTCAGTGTGTATGTGTTTAAGAGATTAATAAGAAGCTGGCATGGTGTGTATACAGTGTGTGTGTGTGTGTGTGTGTGTGTGTGTGTGTGTGTGAGAAAACAGTGTGGGTTCAGCTGTGTCTATGTAAAGAAATCTATCAAAACAGGTTTGTGAATCGCGAGTGAGGCAGCCTAACAGCTGAATGGTCACTTTACCTGCCACCGGCCTTCTCCAGCAGGTCTGCCCAGCGCTCTCCCAGGCTCTGCAGCTGTCTCTGGATCTTGTCTCTGTCCTGTGTCTCTGCCGTGGCAGCGATACGCTCTCCCTCAGCCCTGATCATCTCGACTGTTCCACGACGATCATCCAATAACCGCTGCAGCAGCTGCGGAATCCCACGGCACAACATTAGCACTTGGCTTTAGTCACTGGATGTTGCCACACAAAAAGAAGGACAGTCTCGAACAGTGACACCAGACGAAAAGCTCACCTTCTGTTCTTGGATTTGTGCTTTGACGACACGGTACTCTGCAGATGGAGGCTTCTGGTTAGCTATCAGCTCCTCAGTGTCACTCAGCCAGCTCAGCAGGGGTTCCAGAGCATCTTGGAACTTCCCGCAATGCAAAAGGGCCTCCTGTAACTGAGCGATTCTCTCAGCAACCTGAATTAAAAGATAAGTTGATGTACAGTTGAAAAGGCTGACAGTTCAATTACTCACATTGTGGACTTCAAAAAGTCAACCTCCACTAATATCAGAAACGTCAGTAATGTTCATGTGTTTATTGAATACAATGTAACATTCACTGGCCGTGTCATAAAAGATATATAAACCACTGTATTATAACTAGTACAACCTACTTAACATTTTGTCTAGTGGCTGACTGGACATGTGCTACAGCATAACAGTTACATCTACAACCCCAAATCAGAAAAAGCTGAGAGTCTTTTATTATGATTCAAAAATCCTTTCGCAAGAACAAGTTCCTACCCTTTTGTTAAGGGAGTTCCAGCGCAGGTTGGTGGTCTCCAGGTCATGCTCCAGGGCCTGTGTGTCTGTGTGCTTAGCTGCACTTTGGATCAGTCCCTGACCTACTGCGTTCACATGCTGCAGTTTGGGCTGGATACCGTCTACTTGCTCTCGCTCTACAGCCTAAATGGGCACAGAGAAAATGAGGAGGTTTGAAGGTAAATAAGGATGAAAAAACAGGACCTGTAAACAAGATGATGATGGAAGAATGGCGCTGCATTACAAGGTCTTGTTCAAGAGTGGGCAATAGAGTGCAATATGTACACTCTGTTATACATGATGAAATACTGATTACGTACAAAAGTCACAAGCATTCCACTTAGCCAGTTCTTCATCTTTACTGTATTGCTTGTATATGAGTAACCCACAGCCATTATGTTTGTGCAGTGGCTGTATGCAATGTGTGACCTATGTACAACAGAGCTACACTAAATGCGAAAAAGATGCCATGTGTTATATGAATTGGGACTGTGGTAGCCTAGCGGTTAAGGTACTGGACTATGGACTAGAAGGTCCAGGGTTCAAATCCCACCTCTGCCAAGCTGCCACTATTGGATCCTTGAGCAAGACCCTTAACCCACAATTGCTTGGATTGTAAGACTGTATCAATTGTAAGTCGCTCTGGATAAGGGCGTCTGCTAAATGCTGTAAATGTAAATTAGTCTATGTATCTATTGTATTACCCCAGAAGTTGAATCTGTTCATCTGAACATAAGGTTTTGTCGGAGAAACGTTTCGTCACTCATCTCAGTGACTTCTTCAGTCTCTTAGATGAGTTACGAAAAGTTTCTCCGGCAAAACCTTATGTCCAGATGAACAGATTCAACTTCTGGGATTTTCTTACCTGGATTACTGAGAATGCATCAAGACACTATTGTATTATATTCTAATGTTTACATTCTGTATTTTATTACATATATTCTCCACAATACTGTATTCTCCCTATTTCATTATAGTCTATTCTATTTACCTTATGCATATTTAAACTATGACTACACATTTATTATTTGTTTATTTATTGCACATAGGATCTAGCCCGCCCAAAGAGGTTGGGTCCCTTTTGAGTCTTGGTCCTTCCAAGCTTCTTCCTCATCCCTTTAGGGTTTGGTTTGGGTACTGTACTGCCACTTCGGCACATATTTGACTATTTACTGGATACTCTTGGTTACATTAGATCCGGTGGAGAAGAGGGACATCGATCATACAGAGTGTGAAAAAATCAGCAACATGCATCCTATTAAGTGATTTAAGTGCAGGAGAAAATTCAGTATGTTCTCAGGTGAGGTCTTTTCAAAAAGTTCTACAATGTTTTACCTTTCTTTGTTGGTGCTTCTTGTCAGTAAATGTATACACGTTCTTAGCTCTTAGAACTGTGTCTTGTGTCCGCACTGCAGGAACTGGGGATGATTGTAGTTCTTACAATGCAGTGTATAGGGACTTTTTAACTCCTACTTCAGGGTAGATGTTTTTCTCTGTACATCACAACCGTGTGGTGAAGTATGCGGTGAGTGGTCCAGACGCAAGTGCCTGTGTTGAGCTCAACTGCCAATTTTAAATATTCTTGTATACTGATAGCTGTATAAACAACAGATTTTCCTGCTAAAAATGGAAAAAAAATAAAACACAGACAAAATGGACTTACAGTGAATCCAGGCTTTACTGAGCCTATATGCGAGGAGATATAATGCGATTTTGAGTCTTCTAAGCGAAATTCAGGCAGCTTTCGTCACTGCAGCATCACACAGCAAGCCAAAAAAACCCTGGAATGAATGTAGTTCTCGGGGGAGCGTCGCAGGGGGGTAGTTCTAGTCCCTAGAACTGTTGGTGTGAAACACCTTTTGTGTGACTGATACTACACTTTGACTAGATGGTCTGGTTTAGTCTAGTGTAAAGTCTATGGATTGTCCTTTTTTAACAGTAGCTGGATTTCATGCAGTTTGTTACCGGAGTCTTGGTCCTATTCTTCTTGCTATTTAGACTTTATGAAAGCCATTATCGGATGGGATGTATCAGAAGGTGGGATTGACTATCTGGTGATCTCTTTTGCCAATACTTTTTTGGCGAATTTGTCTGCTAGGTCGTTGCCTCCAAACCCAGAGTGACCAGGTATCCAGCGAAAGATTGTGTGGTACCTTTGTTCACTAATTTGACCAACTTTTAGTATTTCAGTGATAGAGGGGAGATTTGTCTGAATATATTAAGTAGTTTTGGTACGTGCTGTTTTGAATGTATGCCACTGCAAGCAGTAGCGCACGTATGCTTAGTCTATGAAGATTATTAGTATTATGACTTGGCAAACGGATGCTTTGGTGTAGGTTTGTGGTTGTACAGTGTAGATGGTGTTGTGGGTAGGGATACATATTTCGGATGCATCACATTTAGGGAGTGTTTCCTTGCCACCATCACAGCAGGTTTGCCCAGCTGGAACTGTGGGCCTAGATAGTTGGAGGGCAGCTTTGAGAGAAAAATCTGTTGTAAAAAATCACCACAGAAATAAGTTTGACTTTGGCCGTTGGGGAACAATCTGAAATGACGCAATCACAGCTGAAAGGGCGAGTGCACGCTGGTCACAAGGACCTCACACCTCTTTTGTTGAAATTTGCACAACACAACATAATGGCATGACCTTATTTACAGCAGTTAATGATTTGCCTTTGAAGAAGCTGCATCACTTTACAGACAGTATTAAAAAGTTTCATCTGTTTGCAATGCTTTACTGGTGTATTATTTATCCTAGACTCACTGCTCAAATTAAAAGTTAGGACGGTAGAGTTATGTGACTTAAATCACAGAGATCACTAAGCCACAATACACAGAGACAGAACTTCGCTCTGAATGTATAAACAGCTCGTTTGAGCAGAAATTCAGATATAACTTAAATCAGAACTGAGCGGGGACACTAGTTAGAGAAATGACAAGTTAGCATTTGCCAGTACTAAATCCTGTTTTCACTAGTGTGCATGTGTATCCACTCAAACACAGCTGCTATGCCTCGAAGGGCGTGTTCCTGCCTAAAACAGGATATCTGCTAGCCTCAATAACAATGAGCTACAGCCATGACCCACTCCACCCTCTCCTGTATGTGACTGTGTAAATAAGAGAAATCAGCCCTTTCATTTTTTTACATGCTTTACACCATCTTTCCAGACGTCCTCTTATTTTATCTCGTCTACTCAATGTCAATTAGCGTGCTGTGCTGTTGACAACATCTATGACTTCATGGAAAGCTTTCTAAATATGGCCTGATATATGGTCAAGAAATGCTCACCATATTTTTCACATCCGTTTTACTATACACTTCTATCACCCTCCGTCCATTTCTCTCTGTCCAGTTCTCTCTCTCTCGATCGATCTCTCGACAGCTCAGTGCATGTGAGACTTCAAGACCCCTGACTCAAGTGAGACAGCGCTCTGGAAAATATCTGACATGCTTCTCATTCCTCTTTAGCTTACTGAACTAGGCCAGCAAGCCAGTCCTTAACTCTTTCACACCAAGTTAGTCCATGCCCATCTTCTCTTATTTTGCATACCTTCTTTTCCTCAACAATGTTGCCAACCTCTTTTTGTCTCACAGTCCATCCACGGCATGCCACTCTTCTATTGACGGCTGCTTTCCCATCCAATGGTAGCCCACAACATTACTACCCATTCTAGTCTTTCTTCTCTCTTGTTCTCTTTCATTCCAAACCACAAGTCCACATCGCCTGATTCAGTGTTGACAAAAAGGCCAGCTGCACCAGACTGGAGTTACAGAAATTACATCTTTCTTGTCCAAATGTTACAAGAGTTTGTCCTATTCTTCACTGTAAGCAGCATTACTAAAATTTCATTACAGAACTAGATTGCCATTTAGTGTGCCATATCTGAATACAAAAGAAAAGAAAGAACCAGAAATGAGATTAAAGGCAAAGTAAAACCAGACCTGAACCTGCCAACCTCCGTTTGGTGCCTTTAGTAACAAAACATCAATGCAACCATCTCTGACACCTAATCACATCAGGAAGTAACGTCATAAAACATCTATACTCACATGTAAAAAGAAAAAAAGATGATGAAATTTTATGGAAATGTCAATTAGATGATGACCAGATGAGTGAGGACATTGTGCAGCTAGGATTATTAATATTATTACAATTATTATTAGTAGTAGTATAAATGCCAATGTTCTGCCCGCATTTAAGAAGCTGGCAATGATGTATATACTACACAAACAAAAGTTTGTTGACACCCCTTCTAATTATTGAGTTGAGCTCTGCTATTTGAGCAACACTCCCTTGTAACACAATCATAATATAAAGCATGCATTTCTGGATTCTCCATAGACAAACAGTGGCACTGAATACCCCAGTGACTCTCAATAAGATACATTTATCGGTTTACGCATCCAGCAAGTCAGCTCGTGAACTTTCTACACTTAATCAAAGTCCATAGAGAAGTGGTTTGCCAACTTTGATTGAAAGCTTGGCTGGCTTGAACAGAATGTTAACCTCAACTCCATCAGACACTTTGCAAATGCACTGGAATGCCAAAAGTGAGCCAGGGATCGTCTAACATCAGAAGCCGACCGCACAGACTTGTTCCAAAGTCTACTGGAAAGCCCTTTTAGAAGAACAATGGCTGTGGAAGGGTTAGGATAAACTCCATACTAATACCCATGTTTTTGGATGTAATGTTTTGGATTAGGCGTGGGGAATATGACAATAATTTATCATTTTGTGATCAATTTTGTTATCATAACAGACAACGTTTTTCTGAGCATATTGAGGGCATCATCAGTGCTTAAAAGAACACCGACCAACTGCATGTTTCATTATAAAGAGTGTAATTATTCTTGCTTAAATAAATAATGAAGTTATGTATAAATAATACAATAATTAAAGAAATAAATAAGACAAATCACTTTGCAAAGTATTGCAAAATAATATTTTTACCACATCACCCACTGTATTTGGAATTGACCAAATAATTTAGTTGTCCATTTGGTTTGTGTTCTCCAGCAACACTTGAAGCATTTGACTGGTCAGAAGTAAGATTTAAGTTTATTATAAATACCTATTTTATTTACTTGAAATACAGTTATATAAATGTTATACAGTACATCTGTCTTGTTCAACTTCTGACAGAATATAAACAACATTTAAGCCAAAATTAACCTTATGATATCTTCGAATCTCATTCAGGAGTAAAAAGGAACCTTTAAGCTTGTCAGAAATAGTGATTCGATTCATAGTGATATATATCGTTATCGACTGATATGAAAAAAAATTATTGCAGTAAGATTTATTTCCATATTGCCCAGCCCTTGTTTGGGTGTCCACAAACTTTTGAATATAGAGTGCATCTTAAGAAAAAAAATCACTGCCCATTTGACTGCTCTTGGCTCTGTAAACAGAAGAGAGGACAGGCAAAATCCTCCAATCAGGAGAAGATATCTTTGCCTGCCAGTCATGATTGAATGTTGGTGTGTTTGGGGCGTGGCTCTGCAGGGAACCCCGGGCTTGAATTTGTTTGCCTGTTGAGATTCAGATAAAACAGTAGTAGCCCCCTTAATTATTGGTGACGCTTCAAGAACTATTCCCATTCCTATCCCTCAAAACTTGTTCCTATTCCTTTTTAGTTTTTCCTTTTTATTAATTCAAGACTATGTTAATTTAATTTCTGACCTAAATACCCAGCCACGAAAATATTTGCACGGTAGGATCCATTTAGCAGATCTTAAACAAGAAAGTTAGACTCATACTCGTTGACCAGATTGCAACATTTGCTACTGTTTACATGTATAGGTGGCTGTTTGTCCTAAGCTCATGCCCTCTCCTTTACTTCCTACAAAGTCCTGATGAGCTTCATAAAGCACCATTTCAGTTCCATCATTTTTAAGGGTCAAATATGCCCATGTTACCAGATCACATAACACTGGCTCGCTTCCTGCCAGCCTTCTCCTCACTCCATACAGAGGCTTACTTAGCACGTTTATCTGCTGTCCATATTTTAATCTGCTGAAAAGTAGCCTAGTGTTTGAGAGGAGATGCCAGGATTTTTTTCTCTGATCCCTCCTTGGTTAACGACATAATCTCTTTGATCGGATTTTGTCTTGAGTATTACCAGGTGTTCAGCCATGGAGCCTTTTTGTTCCATGAATGGCAGGTCTGTGATCAAGCAGCAAAGAACTCCCTATGCTATCCCAAAGCAGCCACAATTAAGCTCTGTAATTCTGGTAGTGACAGTTTTGTTCTCTGTGCCTCAGCACACTACATGCATTTCCCTTGAGTTCTGTGGCCCCCACCCCTTTGTTACTGCAGGGCAAATTTCGTTCACAGTCCTGCACTGATAAGGTTGGCATGTTCTTATCATCTATTTATATTCTCAACAACTTTTTACAGTGTTTGAGTATTACTGGCAACAACTCCCCTAAACAACCCTGTGTTTATTTCTCACTTCCATATCGCAATAACAGAGACTTTGTATTGCAGCAAGGGGGCAGGGAATTGATGACAGATGCAGAGGGAGGAGGTTTATTGGAGGGAAAGGGGAATGAGATTTAGAACTGATTTAGATTTGAAAGATAGCCATTTAGAGTTTTTCCCCAGCAACCTTGCCGTCCATGTTTCAACAACCAAAATGACATAAAAGTTTAAAACGTCATTGGCTAGCAGATACAGCCTGATTCCTCAGGAATACTAATTCTCTTTGACCATTGCTGATATGTTCCCCTGACAGGGAATAGAGATGCAGTGACTCTGCACACAAGCAAAGTTGCCCACGCTGAGAACTATTGCAAAATGGTACACAAAATGAACAGTCAAGCCTGATAAATGCTGCTGATAGAACCAGTAATGTAATAAGAGGGGCGCATAAGAGGCATTAGGCAGGCTCACTGCAACCCATCACAGTAACTGTGACACAGAGCAGACATTAGATCAGCCAGAAAACTCTTACAGATGACCAAACTAATTATACCTAGACGATTTTAAGATTTTAAACTCATTTTGGACCTTCAAATGCTGTAAGCCAAACCACCAGGTGTACAGTACTGTGCAAATGTCTTAGGTCACCATTTGATTAGATGTACAATTGTTTTAGCAATGGTATAATGACATAATGTAATTTTATTCCCAGTCTCTCTAATAGAACACAAAGACAAAATACATAAAAAACCAGCTCCTATAGGCTACAGTGGTAAGTATATATTATGACCTCCCCTTACACTTGAGCAATAACAGCATCTGGCAACTACATCGAGATGCCAAGTTGACCCTACAGTCAGAATAATCTTGATCAGGAATGGTCTTTTTGGAAGGGTAGCCACCAACAAATCACTTTTTCAGGAGGGGAAAGGGTGAAAAGGCTAAGAAATATTAAATCTCATCAAGATTGGAATGAAGATCAGTGGAAAAGAGTATTATGGAGTGACAAATCCAAATGTGAGATTTTTACATCCAATAGTTGACAATATGCTATATATGCCATTGCTAAAATAACAAATCTAATGGTGGCCTAAGACTTTTGAACAGTACTGTGCTTTTAAATTTGTGATTTTCATTAAGAGGTTTAGTATGATTGCTAACTGAATTCAATTGTCACTAGCTGCATGCATCAGATTAAAGCATTACTATCACAGATCCATATGCAGGTCAATGATATGTACTTATGTATGTGCAATCACTCAGATAAAGGGCTAAAGCAGAAGGCATGGTATTATTTAATCACTACATTGCATGCAATTGTTAATCTAAAATGCCACAACAGTGCTACCACAAGACAAAATAAACAATCCTAATAAGGTTAAATGGGTATAAATTCCAACAAGTGTTAGACTAGTGAGACATTTGTTTGGGTTCATTTTTTGTTCCTAACATCTGAGCAAACATGATGAGAGACTACTTCCGCCCATTTGGAACATCTTACCAATTAGCAGATATGCAACAACGGTCACGGGGTAACGGACTTTGTAGACTACACTTACACCATGAGGTAATGTATGAAAAATACATTACCTCAGCTCCGAAGCATGTCGATACTGATGTTTCCTCATCTGGCTGCACTGATTCACAAGTGACCTCAAAGTCTTTGTCACATGGTCCACAGACCTCTTGAGCATCTGGTTCGAACTGGTTTTCATTAAAAAGTCTATATAAGAGACCTAGCTCCAGTTGCTCCCACTGATCTTGGCATGGGTGCACAGAGTTTGGTCTTGACGCATCAGAGTCCCAGTCACTATCTCCAGTCATTGACCCTAAAATAAAATCCACACCTGACTGGCTAGTCTCAGACTCTGAATCCAAATCCCGACAGTCCTCACAGACAGAACCCCCATCAGACACCAAAGGGAGACGTTCAGGAGCAGCCAGGTACACGAAGCTATCAGAAGAGAGAAAAGAGCCTTCTTCCGGATCCGGACAGGATTTCTGAAGGGGGCTAGGAGGACTGGATTCCTCTAGTGGTGAAGGAGGACAGTCCTGAGAGTAATGCGGTGGCAGTGCAACTGCCAGGTAAACAAAGCTGTCACTGGCAACAGATGCATCCATATCCTTGTTTGCATCCATATCTTTGTCAAGGCCACTTGCCTTTGATCCTTGTCTTATCACTGAAGCAGGCAGTGGAGAGAGTGGGGGAGGTTGACTGTGGTTTGAAGATACATTTACTGAAACTGTTGAGGTATTTGATTGTGGGGAACTCGAGGTTCTCTGATCCACATTTGTTTGCTCCCATTCAGCATCAGACATGTCCCCAGCTAAAGCTGAGAGGTCATTTTGTGTCTCAGTACCAAACAACATCCCTTCTTGGTCAGAGGTCACCTCAGCTGAACCATCAGTGCGATCCATTTCCATATGAGAGAAAGTCTCACAGCTGTTTCCTTCATTTACCCATTCTATGTCACTGTTCAAACTAATACTCTCAAGAGAAAGTTGCGTTGCATTCTCAGCACTGAAACTACACTCACACATGTCTAAGTTACAGTTATTAACTGGATGTAGTTTTTCCAGGCTTGGATATAGGTCTGTTGGTTCCAGTGAGGTATAATCATCAGCTACCTCATCATTATCCATAGCTTCCTCATCCTCTACATGGTCTTGCTCTGAGGATATTCCGCTGCCCAGGACTGAATCAGTTTCTGTTCTTTCACAGTCTGTTTGTATTGTATCTGATACAGCAAAAATGTCCAGATGGGACATCTGAATTCCACTAGAGTCAGAATCCATTGAATGTCTATCTAAAAGTTCTACGTCAGACTTGAGTGTGGCACGGTCCTGTTGAGTACTGACGTTGCTGTCACTATCATGATACACGCAAACTGGTGACACTTGACTATGGACCCTGCTATCACCAGCAGGCCAGCTTTGGGTATGAGAGCTGTACTCGTTGGAAAGATCTGGATCCATTTTTAAACTACATGACTCAATAAGAGCTGGCTCTATTAGGTTTAAGTGATCAGTGTTCTTTGTTAGGCTAGGTTCATCTTTGTTATCCTCAAAGCGATCCTCTCTCTCCTCCCATTCTTCCTCGACTCTGGGTAGGATATAAGAGGCAACCGCAGGCTCAGTCGGGATAGACTCTAAAACCAATTCTGAAGCAAATGGCTGCTCTCTTTCCTCCTCCATACACTGTCTCTCCAACTCTAAAAACAGGTCATCTGATCCTACCTCTGAACTGGGGCAAGGTGAAACACTGGCTGCCTCCGAGCCGCCAAAGCCTACTGGAGGGGTCAAAAGCCGCCTGTGTCCCGAGTTCTTTAGTTCCGAATCCTCCCCCTCTAGTCCCCATGAAACATTGCTCGTTTCCAATTTTAACACTGCCTGCCAGTTTCTTTCCTCCATCTCTAGCAGTTCTTTTTCGTCTTTTTCCTCCATCTGTTTCTGTATGTTCTCCTCCTCCTCTAGCTCTTCCAATATTCTTCGCTCATCTTCCTCAAAACAAAGTTCAGAAGCAGTACGCTGTCGTAGTTCCCCAGTAGAAGGAGGCCACTCCAAAATGCCCTCTAAACTCCCCTCTTGGCTGAGGCATGGGGAGAGTGGTAGGCCTCCATAACCTGGACTCTCTCCCTCCTGCAAAAATGGTGAAGGTGGATCCAAGAGGTAAAGTGACTCCTCATCCAGGTCACTGTCCTCTCCTAACAAGGGAGGCAGTGGTGGTAGAATTGGCAAGTTTTGAAGTATTCCCCCATGGGCAAATGACCTTTTTCCACTGGTGGTAGAGCGAGGCCAAGTACGCGCTTTAGTGGGTGGACAAAATACAGGTTTGGGAGGTATCAGCGGAGCAGTATCCTGATCATACTCAAGGAGTGGTGAGTCCAACTCAGAGTCAGATGTTTTAATTTCATCCCAATGTTGTGGCTGTTCTTCTGAAACACTTCGAACACAAAGTAAGGGAATGCCAGACGATGTGCTATCCTCACCTTTTTTTCTCTCAAACTTCCTAAAGATACCAGGGCTAGGTTGTGGCGAACCATCAGCATCCTGTTTAGTTTGGACTGGCAGAGCAGTCTGTACAGGCAATCGTTCTTTTAAAGGAGAGGGCATGTGCACAATTTGTTTTGGATGAGTAGACTGTAACTCGGGAGACTCTTTTTGATTGATTGGTTGCGGTGGTTTGGGAGGCACTGGGCTGATGGTTGGAGCAAAGGCTGAAGAGCTGGAAGCTGGAGGGGTGTGAGGACAGTTCAAGGAGACTGGAGGAGGACTATGAAGAGGAAGAGGTGGGCTGAGTATGGAGGAGGATGGCACAGCTACAATGGAGGGTATTGAATGCAGAGAAGAAACCGGGATGCCTGCTGTAGACAGCCGTTTCTCTCCACTATCCACAGGGGAAAGTTCTAGCCGCTCAGCAAACTCAGGGTAAGATGGTGGCATAAAGGCTTTCCAGGAGCGCCGATTTGGATTATCTTTCTTGTCGCCACCATGATGCCGCCTTTTGGTCACTACAGCAGCCCCAACGGCAGCTGAGTTCGAAGCAGGAATAATAATGCTAGAACCAACCGCACCCACAGACGGCATGCTTTGAGGTTCACCAGTCAGTTTAAGAGCATCAAAAATCACTCTTTCATCCAACCTTTTAACTCCAGCATCAGTAGACCCCCCTCGTGCCACAAAAACTCCTCCTATGTCAGCTCCCAATGTCCCATTGCTGGAAAGCGTGCTTCCCTCCCCTCCCGCAGAGCCTAGAGTGCTGCGAGATGGCTGGCTGATCTTCGAGCCCTGATCAATCTGCTCATTAATTCGCATAGTGTCATAGATGGAGCGCTGGGGCACATAGCAGTCCTCAATGTAGGCTTCCTCATCATCGCCCTTCTTAAGACACCTGGGATTCTGTCGCAAGCAGTCTGGCCTGCTGAGGGGCTTCCCCATCCCGTACGCCTGTGCCCTCAAGGGGCCGGGACAGGGTGCAGACGATTCCAAAAACAAACTCTCAAAGTCAGCAAAGTCAGTATATTGCTTAAATTCCTATCAGCTGAAGTCCTTAGGTCTTAGGTTTCCAAATATTTATAATAAACATTGATCCACAAAATCCCAAGGCAAAAGATTTATGGTGGTTATAATCCAGGTAAAATGACAACAACTAGAAAAAGGCAGAGAGTCCTTGGCTCTGATAAACAATATCGTTCCTGATCTCACCCAGACGGGCAGCATCAGAGAAAATGTCTCTGTCCAACTGACACGCTTCTTCAGCAACATATTAATGAAACGATTTTGTTCAAAAATCATGCAGGAAGGAGGAGACCCAGCTATTGTTTGCTTCAGAGGTCAGAAGTCCAGAATAGACTGATAACATTCCATGTAGGCAACATTTTCTTTGTTCTCGTTCTAATTTCATCTCAATGCAATCCTCATTTTTAAACACTTGTGCAGTCTTCAGTCCTTTCTCCAGCTTCCTCGCAGCTACTTCCTTTTGATTCTCCCAGTCCGTTGTTTCCACAACAGGATAATCAGTGGTCAGCTACACCAGCTCTCCTTTTAAGGTGAGAACTCCCCACTCTGTTTCATAAAAAGACACTGAGAAGGAGAATGGAGAATGTCCATCAAGTAATTTTATCTCTCATCTTAAAAAGCTCCCTTAATAATCAAGGCTCAGAGATTAGCAAGGGATAGAAATGGTTACGTTGCCAGTCCAATGGCTAGCACAAAAACAAGTTTCTTAACAGTGTCAAGAGACTGATCGATCATACACCTCATCAAAACCGTTCTTTGTCAAGCAGAATAAATCATGGTAAAAAGTACATCGTCTTCTCATTTATTTCCGTTCCTTTAGGGATGGAGTCCCTGTACTCCAAAGGGTTGAAACGTAAGTCCATCTTCATTATAAAAAAGTCCCTTGGTGCCAAAAACAAGAAAAAGAAAACAAACGATCCTTCATTTTCTCCTGCTCTCTTTATATTCCTTTCATGCAGAGCTTGAAAGAATTACTGAATCCAAAAAAAAGCCAAGTTCCAGGAAGGTTGAGGTGCGACTGCCTAAGTTGTGGTACTGTATCCAAAGATCAGAGATTAAGTGTGCACCACAGCAAACGCTCCTTTCCACTCGGAGCACTCCGCTTCACAGATGATCTCCAGGCTTTCTCCCTCCGCTAATATCTGCTGCATTCTTGGATCCACATGAGAATATTTGAAAATCCACAGAGGGTCTGATTTTCTTTTCTTCTCTTCTTGTGCCGCTTCTCTCGAACTCTCTGTTCACAAGGCACTGCACTGCCGAAATGGTTTGCAGCTGCTAAAAAAAATCTCCCACTTTTCCTCTCTCTTCCTCACTCCCTGCCTCCCTGTCTCCCTCCCTCCCACTCTCTCTCTCTCTCGCTCTCTCTCTCTCTCTCGCTCACACATACTCTCGCTCTTTCTCACTGTTTTTGTTTGAATCCAGCTCCGTTTGTTCTGTTTCCTGCTATGGTATTAAAACACAGGAAGTTCTCCAATCATGCCGGTTTCCTCTACCGAGAAAAAGAAAAAATAGACGAGACCAAGTTGAGAAATGGAGACTAAGATAAAGCTATTGGGAGGAGGAGCCACCATGTCAGAGGGAGTGTTTAAACCAGGGATTTTGTGTGTTAATGCAGAATCAGGATCACATTAGCTCATACTTAGCACTATAGAACTTGTAAAATAAACACTGCTTTCACCAAAGAGCTTGTAATCCAGAACTAAAGTTTTTGCAATTGCAATAAAAAAAGAACCAAATGAATCTATCCATGGACACTGTAGGGGAAGCCTAACCTGAGAAAAGAAGATGCAGGGAATGGTGGTGGGGGAACAGAGTGGGTGCTGGCGTGACGGAAATAAAGAGGCTTAACAATAATGACTACCCTTTCTTTTCCAAAATAACCTGGCATATGTGTATGCACAAACAGAAATCCCCTACTCATTCCCTGTCTTATTCTGCCCTTATGGTCAGCCTGTAATTGCACACAAACAAGGGAAGACGCACACAAGTTTGTGATACACTTCTACTACTTCTGCTCGTCTGAAATCCTATCCAGCCATGAACAGAGCATGTGGGGGAGGCTGGGGCCACTGGCGTACAATACAAATGAATGGAAACTGAAGCCATGAAGGTACGCAGACAGGCAAGATCTGATCTTAAATGCTTTTATTTGCCTTTGGTTCAAACACGACTCACGTGTGTGTTTTATCCAGACATTTTACAATTCAGCTACCATATAAGGCGTGTGTGTCAATATACGGCATAACTTTATACATGAATTTATAGGCAACACTTTTCAGACGCGTGAGCACACAGTTCATCAGTTCGAATACCTGGAGAAAACTGGAGCAGTTCATAAATAAATGAGTTGTGGTCAAGATCATGCTGAAGCCAAGCACTATTGCAAAAGGGACATTCCCATAGTGCACGATAAGTAATTCAATAACAAGCAACTGATTTGTAGAGGGAGCGTTTAAGCGCAGAGAAGACATGCAACTGTTGTGAAACAAATTCCACCAAGTCCACTGTTTGCAGGATTTGTTGTACATCACACTGCGTTTAATAGCTCTCTTGCACCTGAACGTCAGCAACCTGTAAACGACTGCCTTAAAGCTGCACGTCTGAAGGACACAAAGTTGGCACATCACCACCAAAAAGGGGTTTTAGTGTCGTGTCCCAGGCCATTACTGTCACTCTTTTATTCCAGCATTTGCACTTCTTTTTTAACACGTCATTCCTTATTTGCTAGGCGCTGGAGTCGTGTAAGGAGCTTTCGCAGGGAGCAGATACTGAACTAACGCATGCTTGCCTAGCCTCCCACTCGCTCTCCATTGCTAACTCCCAGACACACACACACAGAGGCTCTGTGAATCACCACACTGTCCGTGGTCTGCGTGTCAAACAAGCTAAATGCTCTTTCTTTCTTTTCCATCTCGCACTTGCCGTCTATCTCTCTGTCTCTCCGTCAGTTGAATCGCAGCTGTCATGCTCGCTTCCAAGACAAACCTCCCAATAGAAACAAAAGGGGTTTGTCTTTCTCTCTCGCGCATGCAGCCACATTTTTTTTCCCTTCTTCAATGTCAGCCTAAACGGACCAGGTTTCATAGAGCAATGCTGCCCTGTTCCAGTTATGTTACGTAAAGCTGAAACCTGACCATTATATTAAATTACAGGAAGATCTAGCTTGATAGGCTTGGTTATTATTCAGATTTATTAAGCCTACTTTTTGAATAAAAGGTACTAGGAAAGAAAATGTATGCACCTGAATGTCACAGGCAAATAATATCCTCAATATGTATATGGTAATGTGAGCCTTTAACCTGATTTGGTTAAACCCTGAATTCAGCTCTGGGACCAACCTTTCTCTTTTTAGTGACTGCTCATTTGGTTGCTAGTTAAAGAATTACAGGCCTTAGTAAGACAGGAAGAGGGAGGGCTCAAGCCCCAAAATCCCCTAAACAGAGCATGACTGGCAGTGTGTGTTGAATTTTGTGCGAAATGGAACGACTCCAAAAAAGCTAACGTATATTAAACTGGCATAACCACATGTGGGCAGAGAATGTTATTGACTTTGTGGCACCGTTTGTTTGCTTGGGGACAGCACCTGCTGATTCGGTTTTCTCTATCAGCCCCTTTTCCCATCCCAGTCAGTATTTACCCAATAATAAAAAGATACTCGAAATTACACATTATATAGTTGCTTTCATCCCTCAAAAGATCCCCGATCCTCTTTTGCCACCTCCTTCTTGCTCTTTGTAGTAACTAAGCAGCACAGGCGCTGGCACTCCCCCACTTATTATTTTTTTTCTTGATCTCAGCAGTAGTTTCATAATTAACCCGCAGGCTCTACCTGGGCCCCTCAATGTGTGCATTGTTCTCCGCTTTAACAGACACAAAGCAAATGAGAAAAGCAGAAGTCAGCACTGGTTCAGTCTGGAAATGTCTAGCCTACACACTTAAATATATCAATAAACCAGAGCAACTGACTGCATTAACACACGCAACTCAGAAATGAGTTTTAAAATCCAATTTCGTGCCACTATGGAGTAAATGGTTCTGTGATCTACACTGGTTATGTAAAAAATCCACACACACACACACACCACTTGTACCTTGTCTTGCTATTCTTGTAAGGAACCAATGTCCTTACAAAGATAGGAAAACTTGGAATTTTAACATTTTTCTGGTCCTCGCTTCTTTAACTGCTGAAAAACCCAAAGAGCCAAAAGTCTTTTCTTAGGTAACTGAGGTTAAGGTGAAGTGTAGCTGTAGCAATTAGCTGCAGTAATCCTTCATTGTCATTCATGTCTATTGAAAGTATAGCATGTCCCCACATGTCCCCACAAGTATAGTAAGGCAAGGTATGTGTGTGTGTGAGAGACCGACTGAGTGAGTGAGTAGGAGAAAGACAGGGAGGACTTCAATTTTTGTGTAACTGCTTCAGATTAACATATAATGAGAAATAGAAGGGGTGACACCAACATAACTCTTATTAACCACCCTGAAAATTGCCTTCATTACACTGATTACGCTGCCTATTAATTTTACACATTGAGAAGGATTCAGTGTTCGAGTGCTATTTATTTCAGTTGTTGCGTTAAAGAGTGGCTGAGAGGGAAAAGTGGATGATGCTGTGGAATGCCACAGTAATTCACAACAGCTGAAACAATACCAGCCAATGGGAGAGGCAGCACCCATATTTGTATTAGCTACATAACCCCACATCTTACCCTAACCTTAGTAACCCTTCGCTGTTTTAGTTTCTTCAAATACAAGTTCTAGTTGACGCGAAATGTCCTTTTGCTCGTGAGGACACGCACACTGTGACTTTGACTGCGTCACTTGTGTGTAGCAGAGCGTCATGTCGCAAAATGAAGTCCTCAAGCTGACAGAAAAAAAATGTGAAATGCCAAGTAATTTTGCTAGGCATTGATTAGATAGGTCTGCATGGGAAAGAATGAAGGAGTGCATCAACATGGCATTAGAGATCATTAAAAGGCAGGCAACCCTAAAATTTAACTACTTAACCATACAGTAAGAGTCATAATAGCAATGTCTTATAACAATCAGGTAAATGGAAACAAAAAGGAAGTTCACCTGCCTCTTCTAAAGTAAGGGGTGACCCTATAGAAATTACTGTTCATCTCACTGTGTTTTAGGGCACTAAATACAAATGAGCAGGCACCTTTATTATAGCATCAAGCCTGAAAAAAGTTCTTTACATCCTCACAAGAGCAGTGCCTTTTTCAGTAAATCGTCTATACAACTATTCTAAGTAACCATGAGAATCTGTGTTAAAAGAAACCCCTAGGGGGTTTGGAGGGGGGGAGGTTAGTGGAGGCCTTGACATATCCCCTGACCATGTTATCCTAGTGGAACAGAAAAAGACAGACAAAAATAGGGAGCAGAGTGCGAGGGATAAAGTGGAAACAGTGTATAAAGGGAGTGACAGTAGGATTTAGGATGCAAACGTGAGGACAGCATGGCTTGATTTGGAAGTTATTCCCCCGGTCTAGCCAGCCCTGCACTGGAATGCCCAACTGCCGAGTCCTTTCTCTGTGTTTACGCCTCCCGGGCCACCCCGTTTCCCCCCCAAGCTCAGCTGCTCTGCTGCAGCAGGAAGGAGGGCCACACAAACACAAGTGAACTGAGGGCACGGGAATTTGAGGGAGACCGACACACCCAGCGATTTTGTGAGGGGTCGAGCCTGGGGGGACAGCTGAAATGCCGAACGCTCCAAACAGATTGGAATTAGAAATATCCTCCCATATGGTGCTGAAGGCGTACTCCCGGTACATGCGCACATTCATTGCATGTATATTTGACCAGGGTTTAAACAGGGCCACACACTGACCAGGAATCTTAAGCACTCTGGGCTGTATATAAATACAGGTATGCACAGTTTAGCGTCCATCCCAATCAACATCCATTCGCTTTAAAGGCTAAGGTCTTAAGAATTGGAACAGAAAAGAAAAATTTGACTTACTCCGCCAAAGTCTTGGACCACCATTAGATTAGACAATGTTTTAGCAATGGTACAATGAAAATATACAATTATTTCTCAGTCTCTTTATTGTAAAAACAACCAGCAAATACAGGACTTTTGTATGCAGTATTTAAAAAAAAAGAAAAGAAGCAGCTTCATCGGAATGCCAAGATGACCCTTCTACAGACTGAAAAGCATGATCAGAAATGGTCTTTTTGGAAGGGTAGCAGTCAAGAAAACACTGTGGACTGTGGTAGCCTAGCGGGTAAGGTACTGGACTATGGATCAGAAGGTCCAGGGTTCAAGTCCCACCTCTGCCAAGCTGCCACTGTTGGATCCTTGAGCAAGGCCCTTAACCCACAATTGCTTGGATAGTAAGACTATCAATTGTAAGTTGCTCTGGATAAGGGCATCTGCTAAATGCTGTAAATGTTTTCATAAGGGAAACAGGGTAAAAAGGCTAAGACATGTCAAAGCTCACAGACTGGAATGAAGGTCAGGCGAAAAAAGTATTACGGAGTAGGGCTGGGCGATATTAAATCAAATCAATATCATGATTTACTGAATGCTTGATTAATTAACGATTATTTTGTTTTTAGGTTTGTTTTTTTGTTGTTGTTGTTTTTTGTCCTCATAGTTCACCATAAATATGCTCAACTGTAATAACTGGGATAATTTTCTAATGAAAGCGTGCATATCATTGTGATTTTAAAATATTAAGAGACTTTTTAAATAGTATTTGCAAAATAAAATAAAAAAAGACAAAACCGAAAGAAGATCACGTCGGTTAATGGTGCTGAATGTCGGGTTCGATTAACTTTCGAATAATTGCCCAGCCCTATTATGGCGTGATGAATCCAAGTATGAACTTTTCAGGTCCAAGTCAGCAATATGTTATATGGTCATCATAAATTTGCTAAAACAACAAATCTACTGGTGGTCCAATACTTTTGCATAGTACTGTATATATACTTAATTCACGTCTGAATGACAGAAACCCAGTATTAGCAAACCCTTGCAACACCTGCTGACAGAAAAACCATGATATAATTCTATTTCTTTTTAGTCAGGGTTAATCCCTGAGCTCCCACAATGCCCTGATTGTGCACCACATACTCAGAAGTTAATAAGACGGACTAATCAGACAACTCCACGCTCCAGCGCTGTACTAGGAGCCATCCCCCATGTCTGTTTTGGTTTTAAAGGAGAGACACATGGACATAACGCACTGCTTATTTGAGTTTATCCTGCCTCCCCCTCTCTAATCTCAGAAATGACATCATTACTTTGGATAGGGTGTCTCTGAAATGGAGTCTGGCTTGCAGGTTGGGAGGGGGAGAGAGCCAGGTCAGTTTTTTCATGGCAGGCAGGCAGTCACTCTTCTGCCTGCGTTTACCTTGCGTTTCATTAGTAAGTGAGACGGGTGAACAGGAGGATGGGGGAGTGAGCGTGTGAGAAAGGGGCCCCGAGAGGGTGCAAAGAAAAACTCGACAGAGATCCAAGTAGGACAAAAGAAAACCTAAGGACGTTCCTCTCATTACCTTTCTGTAATGGATGGGATCATTGTTTAGAACATCCTAACCCCCAAACCATCGATTCATAAAGCAGTGCCTCAGCGGACATTTTTTTGTTTTGATTCAAAATGAAATGCTACACTGGCAGTGCATCCAGCCAGCCTTTTTGTAACCTCCCTTTCTTTCTCTCTCATGCCATAATTTATTTCTTCGCCTTTTTCCAAGACAGTCCAAGAAAGAAGGCAGTGGCAGAAGAGTAGTAGTGTGTACAGTAGCAGACGCTGTTAATAATGGTACAGTAAATCTGAAAAGACCCTTAGACAGCAGGGTTTTCAAACAAACACACAGAGACACAATGCAGAACGCTGAAGGACAATCTCCACACAGGTCTAATTAGCAACAGGTGAATTTTTTTTATAGATCCGCATAACAAGCTGCCAATATACGCTATCCAAAGCCAACTGGGCATGTCGGCGCTAGTTTGACGCAGAGACAGTGGGAAGCGAGACAGTTCCTGTGATTAGTTCTGCTCTCAGATTTAGCGCTCCGTCCATCACCGCAGCGACAGGTCTAATGAGTTCTCATTGCTGGTGCCTAGCAGTGGGAGGGAGCTCCAGCAAACAGCAAACAGCTTTAAAAACGTTGCACTACATTAACCTGCCATAATCAATTTACATACTCTATTACAGCGCAGTGACTCAGCAAGGTGAGCTGCTCTATGAGAAATCCCTGATTCACTCTGTGCTGCTCTGAAGGTCTCTCGAGGGCTTTCAAAGCCCATTCCCACACACGACCTTCCCCACTCAGTAATCATACACTCAGTAATAGCCAACCTTGCTCCTGCCCACACTTTCCACACTCTGAAGGGGCATGAGTAACAACTGAAAAAGGAATGATACAGCATCAGACACACTACTAACACAAGAACAAGCCAAGAAGAAAGTGTGGAGTCCACCATCAATCAACCAGAGAAGCAGCAGGAGCCACTGCATCATGCTGAGTTGCTCCAGAGAGGCATGCTGGGACAAGAGCCCAGATGGGGGCTGAGAGTTGAGGTGATTTAGCGAGGAGGAGAGCCATGATTCACACAAAAAAACGCTTGTCGACCATCATGCGTTCGTCCGGCCTGTCTCATACTGAATCCAGGAGAGTACTAGCACACTTGGTTCAGTTCTTCGGCTTATTACCAGATGTACCATAAACAATTAATCGGTGTGCTGTACTTCATCTGTCACTTACTCACAGTATACTCATGGGGGTATAGAGCCATTAGGAACACCAACTGACCTAAAGCGTCTTTTGAAAATGGAAGGAAAACGGAGAGCCAGAACTCAATCATAGTGCTCTGGAGCTGTGAGATGAAAGTGCTAACTACTGTACAGTGGTACCTCAGTACTCATTAATTCATTCCAGAAGGTACAGAGAGTGCTGAAAAAGACGAGCACAGACATCATTTTTCCCATAAGGAATAAAGTACACTGAATTAATCCGTTCCAGAACCCCAGTTCTGGATCCACACTGTTTAAGGCATTATATGTAGATGTTGTTGTATACTTGTATATGTTGCAAAAATCTATCGCAAAATTTATTTTCATGATATACTACATAGATTTTCAGCTCAAAATAAAACATTTTTTGAAGGACGAAAACATATTTTAATTGGGGTGTAAACTACAAGCTCCGCACCATGTCGCAGAACATTGTCAATGTGATGTGAGGTATTAAGAGGACTCGGATCGTGCTCTGTAACTTGTATTTCAGTTGTTTTTCTATTTTCAGTGAACTATGTGGAATATCGCAATATATCGCAGTATTCATAGCATCGTGATATAATCGTGAAGTCCTTTCCAATACATACCCCAAGTACAATAAAAAATACAATAGTTAAATGAAATACAAGCGCCATCATTTACTATAAATACAATAACTAATATCATGGTACTCTCGGTTTTCCTTTTTGATTGGCTGTTATCAATAAGCTATTTAGAACCCATGGTGACTTATTTGCCATAAAAATAAAAAAAGGACTGTCATGTGCTCCATATTTGAGCTGGAAAGGACATAAAGGTCACATGCCTCGACCCAGTTGTGGCAAGTGTGCAAAGTGCGAAAGAAGTGACGAGTGCGGAGACAATGTTTTCATTTCAAAATGCATGGAGAACTGAATCCGACGAGTTGGGAAGTGACGAGATATGACTGTATTATACAGTGGGGCAAAAAAGGATTTAGTTAGCCACTGACTGTGCAAGTTCTCCTACTGAGAAAGATGACAGAGGTCTGTAATTTTCATCATAGGTACACTTCGACTATGAGAGACAAAATGAGAAAAAAAAAATTCAGGAAATCACATTGTAGGATTTTTAAAGAATTTAATTGTAGATTATGGTGGAAAATAAGTTATTTGGTCAATAACAAAAGTTCTTCTCAATACTTTGTAATTTTGTTGGCAATGACAGAGGTCAAATGTTTTCTGTAAGTCTTCACCAGGTTTGCACACACTGTAGCTGGTACTTTGGCCCATTCCTCCATGCAGATCTCCTCTAGAGCAGTGATGTTTTGGGGGCTGTCACTGGGCAACACCAACTTTCAACTCCCTACACACAAATTTTCCATGGGGCTGAGGTCTGGAGACTGGCTAGGCCACTCCAGGACCTTAAAATGTTTTTTACGGAGCCACTCCTTCGTTGCTCGGCAGCGTGTTTGGGATCATTGTCATGCTGGAAGACCCAGCCACGTTCCATCTTCAATGCTCTCACTGATGGAAGGAGGTTTTTGGCTTAATACCTCACAATACATGGCCCCGTTCATTTTCTTCCCTTAACACGGATCAGTCGTCCTGTCCCCTTTGCAGAAAAAACAGCCCCAAAGCATGAGGGTTTTTCCACCCTCATGCTGCACAGTAGGTATGGTGAAACTCAGCTTTCTTCTTCCTCCAAACACAACGTGTTTGAGTTTTTAACCAAAAAGTTTCTATTTTGGGTTTTCATCTGACCACATGACATTCTCCCAATCTGTTCTGGATCATCCATATGCTCTCTGGCAAACTTCAGACGGGTCTGGACATGTACTGGTTTAAACAGGGGGGGACACGCCTGGCACTGCAAATCTGAGTCCCTGTCGGAGAGTAGTGTGTTACTGATGGTAGCCTTGTTACTTTGGTCCCAGCTCTCTGCAGGTCATTCATCAGGTCCCTCCGTGTAGTTCTGGGATTTTTGCTCACCGTTCTCATGATCATTTTGGCCCCATGGGATAAGATCTTGCATGGGGCCCCAGATCGAGGGAGATTATCAGTGGTCTTGTATGTCTTATAATTGCTCCCACAGTTGATTTATTCACACCAACCTGCTTGCCTATTGTAGATTCACTCTTCCCAGCCTGGTGCAGATCTACAATTTTCTTCCTGGTGTCCTTCGACAGACTGTTTGAGGCTGTGGACAGGTGTCTTTTATACAGATAACAAGGTCAAACTGGTGTCATTAATACAGGTAACGAGTGGAGGACAGAAGAGCTTCTTCAAGAAGTAGTTACAGGTCTGTGAGAGCCAGAAATCTTGCTTGTTTGTGGGTGACCAAATACTTATTTTCCACCATGACTTACAATTAAATTCTTTAAAATAACCTACAATGTGATTTCCTGGATTTTTTTCTCATTTTGTCTCTCATAGTTGAAGTGTAGCTGTGATGAAAATTACAGACCTCTCTCATCTTTCTACGTAGGAGAACTTGCACAATCAGTGGCTGACTAAATATTTTTTTGCCCCACTGTATATAAAATCACTCAGTATATAACACTACTTCAACTGCACTGACGATGTTCAAGTCTATTATTTCTTTCTTTAGCTGCCACCCACCAGGTCTGCACGACATGAGGAAAACGTGCAATGCGTCAATGTTCAACACTGTGATGACGATATGACTTGCGATAAATGTGTGCATTAGGGGTGCACAATAAGGATCAACATTTCCTTAAATTAGATAACAAATTATAATAGTGCATGCATTTAATGCATTTATTTAAAAATGCAAATAAAAATACAGTGGAATAAACTAAAAACTTTTAGTTAACACATTACGCACTCTTCACACAAACTCCAGTTCTTCAAAGCATCTCGCAAGCCCAAAGCTATATTTTCCCCCAGTGTGTTCTTCAGGAAAATAAGATGTCTGCAAACATCGACTTTTTAATTCAAAGACCCGGCTAATGAAGTGAACTGTCAAGCCCACGCAAGGCTCCATTGTAAAAGCAAAGAATTTCATTTGCACCTGTTCTGACTGTACGTTTGATGCATGGATCATACATCTCCGTTTTGGGAGATACGCGTTCGTGATGGAATCTTGTTCAGCTCAGTGTATGAAGCTTCCCATATGCTTCCCATTTAAATGGCACCATATCGTTAGTCGAGTAGTATAGCGTCACTTATTCTTTATGACCCTGGGAGCCCAAATCATATGCTGTCGTGCTTTCAAAGCTTTGAGTAACAGATTTTTTTTTACACATGGAGCTGAATAGTGACGAGGGGTAGCTCCAGCAGCGCTTTCAAACTTTTTGGTGAATACTCCTCATTTAGTTGTTTGTGCTTGTACTTTAAGTGATGGTAAAGGTTTCTCGTGTTCCCTGTGATGGTAGCCACAACAGCTCAGCACTCTTTGCACAAAACTCTAGAATGAGCGTGGTCACCTCATTTAAAACTAAGGTATTCCCAGTCCACAGAGGTGCCTCCCCTTTTGTACCAAATCCTCTTTACTTATATCTTGGTCTTAGTCTTAGGTACTTGGTCTGGCTGCACTCATTTTTCCCAGGTTAGGGTGCTTGGTGTGTGTTCACTATGGACCTCAGGCATACTCTGCAGTGTGTAGAGCTCCCTCTGTTGCTGCACTCGGGCAATGCAATTTGAGTTTGCTGTTACAACTTCCAGAATCCTACCGCGTCACTTTTGATGTGTGCGATGCGTTTATTGCGAAATTTCATATCGCGATAATGAGAAAAATACGATAACCATGCAGCCCTACCAGCCGCCAATCAGAGCTAACCTAAAACACAAGAGGTAGGACGAACACCATGTAGGGACTCTCCACGCTGACAAAATATTTCACCTATGTAACATACGTCTTAGTTTCTATACTGTATATAGGCTGTCTACTTCAAAGTATCTTTCATTTTCTTTAAACCTTAAAGTAGCTGAGAGGAACAACAGAAAGGCTACTTTCAAAACTGACTTCAGCCACTGCAACCAGACGAGTACTGAACAATAAGCTCTTCTAGTTCTCGAAGGTAATGCCAAGTTCCAAGCCAAAATTACAATTCTGTACAAAACCAAGTATGCGTTAGCTTAAACGTCAAAGCCTGCTCATCTCCTACCTTAAATTCCTGGAGTTGTTGTTTGATGACCTCCACTTCAGTTCCCACTACTCCTTGTGCGTTGAGGCTCTCCTCTGCCCGGTTGAGGAGCCCCAGCAGCTCTGTGAGACGAGCATAGAACTCCTTCACCCGCTCCTCTGCCTCCTCTATGAGTCCCAGGCGACCTTGTCCCCGCTCGGCCAACTTGCCCGCCTGGCGGTTGAGGGCCTCCGTTTCTCTTCGGAGGGCCAGCAGGTCTGGAGAGCTACCCTCTCTCCTCAGCATGGCAGTGCAGTCGCTTCCGTGGCCCTCCAGTTCAGTCCGTAGTGCAGCCAGACGGCCCAGGAAGCCCCTCACTGCCTCGGCCTGCGAGGCCAGTGAGTCTACATCCCTCCCCACAGGGCTTAGGCCGTCTAGCTCATCGTCCAAGTCGGCCAGGCGTGAGAAGACGTCCCGAACGCACGACTGAACCTCTCCCACTCCCTGCAGACGAGTCTCGAGGGATGAGCAGCACTGCTCGATCTGTGAGATGGATAGAAAAACGAAATTCTTTATAACCCAGAAGGTCTATATGATATGCCTATTGACAATTCATCTGCTCATTAATGAAATCATACCATCATAATTCATCACAATTCTAAGCATTAGGAATGAACAGGGTTGGGTATTGTTTGCATTTTATCGATTCCAATTCTGCTTGTCAATTTCGAGTCCAAGTTTCAATTCCAAAATGGTGAAAAAAGTGCCAAATGTCTAGGTTTAAACATTTACATTTACAGCATTTAGCAGACGCCCTTGTCCAGAACGACTTACAATTGGTACAATCTTACAGTCCAAGCAATTGTGGGTTAAGGGCCTTACTCAAGGACCCAACAGTGGCAGCTTGGCAAAGGTTGGATTTGAACCCTGGACCTTTTGGTCCATAGACCAGTACCTTAACCACTAGGCTACCACAGTTTAAAGAATGTCTTTATTTTCTAGAGTTCAATTTAAAAAAGTAATCATATTTATGTTAAGCTTTTTTCTTCCCATTGAAACCCATTATAAGTAAAAAGCTTAACATGGTTTAATGTACTAAAGCAGTGACCTAGGAACACCAAACTTCTCTTAATTGCTACTGGCCATAAGTAATCTTTACTGCCGAAATGATTAACTAGTGGTCCAAAGGGAAAGTACTCAATTTTACGTTAATCGCTTTACTTATCTGCTTACAAATGACTGCTTTCCTTTTGCATTACATGTTCATAATTTCGGCAGTAGAAATTACTCATGACCAGTAGTAATTGAGAGAAGGTTGATGTTCCTAGATTACTGTTGTAGGACATTAAACCAAGTAAAGCTTGCCTGTAAATCCAAGTAAATGCTGGTGCCTTGGATGTTTTGCTATTTTGGAGGTGCAACTTTCAAACTTTGTGTTTTCTCTCACAAAGTGGAGCCAAACTTGTGAGAGCTTTTGAGCGCCATCTTCAAAACACAACTACGTGACGATATATGTGGTTACATGAAGCACCGGGCCTGGCAGGCAGGTGCCTCCTTAGTGCAGACGCATTTTTTTGCGCTGTGTATTTGAAGCATAAAACGCATTACTAAGAACAGATCAGCTGAATCGAATACAAATTTTTTTTAACAGGTTCTTGAAATTTTGGAACCTACCCAACCCTTGGAATGAACAAATGATCATTACACTCTCACCTTCTCAGTGACCTCTGTAAACTCCTTTTCTGTGTCCTGAGCCTGTTGGAGAAGCCTCTGTCCACCATCCCCACTCTCCCCCGTTGCCTGAGGTGCATCCTGAACCAGTCCCTTTGCCAGATCCCGAAGATATACCACCTGAGGCCGTAAGGAGCAAAGTGCCTCCTGCTGGCTGCGGAGACGCTCCAGGCTCTTGTTGCTGCAGGCCTGTGGGCCCAGCGCCTCCTGCACCTCCAGCTGATGCCTGGCTGCCTCCAGTCGCCTTTCAACCACCTGGCGACCATCTTCAAATTCCTTCAGCCTGCTCCCCAGCTCTTCCAGCTGAGCCGTGCGATCATGTAATCTTTCAGAGAGGCCATCCAGTCTGCGGTTCAGCTGGGCTTTCTCATCCCTCACCTCCTCCTCTCCGGTTCGGCTCTGCTCAAGGAGCTGGTCTGCTGCCGAGTTGAGAGCCTCCAGGATGGAGCGCCGGCGGTCTAAGTCCAAGCCTAACTGCTTGGCCTTTTGAAGGGCCTCTTCGAGGGCCGGCTGCTCCAGTGAAGGCTGGATCTCAGCTTCTTTCTGCTCGCACTCCTTCAGCCAGGGATCCAGTTCATTGCGATGTTGCTGGTACTGCTCTGCACGAGACAGAGTCCCTTTGATGTCTGCCTGCTTGTCTGCGAGACGTTGGTTCAGCGCCTCCCAGTCCTGCCGCAGTTTGCCAAGCCGCTGCTGCAGGCCTGAGCGTTCGTCACCAGCAGGCAGAGATGCCAGGATAGTTGCCCCCTCGGCCTGTATTAGCTCGTAAGACCCTCGCTGCTGCGCGACGCCACGCAAGACCTCCTCCTGTTGGGCGAGGAGGGCCTGCAGAAGTTTCGACTGGCATGGGAGGGGCTCAGACGTGCCAGCTATACTCTCAGCGGCTTGCTGCCCATCCAACCAGGCACGGAGTTCTTCAAACATTTGCTGGAACTGTTGTGTGCTGGAGAGAGCAGCCTGCAGCTGGGACAAGCCATCGGCTGGAGTAATGCAGAATAAAGCACAGTTAATGCACTGCATATACACATGGCAATACAGGTAAGCACAGTTCACTTTAACAACTGGGATCTTAATTATAATAAATTATACTAGGAAATAAAATCTCTCCAACTCTGGCCAATCAATGCTGTAGAACCGTGAGCAGAGACAGGCATTTAAAAGCAGTAAAGTAAAAGTAATAGTAAAAAGTAACAGCCTTACAGATCATGTGCTAGCTTGCTCGTTAGCTCTACAAACTGTTCTAAATCGGTTGAAATGTTCAGAGATATTTTTGTGCAAGTTACTCGTCTTTGTGTGTATGACTTTCTACTACTTATAGGTAACAAGCTGTAAATTACATTCTTAGATGTATGCGACTGTCCTGTTGTCAGTAGCACTCCTTTATTTATACACAGTGGGGCAAAAAAGTGTTTAGTCAGCCACTGATTGTGCAAGTTCTCCTATTTAGAAAGATGAGAGAGGTCTGTAATTTTCATCATAGGTACACTTCAACTATGAGAGACAAAATGAGAAAATTCAGGAAATCACATTGTAGGATTTTTTAAGAACTTAATTGTAAATTAAGTTGGAAAATAAGTATTGGGTCAATAAAAAAAGTTCAACTCAATACTTTGTAACATAACCTTTGTTGGCAATGACAGAGGTCAAACGTTTCCTGTAAGTCTTCACCAGGTTTGTACACACTGTAGCTGGCCCATTCCTCCATGCAGATCTCCTCTAGAGCAGTGTTATTTTGAGGCTGTCGCTGGGCAACACAGACTTTCAACTCCCTCCACAAATTTTCTATGGGGTTGAGGTCTGGAGACCTTGAAATGCTCCTTCATTGTCCGAGCGGTGTGTTTGGGATCATTGATATGCTGGAAGACCCAGCCACGTTCCATCTTCAATGCTGTCACTGATGGAAGGAGGTTTTGGCTTAAAATCTCACAATACACGGCCCCGTTCATTCTTACCCCGTTCATTTGAACCCGGATCAGTCGTCTTGTGCCTTTTGCAGAAAAACAGCCCCAAAGCATGATGCTTCCACCCCCATGCGTCACAATAGGTATGGTGTTCTTGGGATGCAACTCAGCATTCTTCCTCCAAACACGATGAGAAGAGTTTTTACCAAAAAGTTCTGATATACCACATGACATTCTCCCAATCCTCTTCTGGACCTTCCATATACTCTCTGGTAAACTTCAGATGGTCCTGGACATGCACTGGCTTAAGCATATGGGCACTGCAGGACTGGCACTGCAGGATCTGAGTCCCTCTCGGCATAGTGTGTTACTAATGGTAGCCTTGTTACTTTGGTCCCAGCTCTCTGCAGGTCATTCATCAGGGCCCTCCTTGTAGTTCTGGGATTTTTGCTCACCGTTCTCATGATCATTTTGACCCCACGGGATGGGATCTTGCATGGGGCCCCAGATCAATGGAGATTATCAATGGTCTTGTATGTCTTCCATTTTCTTAAAATTGCTCCCACAGTTGATTTATTCACACCAACCTGCTTGCCTATTGTAGATTCACTCTTACCAGCCTGGTGCAGGTCTACAATTTTCTTCCTGGTGTCTTTTGACAGATCTTTAGTTGAGTTTGGATTCTGACTGTTTGAGGCTGTGGGCAGGTGTCTTTCATGCAGATAATGAAGTCAAACAGGTGCCACTAACACAGGTAACTAGTGGAGGACAGAAGAGCTTCTTTTTATTTTATTTTTATTTTGTCTCTCATAGTTGAAGTGTACTTGCTTGCACAATCAGTCGCTGACTAAAAGCTTTTTTGCCCCACTGTAAACTCCTATAACTACATGAACTAGTTTACATTCACTCGCTGAGTCTCTGTTCATCTGGCCGTGTTGTTCGTGATACTCTCCATCAATGTATTTTTGTCTTCCATCAAACAAAGGCATCAGGTCCATCATACCATCCTCTTAAACGTTACCTCTTTCCCCTACACAGGGTCATAGCTGTACATTACTGTGTTGTCTATAACTCTTGTGAATTTTCATAAATTACAAGTTTAGCATGTGTGTACCCTGCTAGTTTAGGTTTCCTAATGTTTTCAGTGGTATCTGTGATGCATTTATGCATCGTTTACACACAGTTTTCTTATGAAATTACAATCAAGAGTTCACCAATAGAGTAAGTGTTTTGCTTTTACTTTTCACCTTCAATCCATTACTCACTGAACTACAAGAGCTTTTTCAATACTTGATTATAAAATAAGCTTTGTGTTAATGATTTTGGCCAGCTGTAGGTTAATGTAAGTGCTTTAAACATTACTTGTCATAGGCTCTGCTATGACACCAAACACTCAAACTCCTCGGTTCATGTTCCAGAATGTATCCCCTTCGTAAATTAGGGAGCACCTGTACAATACAACTCCATTGATGTATATAATGTCTTATACAATGTGGACTTTGTGGGTCTGGAACAGATTAATTCAATTTATATTATTCCTTATGGGAAAAATGTGCTCCGTACTCATCATTTTCAGTTCGTAACAAGCCTTCTGGAACGAATTAACGTCGAGAACCGAGGGACCACTGTATTCTGAAAAACCTATTAACGAGCAAATAAACAGGCGTAATAATTTATCTATCCTGCCTCACCTGCTCGTTCCTCCAAGCTGTTGAGCGGGCCACTGACACTCTCCAGTCTCTTATTCAGCTCTTCTCGGAGGTAGGGCTCTGCCACAATTGTGCTGAGTTCTGCACACAGCTGCTCAGCCTGACCCAGCTGGCCTCTTCTCTGCTCGAGCTCTGCCCGGATCTCGCCAGTCTCCTTCAGCCTGTGGCGCAAGGCCTCTGGTTGGGCGCTGAGCGAGGCCTGGGCATCCAACTTCTCAGCCAGCTGAGACAAACTGAGGGAGAGTTCCTTCAGCAGGGCCTGGAAGCGCTCACTTGTGCTCTGAGCTCGCTCGATCTTCTCGGAGCGTCCAGAGAGATGAGAGGTTAGGTCATCCCACTGCTGAGTGATGGAGACCAGCTCCTGTTTCACCTCGGCAATGTCTTGGTTGGGCTCAGAGCCCTGCTCCCCAGTGGGGGAGAGGATATCCTTTGCTGCCTGGGTTAGCTGGTCGAACTGGGCATGTCGTGTCTCAAACTCACGCAACATAAACTGGAGAGAAAGACGTAGCATTATAAACAGTGGTAAAGAAACTGGAAAATGTTACTCATTTCATGTTATGCAATTATGGACCTAATTGGTTCTAACACACAATACCAGTTTTTCAACTGACATGATTTAATGGATGTGCTGCAGGGTTAATATACTCATTGACAAAAAAAATAAAGCACCCAGATACAAATGTCCGATTGTTGCTAAACTCGGCATGCACTTGTATCTCAGGAAGATATGTAAATGATTACAGGTGTGCTCTGATTAGACACTGGGTTTTGTCACAAGACGGCATAAACGTGCTTCCCCTCCTGTACTATAAAAAGGCTTTCAGAGGTTACTTTTGGGTAGTGTACCTCTTGGTGAGAGATCATTGTTGTTATACATGCCTCAACGAAGCACTCGAAGATATTTTGCCCAGTTGACAGACTTTGAGAGTGACGCATCACTGGACTGACAGAAGCATGATCGTTTCTACGAATTGCCTGCCATCTAGCTGTTAGAAGATGAGGGAGTGGTGGTTCCGTGAGGGCACACACACAGCAAACAGGCTCCGGCGGGCCCAGACAGACCACCAGTAGAGAAGATCGTTTGATCCACTGACAGCAGCTCCCACAGTTTCATTGTCCACCATCCAGATACAGGTGGCACCTTCACTACACACCCCTGTCTCTGCCCGGACCATTTCCAGTTGCATAGCAGATGGAAATTTGTTGTCACTGTGCCAATTACGTGTCCTGCCATTGACAGCTAGCCACCCTCACCTTCGTTTGCACTGGTGTCATGAACGAGAAACCTGGACTGCTACAAACTGTAACCGTATCATCTTAGTGACGATACAGTTTGGGATTGGACATCGGTCGGGTTCGAGTATTGAGTCCTCATGGGAAGCGCTTCAATCCTGCCTTTGTTGTTTAGTGACACAAAAGATCATGTGGACAAGCCAGAAGGCTATTGGAAGAATGTTTTGTGGACAGATGAGAACAAAATAGAACTTTTTGGTTTAAAAGAAAAGCGTCATGTTTGGAGAAATGAAAACACTGCAGTCCAGCATGAGAACCTTATCCCATCTGTGAAAATTGGTGGTGGTAGTATCATGGTTTGGGCCTGTTTTGCTGCATCTGGGCCAGGACGGCTTGCCATCATTGATGGAATAATGAATTCTGAATTATATCAGAGAATTCTAAAGGAAAATGTCAGGACATCTGTCCATGAACTGAATCTCAAGAGAAGGTGGGTCATGCTGCAAGACAACGACCCTAAGCACACAAGTTGTTCAAAGAATGGTTAATGAAGAATAAAGTTCATGTTTTGGAATGGCCAAGTCAAAGTCCTGAACGTAACCCAATTGAAATGTTGTGGAAGGACCTGAAGTGAGCAGCTAATATGAGGAAACCCACCAACATCCCAGAGCTGAAGCTGTTCTGTACGGAGGAATGGGCTAAAATTACTCCAAGCTGGTGTGCAGGACTGATCAACAGTTACAGGAAATTTTTAGATGCAGTTATTGCTGCACAGGGGGGTCACACACAGATACTGAAAGCAAAGGTTCACATACTTTTGCCACTCACTAATATGTAATATTGGATCATTTTCTTCAATAAATAAATGACCAAGTATAATATTTTTGTCTCATTTGTTTAACTGGGTTCTCTTGATCTACTTTTAGGACTTGTGGGAAAATCTGATGATGTTTTAGGTCATATTTACGCAGAAATATAGAAAATTCTAAAAGGTTCACAAACTTTCAAGCACCACTGCATCATCAATGAATCAATATTTATCTTTCACAGAAAACGTGATAAAATACATACTTAGCCTGATACAATAGAAATGAACATCACCAAATGGTTACGATTTTGGTGAATTATACCATATACAATTTTAATCCTAGGTTTAATTTATAACTTGTTGCCCATTTCTACACTTTGGCTACATTCACACTGCAGGTAAAGGCAGCCCAAATCTGATTTACTGCTAAAAAATCTGGAGGTTTCTTTTAGTAGGCTTTTTACATTTTCTTTTTAATATGGCCTGTATCCAACACTAATCAGAAGAGACCATGCTCTTGAACTGACCCAAGAACATCGAGACAGACAGCTGTTGCTCACGTGTGTAGTGAACGTAAGAACAACATCAATAATAACAATAATTAATGAGGACAAGGAGGCAAAATAAGCTTTAAAATGTCAAATATAATGATTATCAATTTACATAAGCTTTGTTCTTCATGATTTGTGAAGTAGGACACCGATATGATGCTAAAATGAGAAGCAGGGGGTGGATTATAATGGCTGGCAAATCTCTAGGAAGGAGAGGAGCTTCTAGATGTATTTAATTACAGTACCACATGAAAGAAAAAAATCTGCAACACTCATTCATTTTCATATCCGCTTAATCCTGGTTAGGGTCTAAATGTGGCCACTTTCACCCACTCTACAAACATAGACTTCACCATTTCCATTCAGAAATCAACAGTACAATGTGTGAACAGGAAATGAGCAACTGGAAAGCAGGAAACCTCCATATCCATACCTGCACTTGTTGTTTTTGCGTGTTAAGCATGTTAGGATCTATGCTCAGCGGACCAAGCACACTCATCATCAGTTCCTTTTCTCTCAACCAGGGACCAAGCTGATTGGCTGCCGATGTAAATCTGCCCAACCTGTCAGCACATGTCTCAAGTTCGGTTTGCCTCATTGCCGCTGTCTGATTGGCTTTCGTCCATCGGGAGTCTAAAAACATAAAGCAACGTGAAATTTAGTCATTAAAAACAAACATCTTAACAGCCAATTACAAAGCTTCTTGAAACCATAACAACCGGAGCGGAGTGTTCAGGTACCCATAGCAACACAAAGATTCTGTGGTACAGTGATTGGTAGAGTGTAAGCATGTATAATCATTCTAGCATTAAGCAAAAAGAGACATAAAACAATCATTTAATTTTGGCTGACTGTGTACGGGCTCACACAGACAGGAAACGATGCAGACAATCCTGCAAGCATCATCATCCAGGCCATCCAACTGACACACTCGCAGATTGACATTCGCATATGGTTTCAATAAAGCACCACATCCGTGGACGGATTTTGCTTTGAGAACATTTCTGAAGCTTTGAATCACAGAAGAAATATGACATAACATGTGGGACTCAAACCTCTTCCTGCTACATTCTCCCTGCCTCCCTCCAGTTCCAGCCTACGCACCATACCACGCTCTTGTCTGATCTACCAGAGGAGCTCTACCTCTTACAAAGACCAATCCTACACAAATTTATTTCAGTTATAGCGCCCGACAAATATTCACGTAACACCCCAAGGACATTCATGTTTCTCATAAAAATACTGCAGTGAATAAATACTGCTTTAATAATGTGTACATAAGCTCACAGGCTGTTCACTGTCATCTCTGTCATATTAAATTTCACTAATAGTTGATTATGAATTGCCTTAATAACCATATTGCTCCAGTTAGGTATGGACACCACCAGTGTTCTGTGACCGAGCTCCTTTTCTTCCACTAGGAGTGTTTTAAGAGTTTAAGGTCCCCCTACTGCAGGGCTACCAAAGACCAACCCTATGGCCAAATTCGGCCTGAGGATAGATTTTAATTGGCCCACAGCATCACACCTAAGAATACCTTAGTGGCCTGCTGGCACATTTCAGTTTTTTCTTTCAGTCCACTTGAGGTCCAGAGTGACTGATCACCACTTACATGACATCTTATGTGTCACAGCGCTAATAATGCAGTCGAGGACGCAACACCACCCCTCACATTATTTTCTCTTCTGGAAAGTTGTAGCATCTGATGTGAACTTTAACACAATGACTATTTGTACAATTTGTGTATTTAGTTGGTTACGTGACTTAAGAAATACAGTGGTGTGAAAAAGTGTTTGCCCCCTTTCTGATTTCTTATTTTTTTGCATGTTTGTCACATTTTTCAGAACTTCAAACCAAATTAAATATTAGTCAAAGACAACACAAGTAAAAACAAAAGTAGTTTTTAAATGAAGGCATTTATTATTAAGGGACAAAAAAATCCAAACGTACATGGCCCTGTGTGAAAAAGTGATTCACAAATGGCGACGACATGGAACAGTGGTGGACCTTCCCAGGAGTGGCCGGCCGACCAAAATTACCCCAAGAGTGCAGCGACGACTCATCCAAGAGGTCACAAAAGACCCCACAACAACATCCAAAGAACTGCAGGCCCACTTGCCCCAGTTAAGATCAGTGTTCATGCCTCCACCATAAGAAAGACACTGGGCAAAAATGGCCTGCATGGCAGAGTATCAAGACAAAAACCACTGCCGAGCAAAAAGAACATTTAAGCTCGTCTCAATTTTTCCAAAACACACCTTGATGATCCCCAAGACTTTTGAGAAAACATTCTGTGGACTGACGAGACAAAAGCTGAACTGTGTCCCATTGGTGTGTGTCCCATTACATCTGGCGTAAAAGTAACACAGCATTTCAGAAAAAGAACATTACACCAACAGTAAAATATGGTGGCGGTAGTGTGATGGTCTGGGGCTGTTTTGCTGCTTCAGGACCTGGAAAACTTAAATTTTTCATAAATGGAACTATGAATTCTGCTGTCTACCAAAAAATCCTGAAAGAGAATGTCCGGCCATCTGTTCATGATCCCGAGCTGAAACAAACTTGGGTTCTGCAGCAGGACAATGATCCAAAACACACCAGCAAGTCCAGCTCTGAATGGCTGAAGAAAAACAAAATGAAGACTTTGGAGTGGCCTAGTCAAAGTTCTGACCTGAATCCTATTGAGATGCTGTGGCATGACCTTAAAAAGGCTGTTCATGCTTGAAAACCCTCCAATGTGGCTGAATTACAACAATTCTGCAAAGATGAGTGGGCAACATTCCTCCACAACGCTGTAAAAGACTCATTGCAAGTTATCGCAAACGCTTGGTTGCAGTTGTTGCTGCTAAGGGTGGCCCAACTAGTTATTTAGGTTTAGGGGGCAATCACTTTTTCACACAGAGCCATGTAGGTTTGGATTTTTTTTCCCCTTAATAATAAACACCTTCATTTAAAAACTGCATTTTGTGTTTACTTGTGTTCTCTTTGACTAATATTTAAATTGGTTTGATGTTCCGAAACGCTTCAGTGTGATAAACATGCAAAAAAAAAAAAAAGGAAATCAGGAAGGGGGCAAACACTTTTCACACCACTGTATGAGATTTGCTTTGTTATTAAGTTCTGTAGGTCTGGTAATGCATAGCTAATGAGTAATAAAACATAACCTAGATGGCAAATACTGACATAAGACACTTGACATGTTTTAAAGATGCAGTATTATGTATAAATGCTTTAAAGAAAATGTTAATTAGCCTAAATAATCTTCAGCAAGTTGCAGTATATTTCACTCTTTTGATCCTGCTGCAGTTACTGTGCTAAAATTAAATTCAGTAGTTAAATAAATATATGAATTGTTCTAAAGTTTATATTTTTTAATATTTTGAGTACAATGTTTTGAATAATTTATGAATACCATTTTCTGGAAAGAGAGACCAGCCCTTAGGTACTTTGATATGGTCCAATCTTGCCCATTTTGAAAACCTAATACTAGTTCTAATCATGCTAATTGCAGGTTGGGCGGCCTGGTGGCGCAGTGGTTAGCGCCTTCACCTCGCAGCTCCAGAGACCCAGTTACTCCTCCTGGCATGGCGACTGCATGTATGGAGTTTGCATGTTCTTCCCCCATCTTAGTGGGTTTCCTCCAGGTACTCCGGTTTTCTCCCACATTCCAAAGACACAGAGTACAGTGCAAAAGTTTTAGGCCACCATTAGATGTGTTGTTTTTGTAACGGTATAATGACCAAATATTTTTTGCTCTCTCCATAATACTCTTTTCCACTGATCTTCATTCAAATATTTGTCAGCTTTAGCATATCTTAGCCTTTTCACCCTGTTCCACTTCCAAAAGAAAGTGGTTCCTTGGCTGCTACCCTTGCAAAAAGACCATTCTTCGTCAAGCTTCTTCTGACTGCAGAAGGGTCAACTTGGTATCCCAAATCAAGCTGCCAGATGCTGCTATTGCTCAAGTGTAAGGGGAGGTCACACTAAATACTTGCCACTGTAGCCCTTAGAAGCTGTTTCTTCTTCCTTTTTTTCAGTTTTTTTTAATAATGCATACAAATGTCCTGTATTTTCAGGAGGCATTCTAATAAAGAAACTGATAAATAATTATACATGACCATTATACCATTAAAACACTGGTATATCTAATCTAAGTCAGATGGCATCTCTAAACTACCCCAGTGTGACGTTGTATCCATGTGGACTGATTTGAATCAAACTAGTTGTGCCGATTCCCTGTTTCAGAGGGTTGTTGAGGGCAACCGCCATTTTTAAATATACCACTAAACCAGTAGCCATAGAAACAACAGACCAGGCTTTACTGAGCCTATATATGACAAAGGAAACAACGCAATTTTGAGTCTCACAGCTTCCGTCACTTCAGTGCTGCTACTGGCGGTGAAATTGAACACCAAAAAGGCCCTGGAAGGAACGGGAATTCCATGGGGGAAGATCCTCCCAAATCAGTCCCTAGAACTGTTTGGTGCACAAGCACCTACTCACTGACCTATGTCGTTGAGCTGTTGCTTCCATGTGTCTGCTTCAGGAGAATCTGGATGATTTGTTATCAGCTGCTTCAGGGTGTTCTTCAGCTCCTCCACCTTCCCTGATTGCTCTGCAAGTTCCGACAGCAACGCCTGGATGGCAGAGATATGACAAGGTCATTTCCTTGATTATGCAACAGATGGAATGACAAAACAACGAGAAAGCTCGTGTTCAGATTCTGCTGCATAGCATGAGATCAACACAACCGTCTAATTACTCCAAATGCACTGATAAGAGATGTGTTTAAAAACAACAGTCACAGTTCACCTTGTTCTGCTGAGCCTGAGCACGCACCACCTCAGGCCGGGAAGGTGAGGCGGTCTGGCCCTGTGTCAGGTTGTGCTCCCGAGGAGCCAGCCACTGCAGCAGGGCCTCAGAGTCTTGCCTGGCCTTCTGGCACAGTTCCAGAGATGCCTGCTGCTTGCTTTGCCTCCCCTGGAGATCCGCACCCAGCTGCTCATACCTGCTGTTCACATCTGCCACTACCACTTGGATCTCAGTCAGGTCTGAGAAGAGAGACAAAGGGTGGACACAACGGAAACACTCACTATCGCATTCTTTTGGAGACTGATGGAAAGTGAACTGTAGTCGTATATGGAAGTTGGTATAGTTGCTTAATATGTGACAATCAGGGCAAATGCACAAAGACAAAAGCAGACAGACATTTAAAGCACACTGACTGACAGAAATGAACCGATGGGACACTGGTTTTAGACTTGTCATGATGAATCAATAGGAAGCTGGTAAGAGCGTGTGTATGACGGCATACAGAAGAGTGTGAATGAAGTCCTGAATGACAGTGCATTAGTGGGAGCTCACCTCTGCAGGTGTGTATGCCATTGAGACTGCTGGAGCCACCGGCACCATTGAGCGAGGGAACACCTGGGAGAGAGACACACACTCAGCTACACGCATGCATGACACTACAAACATACAAGCACTTGTACACATAGGGCTTCGACCAGATTAGAGACATAAACACAAACAAGCCCAACACAGACCAGGACACTAAAGCAGACAAATAAAACTAGAAATAATTAGGTCAAATATTTGAAGACCTAAGAAATTACACAAACAATCCAGACAATTACCCTCTTAAGCCTGTCACAATCGTGAAACTTCAGCTGACGATTTGTTGCCATATAAATATTTGCGATTAATGATTTTATTGTCGGTTAAGTGCCTAGTGACCGAACAGCCATCTTGCTTATTAGTCATGTTTGATTCGCAAGTAATACTGATTACTGTCAAAATGACGCACTGCATGTGCGTGCACCCAAATATACAAAAATAAAAAGAGATGACAAAAGTGAAAATATCAGCAAAAAACTCATTCTGCTTACAAAGATGCCAAAAACAAAGAATTAACTACATAGCTAACTAATGCTAGTGCTACCCTTACAGCACCAAGTCAGAAGTCCAAACTTTTTTCTTTACGTCTCAATGAATGCATTTACTGGAAGCCCTACATAATTGCAATAATTTACATTTACAGCATTTAGCAGACGCCCTTATCCAGAGCGACTTACAATTGATACAATCTTACAATCCAAGCAATTGTGGGTTAAGTGTCTTGCTCAAGAACCCAACAGTGGCAGCTTGGCAGAGGTGGGATTTGAACCCTGAACTTCTGGTCCAGAGTCCAGTATCTTAACCGCTAGGCTACCACGGTCCAATTTAAATAAATTGCAATCATCTTAAATTAATAATCTTCAATTAAATGATTATCTTAAATAATTACAACTACATATACATTTATGTCATTTAGCAGAAGCTCTTATCCAGAGCGACTTACAGTTGATAGAGTCTTGCAATTGTGGGTTAAGGGCTTTGCTCAAGTACCCAACAGTGGCAGCTTGGCAGAGGTGGGATTTGAACCCTGAACTTCTGGTCCATAATCCAGTATCTTAACCACTAGACTAGCACAGTCTAGTGTGACATCCCTATAACCTCCTAAAGAGTGTACGGATCATGGTAACCATGCTATTAAGACAAGGTAGCCTATTTTAGAATGACAATGAGTTCTTGTGTCTATATATTTTTGATTGGCTGATAAGTGTAAACTAATAAGTCTGACAAAAACTAGTGGAAGCTGCACTTAACTGGCATCGGTGGCATTTTGGCAGTGCTGTACATGGTATTAATGATACTCGAGTACAACAAACAGGCAGGCCATGGCTATGCTCTTTAGTCTTCCTTCACGAAGACATGTATAAATCAGCCTTGCCAAGTTCAGGGTAAGTCAGCATATATGTTTGTACAGTTTGGTATCGCTAAAAATACACTCACCAGTCATTTCATTAGGTTAATAAAAGATGCATACATATACATAACTGATAAAGTACATACACAGATCAGCCAAGACATTAAAATCATGAATAGGCTGAATAACAAACAACAATCCCTCTACAACAGCACATTTTAAGCTCTGGCATATGTTACATGGTAAGCAAACAATTCTCATAGTCGATGTGTTGGATGTGGAAGAAATGTTCAAGAGTAAAAGCCTGAGCAACTTCAACAAGGGACAATCTTTATGGTGAGATGACTGGGAGCATCTCCTAAACAACAAGGCTTGTGGAGTGCAGTAGTGACTACATACCAACAATGGTCTGAATGGAAAGAATAGCTAATGCGGTCTGTTTAAGGCTGGTTACAGGAAGAATGAGTCACAACACACAGGGCAGTGCCCCCTGCTGAGTGCTCACCATGCTAACCCCTATCCACTGTCAAAAGTGCTTATATTGGGTGAACAAGTCACAATGGACTGGGTCAGAGTATCAACTAAACAACAAGGCTTATGGGGTGCTCCCAGTCAGCAGTGGTCAGAGGAGGGACAAACCACTAACCAGTGACCGGGTGTTGGCGTCCAAGTAGATGGGCAAGAGTACAACATTATATCCCGTTTTGTACAGATGGACACAAGGGCTACTGTGGTACAGTTACAGAAATGATTAATGTGTTTTACATGCTGCTGATTGGTGGGCTGCTTAGTCGCTGATCAGTCAGGGTGCTCAGCATGCTAACCCCCGTCCACCGTCAAGAGTGCCTATATCGGGCACACAAGTTAGAACTGGACCTGCAGCCATTGATTGCAATTCCAAATGTCTATCATATGAATCGATGTGCTGTAACACGTTGGGGCCGCAGTTACTGTACTGACGCCATTAAAGACGGCGGGTACGTTTCACTCCATATGGAGTGGATCAATCATTTTTAGTATCATTCTTGTGTCCTGTGAAACTATACTCATTGACAAATAAATAATGCACCCAGATATGAATGTTTCTCAGGCAGATGTAAATGATTACAGGTGTGGTCTGATTAGACACTGGGTCCTGTCACATGAGGACATAAAAGTGCTTCCCCTACTGCCCTATATAATGCTCTCAGAGGCTACTTTTGGGTAGTGTAGCTCTTGGTGAGAGATGGTTGACTGCTAGACATGCCTCTACCACGCACTCAAAGACATTTTGTCCAGCTGACAAAATGACAGGGGGCACATCATTGGAACAAGAGAAAAAGGATGGTGGTTTCGATGAACTGCCCACCATCTTGGTCGCTCTGACCTAGCTGTTAGGTGGTATTGGAAGCAGTGGTTCTGTGAGGGCACGTACCCATGGCATTGTTCTGCCGACAAGAATGAGCAAATCCAACAGTTTCATTTTCCACCATCATTTTCCAGGTGGGACCTTCAGTTCACATCCCTGTCTCTACCTGGACCATTTTCAGGCACTTTCAGCAGAAGGAAATTTGTTGTCACGACACCCATTATCTATCCTGCCATTGACAACCAGGTATCATCACTTTTGTTTGCACTGGTGTCATGAACGAGAAACCTGAACTAGAACCGTATCATCTTTAGTGACAAAAACCATGTTGTTTGGAATCCGATGAAGGTCGGGTTTGAATATGAAGGCCTAATGGTGAGCACTTCAATCCTGCCTTTGCTGTGGAGCGACACGCTGCCCCAGCTGCAGGTGTGATGATCTGGGGAGCCAACGCTTTCAACAGTTGGTCACGCTTAGTAGTGATGCGAGGGACACTAACAACTCAGCAATATGTAAAGGACATCCTGTGGCCACATGTGTTGTCTCTCATGGTAGGGCTTCCATCTGCAGTTTTTCAGCAACATAATGCTCGCCCACACACAGCAAGGGATTTCCAGGAATGTCTCTGCCAGATTCCAGCACATCCTGACCGATCTATAGATTTATTGCCAATCGATCATTTACGAAATCAGCTGGGTTGCCAGCTTCAGCAACCTACTAGTGTGCAGGATCTGCAGGCCCAGCTGCAATATCTGTGGGCAAATGTGCCATACGATACCATACTGAACCAGTACGCTTTCATGCCCAACCGGATCTCATCTTGTATCCAGGCTTGAAACGACCTAGCAGGGTAACTAGAGCCTCCTTTTCAATTCCATTTCAGGACCGTTTCCCAGAAATAAACGCATATCCTTCCGCGCTAATATTATAATCCCTTACACGTCATCATGTTTACACAAATGAAATTTCATTCGATCTCAACAACTCCTCCTCTTTGTGCATTCTATTTTGTCAACGAGTGTACATGCCAGGCGGCACAGTAGTATAGTGGTTAGCACTGTCGCCTCACAGCTCCGAGACCCCCGGTTCGATCCTGACCCTGGGCTCCGCCTGTGTGGAGTTTGCATGTTCTCTCCATGTATGTGTGGGTTTCCTCCCACATTTCAAAGACGTGTGTTAGGGAATTCTGGTGTTTCCAATGTGCCCCTTAGTGTGTGAGTGTGCTCTGTGATGGATTGGCACCCTGTCTAGGGTTGTTCCTGCCTTGTGCTCTGTGTTGCCGGCTGTCCAACAGCTTTCCCGCAACCCTAACTAGGATAGGTGGATAAGAAAATGAATGAATGTACATGCCCTCATTGAATGGCACGATCATATAACCATCCACAGCCTTGCAGACGACCACTGCCTGCGATTACTCCTTCCACAAAAAGACAGATTCTTCTTTCTAAATAAACACAGTTTCTTGCACAACCCTTTCAGTCTGCTCATAACAATCTGATTCTGATGTGGCAGGAGACTCGGTATTTCTTTGTTCATAAAGCCTACAAGAAAGTATTAAAACCTTTATGTAATCTACTACATTTTAACAAACTATTAAATCCTCTATGTCACTCATTTTCACAGGCTACGGCATAATTTCAGCATTTTGACTTTATTCTCGCAATACTACGACTATATTCTTGAAATACTACAACTATTCTTGACATACTGATTCATTCTTGAAATCCAACATATTTTTTCAATCAGTGGCACTAAATCGCTGTCATATAATGAATAATGTTCTGCTGGGAAACCCTGGGATAGAGCATTCATACGGATGCTAATTTGACACGTAATACCTACCCTAAACATTGTTACGGGCCAAGTGGTTTTAATATTTTGGCTGTTCAGTATATATGTAGCCACCACTGTTTACGTTACTATTCTGCCATGCTTTCCCTCACCCACAATTACTAAACTTGCGGTTGTTAGTACAAGCTGTGGGACATTGTCATTTACAAAGTAAGCAGTGGGAAAATCCCCAGATAAAGATCTCACACCAAAATATTAGAGTAAGCCAACGAAAACAAATTACATTATTAAAATTAAGAAAAAACACTTACGAAATAAACTGTTAAACAAACAAGTCTGTGCTTGGCACATGGGTTAAAAAGGTTAACCTCTTTTCATTTACAAAATCCACAAAATGTGAGCAGGGGTACCAAAACTGTACAGTACTCTTACCAGTCTTACTGTCTGGAGCGGTGATACTGATGATCAGGCTCTCTAGCTCCGAGCTGCTCTTGTTTAACTCTTGAACTCTGCTACCCTGAGACTCCCACTCACTGCGCAGGTCCTTAAAGCAAATCAAGAACAGCTTTCAACTTCACAGTTCTCCAAGGTGCAGATCGTCACTCAGTATCACTTTCCGTTGACAGGCTTACCTTGAGCTGCTGCACCCTCCTCTGCAGGCCCTCTGTGTTAAGGCTGGGCTCTTTAGCCGGCAGCTGCTCCTGTGCTGTTTGGAGCCACCTGAGGAGGGACCCGGAAAGAGAACGGAACTGCCCCAGCTGCAGGTCACAGCTCTGGATGGCATTCAGTCTGCAGATGGATTGAATACAGAATCAGGTCAGATTACACAAGCCGAGCATGAACGGAGAAAGTGTGGTGTTAGTGGGAGAACTGGAGTTCAAATATCTTCAAAGATTTTCTAGAATCCCTTAAGATACGTCTTCCAGGCCACAGCTATAAAACTTCCAAAAGAAGCTCACTCAGCTGGCCAGACTACAGCAGTCTTGTACTCTGCTATTACAGTATGGGTAGTATTTTAAATCATGGCGCCAGGACAGGTCTTTGTGGGAGACGCCACACAGAGCAAATATTCCCCTCAATCTCTTACAATAACAGCACACCCACTGTACTGTTAGCTACAGAAACAATGAAAGGACAGTGACTATAATCATAGTCCTTACACAAGGAACAAACTCGATTCTGGTATTTCTAACACAAGCACCTCTGAACAAGACCGGCAGTGCTGCATATTTGGACGAGTCCAACACTATGCACTCAAAGTAAATTATTTGCTGTTTTACCTCATGTGTGGAGACTTTCTAAACATAAGTGATAACCCTAAGTAAAATCTATTGAGGGACCTCTATCTGTGCTATATACAGTGGTGCTTGAAAGTTTGTGAACCCTTTAGAATTTTCTATATTTCTGCATAAATATGACCTAAAACATCATCAGATTTTCACACAAGTCCTAAAAGTAGACAAAGAGAACCCAGTTACACAAATGAGACAAAAATATTATACTTGTTCAGTTATTTATTGAGCAAAATGATCCAGCATTACATATTAGTGAGTGGCAAAAGTATGTGAACCTTTGCTTTCAGTATCAGGTGTGACCCCCCTGTGCAGCAATAACTGCAACTAAGCATTTCCTGTAGCTGTTGATCAGTCCTGCACACCGGCTTGGAGGAATTTTATCCCATTCTTGGACTTTGACTTGGCCATTCCAAAACATGAACTTTATTCTTCTTTAACCATTCTTTGGTAGAACGACTTGTGTGCTTAAGGTCTTGCTGCATGACCCCACCTTCTCTTGAGATTCAGTTCATGGACAGACATCCTGACATTTTTCTTTAGAATTCTCTGATATAATTCAGAATTCATTGTTCCATCAATGATGGCAGCCGTCCTCACCCAGATGCAGCAAAACAGACCCAAAGCATGATACTACCACCACCATGTATCACAGATGGGATAAGGTTCTTATGCTGGAATGCAGTGTTTTCCTTTCTCCAAACATAACACTTCTCTTTTAAACCAAAAAGTTCTATTTTGGTCTCATCCGTCTACATAACATTCTTCCAGTAGCCTTCTGGCTTGTCCACGTGATCTTTAGCAAACTACAGACGAGCAGCAATGTTCTTTTTGGAGAGCAGTGGCTTCAGTTGCTTAGATGTTACCCTGGGGTCCTTTGTGACCTCGCCAACTATTACAGACCTTGCTCTTGGAGTGATCTTTGTTGGTCGACCATTCCTGGGGAGGGTAACAATGGTCTAGAATTTCCTCCATTTGAATACATTCTGTCCGACTGTGGATTGGTGGAGCCCAAACTCTTTAGAGATGGTTTTATAACCTTTTCCAGCCTGATGAGCATCAACAACTCCTCTTCTGAGGTCCTCAGACTTTGATAGATCCCTTTAACTAAAACAGGGTGCCCACTCACACCTGACTGTCATCCCATTGATTGAAAACACCTGACTTCACCTTCAAATTAACTGCTAATCCTAGAGGTTCACATACTTTTGCCACTCATTAATATGTAATAGTGGATCATTTTCATTTGTTTAACTGGGTTCGCTATCTACTTTTAGGACTTGTGTGAAAATCTGATGATGTTTTAGATCAGATTTATGCAGAAATAAAGAACATTCTAAAGGGTTCTCAAACTTTCAATTCAAATTTATAAGAGAAATTCCATAAACTAGAAGTCTTTCATTATTACATTATTATTTTCATTATACAGAACATACTTCTCATTGACACTGGCTTCCAGTCTGCCAAAGTCTTCAGACACTTCTTTGGTTGAATCCACAAGGCTTTGTGTACTGGCAAATACCCTGGATTGGCTCAGGTCTGTTCCAAGTTCCACAAATGACTTCAACTGACTTGATTCCTGAATAAGTTCTGATTTCACCTCCTAAAAGTAAAGCATAATAATTTAAACGTCAGATCTTTATTTTTTTTTAAAAGTTCCTCGCTTTGGGCACCATAGCTACTGTTTGAAGGTGATCCTGTTTTTTTTTACCTCTATGGTGTGCTTATAATCATCCACACTGTGGTCTGGCAGGCCCCCAAGGTTCACAACTCTCTCTCGGTTCTGTGTGAAGCTGCGCAGGTCAGAGTCTAGACGCTCAAATCCCTCCAGTTTGAGCAGAACTCCACGCAGTTCACCCTCTTTTTCAGCCTGCTTATTCTGAGCCGCAGTGTAGCACTGGCACAGGTCCTGCAGTGCCCCCTGTAGTCCAGAGGCTGTTGATGCATCCGATTTCAGCAGCTTAGACACGGAGTCACGAGTGGCATCCACGCTGCCTTGCCTTGATACCAACTCTTGCCGTAGTTTCTGTTAGAAAATTAGATAAAGATGAATGACACAACACTCTGGGATTAAGGAAACCTCCCGATGTACTTAACTCATCACCCTGTATGCACAGTACAGCGGAGATCAAAAGTCTGAGACCACCAGTTATTTCGCAATATAATACAATGTTTATCATTACACATGCGCACACACTTGTTTACAAGTCAGTCTTGCCTGGACCAATATGGCGGCTGTGTTGACGTATCGCAGCAATGGGCTGAAGCTGCTAAATGTCTATTGTGAAGCCATGCATTCTGTTTAGTTTACCAATTCTTCTCTACAGATATTTACATTGCACAGATAACAGTGCCCTCTAGTGGATCAGCTCCAAAATTACAATGGAGTACACATACAAGAAGTACAAACTGTAAAACAGCTTGTTTTGAATACAGACTTTTATTTCTTATTATAATTTACTATAGACTTATATACTATATGTAGATCAATGTGATACCTGGTTTTGGGTGAGGGCCTCCTGTACAGCTTGGGAATTAGGTTGTACTTGGCCAGGATCTAACATCAGACCATCTAGCCAGGCGAGCAATGATTTGAGTCCCTCATGAACACTGACAGACTGAGCAACGGCAGTCTGAAGTTGCTCAGCTCTCTGAGATGCACACACTGACAGAGTGCCAAACCGCCTCTCAAGAGTCTCTGAAATGGATAATGGTATTACAAAACAAACTTTCAGAATATATCACTAGAATAAACTAACTATTTTAATAGACCGGGGGATGCAGTTACCTGTGACGGTGTTGATATCTCTTGCTTTAAGTTTGGGGGATTCCTGGATGCTGCTCAGCTCTTCCCCTGCTCTCTTCACCTTCTCCAGCTGCACAGAGCGCTCAGCCAGCTCGCCCTGTAAATGCTGGAAGGAAGCAAAACCCATGAGTGGATTCAGGACGCCACTCATTAATACTGACTGATAGAGCTTCAGTGTGCAACAGTGTGTACTATAGACAGTCTTACCTGTACAGTATTGAGTGTGTTCTGTAGTGTCTGTGTGTCTGTCTGCTCTAAACTGGGTTTGAGTATGCTCTGGTTCTCCTCCTGCGACTTCAGCCAAGAGTCCAGAGCGCAAGTTTCATCCTGATACTGCTGGTATCGATCCAGTAGACTAGACAGGTGTGCACCAAGATCTCCAGTCTAGAACAAGCAGGAAGCAGGCACAATAAATAAAGTGTTATTGAAGTGAAAGCCTAAAATGTGATCAAAATAGAGTACAGTGGTACCTCAGTTCTCGACCACCTCAGAACTCGTACAATTCGGTTGTCGACAAAAAAATTTGTTTCAGCCAAAATGATTCATGATTCACGATTCAGTACAGCGTGATTCAGATTCACAATATCCTTTGCACAGGGATTATCTCTGCTGTGTTTATCATGTTTTTCTTCATTTTTACACTTACAGTATTGTATTCTTTGTACAAATGGGTCTCCATGGGTCCTAAAATGGTTAGTAATGACAGGCAACCGAAAGGAAAACTTTCTGGAAAGGAAATGACAGCCAACCGAAAGGAAAACTGGCTTTCAGGCTGAACAGTTCACATTAGCAGCTATGCTAGCGCCCGGAGTTCATCAATAGAGTAAGTGTTTTGCATTTACTTTTCACTTTCAATTCATTACTCACCAGATTACATGAGACACTTTATTATAAAATAAGCTTTGTGTTAATGATTTTGGCCAACTGCAGGTTAATGCAAGTGTTAATGTGTATTAGGCTCCGCTATGATAGAGAAGAGACTATTGTAAACTCATCATGATACATTTATGATGGATTTGTCAGAACATATTCCCATCGTAAATCAGGGAGCACCTCCATTAATGCACATAATGCCTCATACAGTGTGGATTTTCTGGAGGTCTGGAAGGGATTACTCCAATTTACATTATTTGTTATGGAAAAAATGCTCAGTACTCATCCTTTTCAGTTCTCGAGAAACCTCCTGGAACAAACTAACAACGAGAACCAAAGTACCACTGTATAATGTAAAAGAACATTCTTCAGCCTACCTTGCTTTGAAGAGAACTGTAGCGCTGAGTGACATCTTGTAGCTTTCCACCGACAAGATGCCTTGTGTCCTCTAGAGCAGGGTCAGCGTTACCCAACCTCTCCATAGTGCCTTGTACAGAGTCCTGCACCTTCTGACCAGAAATGGACACAAAGCGCAGGTCTGCCTTATGGCAGATCACATCTTCTGCCAGCTGAAAAACATCAACAAACAACATGCTTTCTTTTAGCAGCAATCTTCTTACTATTCTCAAAAAATATATATATTCTGGTAGAAGTAAGGAATAATAAATTCATTGATCAGCCATTACATTAAAACCACTGAAGTGAAGTAAACAACATTGACGGTGAGGCGCTCTAGGCAATGTTCTGCTGGGAAACCTTGGGTCTTGGATTTCATGTAATTGCTACTTTGACGCACACAGTACATTGCAAACGTCTTAGGCATTCTATATTTTTCAGTTTATATTCTGCTTAATCTTTATTTAATGCACTTTGTAGTTCTACAATTACAGACTGTAGTCCATCTGTTTCTCCTCATACTTTGTTAGTCCCCTTTACTCTTTAATGGTCAGGACCTCCACAGGACCAGAACAGATCAGGTACCATTTGGGTGGTGGATCATTCTAAGCACTGCTGTAGTGGTTGTGTGTTAGTGTGTGATGAGCTGGTACAGTAAGAGTGGATCAGACACAGCAGTCCTGCTGGAGTTTTAAACCACCTCAGTGTCACTGCTGGACTGAAAATAGTTCAAATTCCAAAAATGTCCAGCCACCTGCATCCAGTAGGCATCCTGTGAGCACTGATGAAGGATTAGACGATCTACAAGGTGGAGCAACAAGGTAGATGTCTCTAATAAAGTGGACAGCGAATGAACAGTGCTTTTAAACTCCAGCAGCACTGCTATACCTGATCCAATCATACCAGCAAATACACACAACACACCACCACCACCACATCAGTGGCACTGCAGTGCTGAGAATGATCCACCAACTAGTACCTGATCTGTAGGAGGTCCTGACCATTACAGAACAGTGGAAAGGGGACTAAAAGTATGTAGAAAAGCAGATGGACTGCAGTCTGTAATTGTAGAACTACAAAGAGCAGTGACCGCTAAAACTTAAAGAAAAAGCAGAATATAAACTGAGAAATACAGAATGCCTACCAAAACATTGTTGCAGACCAAATACAAAGGGGCCTCTTTCAGCAGGAAAATGCTCCCTGCAACACTTCAAAAACTGTTCAGGATTGGTTTGCATGATAAAGAGTTCAACATGTCAGCCTCCAAATTCCCCAGACCTCAGTTCCATCAAGCATCTGTGGGATATGCTGGACAAACAAGTCCAATCCATGGAGCCCTTACAGGACTTCAAGGATCTGCCACAAACGCCTTTGTGCTAGATACCACAGGACAGCTTCAGAGGTCTTGTGGAGCCCCACTTCGATGGATCAGTTTGTTTATTCGTTTATTCATTTGCACATGGCCACTACCAGCATCAGCAGCCATGTTCAGCGGCACACACAAGGTTACATCAAGACAAGTCACTCATACACTCAAGTCAATGCCAATTTAGTGTAATCTATTAACCTAACATGCAAGTCTTTGGACTGTGGGAGGAAACCGGAGTACCCGGAGTAATCCCACGCGGACACGGGGAGGACATGCAGACTCCACACAAAAAGGACCCAGGCCGCTCCACCCTGGGATTGAACCCAGGACCTTCTTGCTGTGAGGTGGCGATGCTACCCACCGAGCCACTGTGCCACCCCTCAATGGATCAGAGCTACAACACTAAGCAGGTTGTTTCTAATGTCACGGCTGATCGATGCGTACTGCCAATACCTTTTTGTGCTCTTGTAATCGGTCTTTCAGACCCTGTGCGTCGGTTTCGCCTTTCCCCAAGGAGCCGAGCTCCTGCTCAGTCTGTTTCAGCCATGTCTCCAGAATGCCGTGTTCTTCCAGGAACTTGGAGAGCTCATCCTGTAACGCTTCAGCCCGCCTCAGTCTCTCTTGGCAGTTATGCAGACGCTCCTGGTGCTGGTTCTGCAGCTCGTCCAGTCTGGCACGCAGGATCTTCTTTTCCTCCGGGGAAACGCTGGAGTCGGGCTGCTCCAGGAGAGAGCGTATGGACTGCTCCACCTGTAAGAGGTGAGCTTGCTGGGATTGTAAGTGCTGTAATTCAGCCTGAAATAGTCAAAAAAAAACGTTGTTAGAAAAGGAGTATTAAGAAAAGAACCATGCACACTAATGTGGACTGTTCATCTCTGACCTTCAGCATGTCATTGTGTGAGTTCAGTGTACCATGTGGTACTCCGGAATCCGTAACAGTTTCCCCAAGTGATTTCTGCTTGGATGTCTCCAGTGATGACAACTCCTTAAGCAGAGTATCTATTTTTCCCTGAGTCTCCTGCATTTCCTCCTCAGCTTTAGCCTTGTGAAAAGGAAAGCAGAGATTCAGACAGCGCCAAAAACATAAAAGGCAAATAAGTGGACATCGGAACAGATCCTTACCCTTTGCGTCTTCTGTTGTAGTGTTGTGCTGATGGCCGTGTCCAACTGAGTCAGTGAGGACTGGGCGTTGGCTGTGAGGCTGTTGTATTGCTCCTTCATGCGCGTCAACGCTCCCTGCAGGTTGGCCTTCTCTTCCGGACTAAGATCATCCCCACGTTCAGCCAGGAACTCCTCCACTGACCGGATTGTCTCCATCAGCCCATCTCCCTTGGTCTGAAGATCTCTCTCCAGATCCTGAAAGTAGTAACCCATTGGAATGTTAATGAATTAATATACACAGGCAATGTAAACACACCAAGCGGTGTATTAGGAACACTATATTTAATAGTGGGTAAGGCCTTCCTTTGCTCTCAAAACAGCCTCAATTCTTCATGGCATGGATTCCACAAGATGTTAAAAGCATTTGAAATCCTGCTCCATGTTGACATTATTTTATCTTGCACTTCTCTCTATTGGATTCAGATCCAGTGACTGGGAAGGCCACTAAAGCACAATGAATCATTCATTCACTTTCTTATCCACTTTCTCGATCCTGGACAGGGTCGCGGCAGAGCCTGTGTCTAACCGGTGGCATAGGGAGCAAGGCAGGAACAACTCTAGACAGCGCATCAATCCATTATAGAGCACATACACTCACACACATTAGAGGAACACTTTAGAGACACCAATTAACCTAACATGTATGTTTTTGGACTGTCGGAGGAAGCCGGAGTACCTGGAGTAAACCCACACAGACACGAGGAGGACATGCAGACTCCATACAGAAAAGACCCAGACTGCTGCACTGGAATTGAACCCAGGACCTTCTCGCTGTGAGGTGACACCAAATTTTGACGCTACCATCAAGGTACCTCAGCAGAACTTGAGAGACATCAGACCAGGGGGTGGCACAGTGGATACCACTAACAAATCACAGAAAGAAGGTCCTGGGTTTGATCCCAGGTGGAGTGGTCTGGGTCTTTTCTGTGTGGAGTCTGCATGTCCTCCTTGTGTCCATGTGGACTTATTCTGGGTGGTCCAGTTTCCTCCCACAGTCCAAAGACATGCATTAGGTTAACTGGTTACGCAAAATTTTTCCTCATATTGAGACTAGTACACACACACACACACACACACACACACACACACACACACACACACACACACACACACACACACACACACACACACAGGGGGAAAATAAAATCCCTGACTAAGAAACAATTATTCTTCATACAATCACCTGTTCCACAATTATTGGCACCCCTAACAATTCTTAGGAAATAAATGTAATTAAAGAATTTCTGTCACTTCTACAGTAGTTTACGAAGTTAATCAGAGTATGTAGGAACATTTAATTAGCAATTCACAACTTCCTGTTTCCCTGGGGTATAATTATGATGTGACACAGAGGCCATTTCTCTTCAACATGGGAAAAGACAAAGGAACATAGCATCAAGTAAGGCAGATGTGTGTTGACCTTTACAAGTCAGGCAATGGCTACAAGAAAATAGCCATTCGCCTGCACCTGTCCATATCTACTGTCAGAGGAATTAAGAAGTTTAAAGCAACTGGGACAGTGGTAAACAAGTCTGGACAAGGACGCAAGATTATTTTGCCACCACGCACAGTGAGGAGGATGATAAGAGAAATAAAAAGTTCTCCAAAGCTCACGGTTACAGAACTGCAACAAATGGTGGCATCTTGGGGTCACGTCTCCAAAACAACCATCAGGCGCTATCTACACGCCAACAAGCTGTTTGGGAGGCATGCACGGAAAAAACCTTTTCTCACTCACAATCATAAACGAAAACGTTTGGAGTTTGCTAAGCAGTACTGGAACTTCAACTGGGACCGTGTGCTTTGGTCAGATGAAACAAAGATAGAGCTTTTTGGCAACAAATGCTGTAAGTGGGTCTGGTGTAACACAAGAGCTGAGTATGCAGAAAAGCACCTCATGCCCACTGTGAAATACGGGGGAGGATCAGTGATGCTGTGGGTCTGCTTCTCTTCCAAAGGCCCAGGGAACCTTGTTAGGGTGCATGGCATCATGAATGCTTTGAAATATCATTTTAAAACAAAATTTGGTGGCTTCTGCCCGAAAGCTGAGGATGGGTCGTCACTGTGTCTTTCAGCAAGATAATGACCCTAAACACATGGCAAGATCCATCACAGAAATGGTTGACCACACACAGAATCAAGCTCCTCCCATGGCCATCTCAGTCTCCAGACCTCAACCCCATTGAAAACCTGTGGGGTGAGCTGAAGAGGAGAGTGCAGAGGAGAGGACCCAGGTCGCTGGATGATTTAGAGAGATTGTGCAAAGAGGAATGGTCGAAGATCCCTCTTTCTGTGTTCACCCATCTTGTGAAACATTATAGGAGAAAATTAGGTGCTGTTTCGTTGGCAAAAGGGGGTTGTACAAAGTATTAACATCAGGGGTGCTAATAATTGTGGCACACATTATTTGATGTTAAACAATTATTTCTTAATGTAGGATTTTTTTTCCTACTGAATAAATGCACTTGAGTTAAAGGTTGGATTTTACTCTTTTTTCCATAGTGGTCCTATATTATTTAGAAAAAACCTCAATTTATTAGAAGCTAAAGAACACATCTTAACCAGGGGTGCCAATAATTATGGAGGGCACTGTATATATATATATATATATATATATATATATATATATATATATATATATATATATATATATATGAAGTGAGTTCATATTGTTGTTCATGGAATAATACCTTAAGCTCACTGTGCTTCTGCTGAAGCATGCTCACATCTCCTGACTCAGATCCTGATTTCTGAGTGACCAGGAGGCTGGCTGCCCCAGCCAACCACATGTTGAGTCCTTCAAGTTTCTGCAAGCACTCCGACTTCTGCTGCTGCACTACCTACATAGGAACAAAGCATGATGGAAATGGAGATAAAAGAGCAAAGGAACATAATTTAAGAATTTGCCCTTGGTATAATACAGAAAATCTTTCTCTTACTTTCTTAAGGCTTATCAGCTTAAATACAACCAAGCCCAAAACAGAACTGACCAAACTACATTTACACCCAAAATATGCACTGTTGAGCAACATGTATCCAGACACCTCACACAAGCAGACAAACAAATCTCTCACAGCGTTCAGCAGGAAAGAGATAAACACAGTCACATTTAATTCGTCAGTTTTTTTTTTCTTTTTCTTTCAAATTGGAAAGAAAAGGAAAAAGTAAGCTTGCTATGACAGAACGGCTCGATTTATTTCTCTAGTCTTTCCAAGTTGGCATAAGCGCTTGTCCTCTTTGGAAATCTGTAAGAGCAAGGCAGACGGGTTAATACAGGTTATAGTCACACACATGCACAAGGCAAAACAGTGTTCAGCAGGTGGCAAAGGAAACTACAGAAGCATTACAGAGCTCAGCAATATTAGTACAGGTAAGCACCATTTAACGACTATCCGACAAATGATTAACAACCTAGGTCTTAATAATTAGAACAAATTATAATAGGAAATAAAATCTGTCTTAACTCCAGACATTAAAGAGCTGGTCAAATAAAATTTAAAAAAAGGTTTAGGATACTGGCATAAACTGCCAAAAATATTATTTTGCCAGAGTTGTTTTGTTTACATTTTTAAAAATTTAATTCAATAAATATTGAATTAGTCATACCTTGGCACTTTACCACCTCGGAACTCGTCAAATTCAGTTCTTGATGCATTTTGATGAGAAAAATTCTCGTACTACGCTGCACTTGCTTAAACTAGTAAGAGTCGAGACGCGATACTCGTTTCAGCCGAGACATGGGAACACGAGTCAGTTACACAACTGCTCCCGCTCTGTACAGATTTCTGCTGTGTTTCTTGTTTTTTTCTTTATTTTTACATCTACAGTCATGTGAAAAAGTGTTTGCCCCTTTCCCAATTTCCTATTTTTTTGCATGTTTGTCACACTGAAGCGTTTCGGAACATCAAACCAATTTAAATATTAGTCAAAGACAACACAAGTAAACACCAAATGCAGTTTTTAAATGTAGGTGTTTATTATTAAGGGAGAGAAAAATCCAATCCTACATGGCCCTGTGTGAAAAAGTGATTGCCCCCTAAACCTAATAACTGGTTGGGCCACCCTCAGCAGCAACAACTGCAACCAAGCGTTTGCCATAACTTGCAATGAGTCTTTTACAGCCTTGTGGAGGAATTTTGGCCACTCATCTTTGCAGAATTGTTGTAATTCAGCCACATTGGAGGGTTTTCGAGCATGGTCGAGGGTTTAAGGTCATGCCACAGCATCTCAATAGGATTCAGGTCAGGATTTTGACTAGGCCACTCCAAAGTCCTCATTTTGTTTTTCTTCAGCCATTCAGAGGTGGACTTGCTGGTGTGTTTTGGATCACTGGGGTGCACTTTTCACACAGGGCCATGTAGGGTTGGATTTTTTTTCTGCCTTTATAATAAACACCTTCATTTAAAAACGGCATTTTGTGTTTATTTGTGTTGTCTTTGACCAATATTTAAATTGGTTTGACGTTCCGAAACACTTCAGTGTGACAAACATGCAAAAAAAATAGGAAATCAGGAAGGGGGCAAACACTTTTTCACACCACTGTACAGTAGAGTGATAACAGCCAAAGAAAAAGGAAAAACAGTGAGAACCACTGCGCAGTACAATACTCTCTCACATATGCTGGGAATCTGAGCAGCAGCACCTTGTGTTTGCCAATGGGCTAAGCACTTTGTTTTATTTTTCACTTTCAATACACTATTCAATAACTTACAGAAGTTATTCAACACTTTATTATAAAATAAGCTTTGTGTTAATGATTGTGCCCAATTGTAGGTTAATGTGAGGGTTTTAGGCATGTTTAAGGTAGGCTAGGCTATGATGTATAGAATATATATATTAAACTCCTTGGTTTAGATTCAACTTACTGAATGTAATCAGGGAGCACCTGTACAATACAACTCCATTTATGTATGGAAAGCCTTATACAATATGGGTTTATGGGGGTCTGAAACTGATTACTTCAATTTAATTCTATCTAGTCCTGCAAAAAAGACTTGTGGGAAAAAAAATTGTAAGTACTCATCATTTTTGCTACTCAGCGAGCCTTCTGGAATAAACTAACGACAAGTACCGAGGTTCCACTGTACTTTGCTTTAACTACTTGCATAAGTAAGAACTGTGTTGCACATGGACACATTAGCACACAGAGCCATGTAATGGAAAAGTCTGTACTTAATACTACAAGCACTGCAGCTTCACCTACATATACCTAGATGTGCCAAACGCCGGTCATTTGCTGCACTGAATTCGTCTACTTACAGGTTTAAAAGGTAATCTTGTATTGCTTGTTTTTCTTCAAGTGGACTCATTCCCTCTTGGTTGTGTGCAGCCTGAAAGGTATGTTTATTTTATGTTTATATTCCATCCTAAGTGTTTATATTTTGGTTCTAGAGCATGTGTGATTGTTAATGTGTGCTCGTAACTAAAGAACCACGGTGTGGTGCATTTCCTGGAGGGAATGACCTGGACGAAAGTTTAGGCTTCGGTTGCTGTGTGGATGGTAGCGTTCCACTCCTGTTTTCAGCGACATCTCATTTACATTACATTTACAGCATTTAGCAGACACTCTTATCCAGAGCAACTTACAACTGCCACTGTTGCTCAAGGACCCAACAGTGGCAGCTTGGCAGAGGTGGGATTTGAACCCTGGACCTTTTGGTCCATAGTCCAGTACCTTAACCGCTAGGCTACCACAGTCCACAGAAAATTAGCAGACACACTTATCCGGAGCGACTTACAATTGATACAATCTTACAGTCCAAGCAATTGTGGGTTAAGGGTCTTGCTCAAGGACCCAACAGTGGCAGCTTGGCAGAGGTGGGATTTGAACCCTGGACCCTAGGCATTTATGTATCGTTTGCACAAAGTTTTCCTGTGAAAATACCCTTTATATTAATATTACACAAGCATACAAAGACAATGTGACCATAGTAATGTCGGGTCAACGACCTGCTTCACAGAATGCAATGCGGTCCTTAAATGGTGCACACCTGTACTATGTGAGATACAATCAAGTCTGCTTTAATGGGATTTGCCTACGTGTGATTTTTAAACAGCACTTTATCTGCAAGTGACGAGAATAATCCAAACATATGGTGCGCACTATCTATCTGCAAGCAATCACTGCTGACAAGTTATTTCATCAGCTTATTTAGATGAACGACAATGTTCCCGAAGCTGGTAATGATAACATTCAACCACGTTTTTCCAAACCTCTCTCTCCCTTGCAGTCTGTCTCTCTCTCTCCATCTTTTGTTCCACCTGTTCCTTCTCTCGTTCCTTCTGCTCACGCTCCTCCTCTCTAGCTCGTTGCACTGACAGCGCCTCAACCCTGGCATGAGTGCGCCCAGTGATCTGGTGAAAGGATCTCTGCAGCTGCTGCAGCTGCCCCAGCAACCATCTGCTCTGCTCGGGTGCCAGATCCTGGGCACGTTCGGAAATGAACACCTGGATTTCAAACGCAACAGCGCTCACGTCACTGGAGCGGGCCGAGAGACACTGCTGTAGCTCCTACGACAGAAGAGGATAGTCACAGATCCCACTGAAACTTTTTTCATTGTGAAACCTATAGAGTACTGTCAGTGAGTCTTACCTTGTATTGCTGCAGGTTTTGAGTAAGTAGCAGCAATGTTCTACCATCATCCTCATTCTTATTCGGATCAACCACAGTTTCCCGTTCTAGCTGAGCTTCAGTGTTTTTAAGCCAGCTCAGAAGGCTGTCCATTCTTCCACCCAAAGTCTCCAATTCATGACGCACTGCCTCCTGAGAAGTGGGTTATTGTCAGATGGTTCCATCTTTATTCTAAATAGGAATCTCGCTGTACTTTCCCCACACTCTTGCCTTACCTTTTGTGCATCACGATATGACTGCATGCCTTTCAAAGCACTCTGGGCAAGTTCTCCTGCAGCATCAAAAGTACGGGACAAACTCCGCATGTCCTTTTCCAGGGCTTTGAGTAACTGTGGCGGGACGTCTTCATGGGGTGACTCCAGAAGCACACTGGCCGCCTCAACCTCTCTGGTCACTTGTGGCTCCAAGTCACTGAGTTCCAGAGAAAGACCCTGGTGTCAAAGTGAGAAAGGGAAGACATTAAGCAACTTATATCGATATATCTACTATCTATATACAGGTACCTTAGTTCTCAAATTCGGTTCTCGACATATTTTGACAAGAAAAATTTGCCTCGGTTCTCGGCGTTTGCTCAGTACTCGGCACACCTGCTTAAACTTGTGTCATTCAAGCCACCTGACTCGTTTCAGCTGAAACTTGATTCATGATTCAGTACACAGTAATTCAAGTTCACAATATCCCTCAGAGAAGATCTCTGGTATTTTTAGAGTTTTTCTTCAGTTTTACATCCAAAGTACAGTACAGGTAGTCCTCGGGTTACGACGGTCTCGAGTTACGACGTTTCGTGGTTACGACGCATCTCCCATTTACTGTATAAAGCCTTGTTACGACGCAAGTGGTTTTGTGTCGTAAACATCATAACGCAAACTTCGTGTTTGGTGTGCGCGGCGGAAGAATACACGATTACGCGGCTCTTTTTTGATAATTACTGTGTTAGGATAGGTGTTAGGATAGGATGAGTGCTTACAGTATGTTATTTACGTACAGTACGTACGCATGTTCTGACTTACACCGAAAATCGGTTTACGACGCCACCTAGGAACGGATCTGCGTTGTAAGTCGAGGACTACCTGTATTCTTAGTCTTCATGGATCCTAAAAAGGTTAGTTTATAAGAGCTGAAAGCAAAACAGGAATTGAATGCTGCAGAACACAGCCTGCAGTTATTCATCAATAGAGTACGTGTTTTGCTTTTACGTTTCACTTTCAATCCAGTACTCACTAACCTACAAGAGATTTCTCAACACTTTGTTATAAAATAAGCTTTGTGTTAACGATTTTGGCCAACTGTAGATTTATGCAACATTAACATTAAACATAAGCATCTTTACCATATCTCTGCTATATAAAGAATAGACTGCTCTACCAAATGCCTATATATATATATATATATATATATATATATATATATATATATATATAAGCAACTTATGACATCAGGTTTGACAGTATTGTGAATTTTTTATTTAAGCATTAATGCTCTCTAAGCATGGCTTAAACTTACATTTACACCCTTATCCAGAGCGATGTGCAACTTTTTTACAATACAAGCAATTGTGGTTTAAGATTCTTGCTCAGGGACCCATCAGTTCCATCTGAAATGTTCTGCAAAAGTTGCAGGGAATATCCTAACAAGGCTGACAAAATTGTTTCTTTGTTATTTTTTTCTTCTTCTTTGAACTACAACTTTTAGGAACTAGTCGCTTGAGTGTTACAACAAATCTCTGTCATTTCACACATGTAACAGCAAGAAAAAAAAAAGTGCTTCTGAACATGAACAATGAAGCTGATTTCAAGTCAGTGACAACAGCTTATCACACGGTTAAAAGAGAAAGACCTTCAAATTAAAAATGGACTGGAACTTTGTAGCCAGTACTGTACTGATATGGCGTGCAGAAAGTAATACACTATAGATTGTGAGAATATACATTTATTTTAAGAATAAACAACCTTAACTAAATATACAGGTGTTTTATGATGGCCTGACTTACAGTATTTTGGCTTTTTTGGAAGAATCCGATAATAAACATAAATACACATTCGGCAGAAACTGTACTCTGAAGTGATGAGCGTTGGGAAATCTAGTGAGGAAAAGCTGCGTTTCATTTATGGTACCCTATGACATATTTATATGATATATATTTATATGTGAATTGCTTTTGCTCAGCATTGTAAAGTTTGGTTTTGAACATCAAACTTTCTGGTAACTTGCCTGACTGGCCATGTTGGAAAAAACGTTTACGTTGAAAAATGTAATATTGCAAAATAAAGCAGTGCTCACCTCTGTCTGTCTAATGATGTCATCAAGTGTGACAAGACTCCTTCCCACAGATTGTTGCTGCTGTTGCTTAAGGCGTACTTCTATGTGCCGGACCATGGAGAGCAGCGCCACAATTTGCTGATCATGTTCTAGGCACTCTTGGCGGACCAGTGACGCCTGAGAAGATTAAACATGAACAAATTAGGACCTGGATTTCCAGCACAAACTGACTACTGTAATTATAGTATAATGGAGTTTATGAACTGTGTCATGGTGGCATGATGGCACTGTGGTTAGACACCTGGCCTGGCCTCTGTCTGTGTGGAGTTTGCATGTGCCCCATGTGTCTGTGTGGGTTTTCTCCTATATTCCACATACATACAGTACTGTGCAAAAGTCTTAGGTTACCTACACCGTTGTTTTAGCAATGGCATAATGACCATATATAGTTATTTCTCAGTATTGTTATTAATACAACCAGAGGAGTCGGAGACAATGGATTCTTTTTTGTGTGGACGTTATTAACCTGGAACTTTCTACCACTCGTATGCATGGTGCTAAGAGAGACGCGTTAAAGACTTTGGAAAACGCTAAGATATTTGCCGAATTGCTTTAAAGTTTTGTACTGAACTTTACTGACATGGCAGTTATTGATTCTGACCATCGTATCTTCGTGATAACCTGGTCATGGGGTGATGGGTGGGTTCCTCTTTATCTGTAGATTTTATAGATGTATTTTATGTTGTTTGTTTTCCATATATAAAAATAGATAGTTGATCACAATAAAGAAAAATACAACCAGAAAGGGAATTTGTATGCAGTACTAAACTGAAAACAACCAGAAAAAACAGCATCTATAGGCTACAGTGGCAAGTATTTAGTGTGACCTCCCCTTACACCCGAGTGATAGCAGCATCTGGCAGCTCTGACGAGATGCCAAATTGGCCTTTCTACAGTCTGAAGAAGCTTGACCAGGAATGGCCTTTTTGGAAGGGTAGCAGCCAAGGAACCAAGGCTACGATATACTAAAAGATTAATATGTAGTGGCAAATCCAAGTTTGAAAACTGTGTGTCCAGTCACAGACGATGGCATTATAAAATTGCAAAAACAAATCTAATGGTGGTCTAAAACTTTTGCACAGTACTGTAGCTTAGGGGAACTGGCATCCCTAAAGTCATCCTGTGTGTGCGCGTGTCCCCCCCGAGACTTGGATGATCATGTATGTACAGTGAGCAAATCAGTGAAGTGTGTCACTTACTTTGCTTATCTGTGAGGAAGTTCTCTGTTTTTTAAGTGGTTTTCCATCAGTAACCTCTTGATATTCTTCATCGTCCTCTTTCCAACACTCTGTGGTATCAGATGCAGGCTCCTCAGCTTTAGAGAGTCCCGTCTCAGTACTGTCCTTAGGGGAGGTTTCGTCTTTTGCCTGATTGTCAGTGTAAGAGCCATCCATTGCCACACTGCGCTGTGGCTCCGTGCTAATTATGCCCGTCTCGGTTTCATTCTCTGGTATAGTGGCAGAACCCTTAACTAGGATGGAAGCAGGGACAGATTTGTCTTTTTCCTCACGGCTATCAGTGAGAATGGAATAGGACTGGTTACAGACCGCAGATGTTCTCAACTTTTCCGTCTCTGTTGATGTTCTCTTTCCAATCTGCTCAGCTAAGTCAACAGCGCTAATTGGGCTTTGCTTGTTTTTGTCTGCCGCAACATCAGGGCTGTGAATACTGCTTACATCGTGCTTTCCGGAAAAGTCAGTTGCACCCAAACTTCTGGTAGAGTCAGCGCCAATTAAAACATACTCTGCCACCAGCTTCTGGTCCTGACCTACTTGCTTTGTCATGTCAGTCTTATCTTCCCTCATGAGCGCTGGCAAACTTTCCTGGCTTACTTTGAGTTTCTCCCGAGGTGTCACATGCTGTTCTTTACACACTCCTTGACGTAAAGCTTCTAACTCTTCGGCAGCCTGTTTCTCACTGACACCCCGTTCAAAGACCTTCCTAAGAATGCTTTCCTTGGCTTTCATCAGAAGTGCTTCCTTCTCCAGCTGTGCTTGGTTAGGTTTTTGAGATCGTTCCATTCCTTCTTGCTTTGTTACACTTAACGTTTCAGTTTGGGATGGTACATTATCCTCCACGGGTGTGTGCACCGGCTTACCGCCACTCTTCTCTCTTCCATTTTCGTCACTTACAACCTGCTCCGGCAGCTGCTTGGCCTTCTTAGTCTTCCTTTTCTTCTTCCTCTTCTTTTCAGACTGTCCTGGATCATGTTCCTCGGAAATATCTAGCCCCTTATCACACTCTGCGTGTTCCAGATCTTTTAAAACTTTGTCTTGCGTTTGACTTGATTCATCTACATTGCTGAGGTCAGCCTGTACACTTGCAGGCCCACGTGTTGACGCTTTGATGCTTTTGATATTTTCAGTGGATTGAGTAACTTCCACAGACTTCACAACCTCTTTACTCTGGTTCAGGCACTCTAGGGATGCTTGGATTCCATCAATTGTTCCAGGTGATCCTGACACATCTACTTTGCCAACTCTCTCCATTTTCACATCAACAGGTACTTGATCAATGACTAAGGAGTGTTCACTGACTGAGTAGTGTTCAGTGCCCTCTACAGGCGAAGGCACCCTTATATAGGCAGGTTTCAGAACCTCGAAATCCACCTCAACCCTTCTGTGTTTCACATCAACAGATTTCTGATCTAGGCTGATATGCTTTCCAGACTTGTCTGTAATGTATTCTCCAGGTGAAGCCCCACTCTCATCTGTAGCTTTTCTAACCACCAAATCGTCTCTTTCAGCAGCGCTTAAGTTCACAAATGCACTGGACTTTTGATCACCGGCTAAAATCTTCGGTTTCATCATGTCCTCAGTGACCTTTGTAGTTGAAATCACACTCGTATGCAGGGTTTTTTGAACCTCCAACTCCATTTTGACTTTTCCATCAATTTTCACATCTTTTTCAACACATCTTTGATCAATCTCAATATCTCTTCCAGAGCTGTCCTCAATGTCCTCTGCATATGAAGTTTCTCTCATGTCTGCAGTTGGTTCCAAACTGACCTCCAAATCTTCCCTGAAATCACTTTTTAGATTTTTAACAATCGATTTTTGATTAGCTAATACATAGTCTAGTTTCTGAACCTCAAATCCTTCTTTCACATCTTTTTCATCATATCTTTGATCACTGCCAGCTTCTTTTTCAGACTTGCCTACAGATGAGCACTTTTCCCAATCTGTAGTCTCTGCAACCTTCAGATCACCTTTGTTCTCATTTTCTAAATTCACATCTTTAACAGATTTGTGCCCAGTTACTGCCAATTCCTCTCCAACATCATTTTTAATGCCCTGTATAGACGTCATTTGTGAAGGCTGTCGAACTCTCAAGTCAAATTTGATCACTCTCTCATCTTTCACATCAATTCTAACATCATCTTCACTGGACTTTAGATCAACACCAACTTCTTTTCCAGGTTTATCCTTAATGACCTCAAGTAGTGAAGCCTCTGTAAGCTCAGTGTCTACTTTTTCCTCTTTATCTTCCTTCAGATCATGCTTCACAGATTTTTCAGTCTCGACAATGTCCTCCACAGTTGAAACCTCTTTCATACTTGGAGTTTTCAAAGCATCCAAATCCACTTTCTTTTCAGTTATGTTCTCAGTGCTTTTTGCATGTGGAACAGCAGTAGTATCTGTAGTCTGTGAGTCTACTTTCATCTTGCCCTTTAATTTAATACCATCTTCAGTACACCTTTCCTTCTCTGTCACGTTCCCAATAACCTTCAATCTAACATCTTGATTCTTCACAGTGCTTGCAGACTTTTGATCAGTGTCCATGACTTCCTTTAGGTTATTGCTTTCGGTGCCCTCAACAGGTGTAACCACGCTTTCTTTACCCACCAGATCTCCTCTGACAGTTTTTTGCTCAAATTTTAAAACTTGTTTTATAGTCTGTTCAGTAACGATGTCTACATTAAGTGGCACTTTCACTACTGGAGTTTTGCTAACCTCCACATCCATTCTGACCGGTTTCTCATGTTCAGCAGACTTTTCATCAATGGACAATTCTTTTCTAACACTGCTCTCAGTACCGTCTAAAAGTGATGCCACACTTAAATCCGCTGATCTTGTCTCCAGACTTTCGTTGCCTTCTGTATCTTTTCTGGTATGCTTTTTATTTTTCCCTTTCCCTCGCTTCTTCCCAACCTTCTGTCCCTTTGCAACCACAGATGTGGCTTCCTTTCTACTACCATTGCTTTCTTCATCTTCACAAATTATCACTCGATCTGACATTGGCTGCTGTTCTGTTGCCTTGGCAGTCCCATTTGATTCCTTGAAAGATTGAGCATGTCCATCATGTGACAGTTGAGTGGTATCTGGGACAACCCTAGAGCTGTTCTGCTCATCATTTTCCAGCTCTGTGTTCATTGACTTGACTGGTAATTCAACTGTTGATTCAATTGGAATACTTGGCTCTGTAGTATTGACTGCCATGTGCATGCTATGTTTTTCATCTTTAGATTGGATCTCAGAAATCTGTGGATTCTGAACAATTTTTGTATCCAACTGTTGCTGGGGTTCTAGATCTTCATTTTGTTTAGGACCAATTTCTTCAATGGCTTCCTGCAGTCTTCTTTCAGCCTTTAAAGCAAACCGACTTAGCACTTCAAATGATGCATCAGTACCTTTCCCCACTCCACTTGAAACATCAATGTGCATTTGTTCCTCCATTTTAGATGGTGAGCATTGCTGAACCTGTAACTGTTTATCTAAACCAGCATTCAAATTATCTTTAAGATGATCAGAAGCCTTGTGTGTGTCAGCAAGAAATACTGTATTCATTTCTGTGCTCTCATGATCCGTGACTGCAGAGCTGACTGGATTTGGCAGGTCGTGGGGCACAGAACTAAAGGTTTTTGTTACAGAGCTGTCCATCTCAGTATTTGGGGCATCCATGGAACCAGATTTTTGCTGCCATCCACTGAGTTCTGCAGCCATTTCTTTAGACAGGAGGCCCTCTTGAACAGCCTCTTTAAGGCTTGACATTCTCTGACCTGTGACAGGGCTAAGTAGCCCTCCTTTCAAAATCTGATTTTTCGCAATGACTATTGCAACATCTTTTTCAAGCAGGCCTTTATCCACAGCCTCGAGGAGACTTGATCTTTTTCCACTTGAAATATCGATGATTCCTCCAGAATCTGCTTGACTCTGTAATACTCTGAGTGCTGGAATGGGATCAACTTGGCCAGTCCTCACTGCCTGAAGCACGGTCACCATATCACCGTCTTGTTTGTCCGGAATCCCTCTAAAGGGTCTCACTTCAAGGAATCGCCGACCTGTCTCAATGTCAATTTTGCCCTGCCTTATGAGTTCAGAATGTGGTGTAACCTGAGCACTGTGAGGGTCCAAAATGGCAGATTTTACGCTGGGCAAGGTCATAGCTTTGTTTGCAGTATCTTCATCAATCAGACCAGAAGAAACAGCTTCAGTTAGTGTATGCCTGCGCTTCAATGCACGATCATAAATGAAGCCTGTAGATGCCTGTACAAAGACAGCCTTTGGGTCTAAACTAGATGGATCCTGTCTTTCACAGGACTTCTCAAACTCCTCCAGCTTTGGTACAAAGGATTTGTCAATGAGGCCTTGCTGTACTGCACCAGTTACACTGAGGCGAACACCAGTCCCATGGTGCACAATTCCTCCTTCTGCCACCTGTTGCAACAGGATCTGCTGGGCTTCTTCCTGGCCAATAATTCCCTTTTCAATGGCTTTTTGAAGAGGTACAGACTGTTTTGTTTCGGAATCTGTTATGCCATCCATTTGGAGTTGAAGTTTGAACTTTTTTTGCAATGTGTGTGGATCAGAGGTCTTTTCGTTGCACGACTTCTCCAGAGAAAGCAGCTCCTCTTTCTGTTCTTCCCCTACAAGCCCAAGATCGGCTGCATGGCTTACTGAAAGTTTTTTGCCCTGTTCAAGGTCGAGAATTCCCCCCGACACAACCTGGGCCTCAAGAAGACGAGCTACTGTTTCTGAATCCATGAGTCCTGCCTTAGCAGCACCTTGTAGCGAATACATTTCAACATGCTCCATATCAATCACACCAGAAATTGACTTTTCTGAACGCAAAACACTGGTCATTAACTTTTCATCCAGTAGGCCCTTCTGTGTTATATCATCAATGTCCAGTGGCTCACATGTACGCACATCCAGGAAACCACCAAAAAGCCCTGCGTTCAACATGACTTTGATGGCATTATGTCTTGGGAGCAGGCCTTGGGATATTGCTTCATCCAGCAACAACTTTTTGGTCCCCACAGTTAAAAGGCCTCCTTCCTGTAACTCTTTGGCCATGCGATCAATTTCTCCATCTTCAGCATTTTCCACTGAAATAATCTTTTCAGTTTTTAAGGAGTCCACATTCTCCATAATTCTGTTAGCTCCATTTTGATTTGACATCTCATTACGTAGATCTGAATTTTCCGTTTCTGTGACTTGAAGGTCTTCCCTGGTAGTCCTATCAACCTGAAAATAATAACTTGCTTCTGTAGTATCTTTACAGCTTGTTTTATCAGCAGAGTTCCTTATGTACAACAATTCCTTCTCAGATGATACACTTTCTATTTTATCTCTCTTTGTCACACACTTTTCTGATTGCACCAGCTCAGCCTCAGGTCCAGTCAGATCCACTGCTTCTCCTCCCCTGCTTGTTTTCTTTTCTGTGTCTGGACTCAATGACACGGATATGGAACTTATTTTCAAAGGTTTCAAAGGAGTCTGGGTTTGAAGATTTGTTTCGGCTACTTTTGAACCTGAATCTGTGAGCTTTACCAACACTCCATCAGTGCGAGTCACTTCTTTGGAAGAAACACCTGCAGCTCCCTCTGGGACACTCTGTACTATAACGGTCTTAAGATCATTATCAGTAATATCAGCCCTATGCTCTTCTGAAAGGGGTTTTTCTTGTTTACGATCTCTTAACACATCAGAAGTTGAGCTTTGACACTGGGCCTTCGAAACTTCAACATTTTCCTGTTCAATTTCACGTCCTGACAACCAATACTCAGGGTCTTTGCTTGACCCTTTGTCCAAGTGCTCGCTCAGTTGTGAAATGGGTGTGCTTGGGTCTTTTATTGATCCAATTCCACTTACAAATTCCAGCAGTTTAGGTTCCAGCAGGACCAAACGTTCTCCTGAATGGGCATTTATGTAGCTGTGCTCCATTAAGATAGCGATGAGATGGGCCTGAACCTGCTCATGAGATCTGGAGACCTCAAAAACAGGTGCGCCATACTGGAGCCGTGGGAGTGAGGCAGTAGCTGAAGAGAACACTGGCGATGAAAAGGAAGTGCTCCAGCGATATGGGGACCCTGATTGAGTCATTGTATGAAGAACATCTGGAATCTTTGTCTGTTCAAGTTTCCTTACTGTTTCTAGTCCCAAAACCTTCTCGGCTTTACTGAGAGGAATCAGTTGACCATTTTCTGGACAGTAAACAGCACCAACAGACTGACGTTTCTGTAAGACCTTCTGAGCAAGCTCCCATGAAACGACACCCTGATGAAGAGCCTCAGTGATGGGAAGCAGCTCACCTGACTCTGGCCATAGCACGCCCTTAAACGACCAGAGCGACTCCAGCACTCTAAGAGCCATGCGAGCAGAGAGCAAGTCCCTTTGGATGGCTTCATCTAACTCAAGGCGCTCGCCACTGACTGGGTCGATTATTCCTCCTGACTGTAACTGGTGTGTCAGTAAGGCACAGGCCATGTCTTGATCCATAAGGCCGTGTCGCACAGCTTCATCTACTGTCAGTCGGTGACCTGACCGGGGGTCAGTAATGCCACCTGCAAACAACTGAGCCTCCAGAAGTCGAATAGTGACTTGTTTGTCAATCAGTCCCTCGCGGACTGCCCGGAAAATGCCTACTTTCACACCAGATCGTAGGCAGACCGTTCCACTTGGCTGCTGACTGACTGGGAGCAGACACAAGCCAGTTTCCCGATTCAAAACACATCGCTGCTGAAACTCTGACAAACTCAGCTTTTCTGCTGTATTCGGATCGATGAGCTCCTGCCGATTAAGACGGGGAGATATCTTATTGTAAACAGCGACTGAGACGAGGCCCTTATCTCTAGCATTATCAAGACTTAGAATTTCATTACTGGAGGAATCACACAATTCCCCTGTTCTCAACTGCAGCTCCAGAATACGAAGCCCAGTTTGCTCCGTTATGTGTCCCGCCTCCATGGCTGCAGCAACTGGTGTTAGCGGACTCTTTTCAATTCGTAACTGCCGGACAAGACTTAGGGCAGTCTCCATTTCTAATAGTCTATGGTAGGTGCGGCTGTCAATCAGATCAGAGGCAAGACTCTCTTTTAACGAAAACCTCTGAGGAGAGTCAGGATGTAATAGACCACCCATGACCAGCTGTGCTTCCAAGAGCACGTGGCATGATTCTTGGTCTATCAGACCTCGCCGTGCTGACTGGAAAACTGGGAAAGTTTCCACAGTACCAAGATCGATTACTCCAGCGATGGTTTCACGACCCTGGGAAAAGAAATACCTGGTAAGTAAAATACAGTTTTGTTTTTTTGCTCAACTACAAAAATTATAGCTGTGAGTTTTAATGCTTTGTTACTTTAACTAAAACCAGACAACACACCCACAACTAGGGGTGGGCAATATGTCGATACTTTATCATACCGTGATCAATTTTGTTATGATGATAGACGATGTGCTTTCTGAGCATATCGAGGATATTGTCAGTGCTTAAAGAACCCTGACCAACTGCATGTTTCCTTGTAAAGACTGTAATTAGTCCTGTTTTATTGGATGGAAAGCAGCACATTTTGAATATAAATCACTTTACTAAGTATGGAATAATATTTGAACTAGTTTTTAAGAATCTGTTGGTACCAATGAATTTTGTCTGTATGCATTGTGACAAATATCGTGTATTGTGAAAATTTAGTATTTTGACCATATCGCCCAGCCCTACCCACAACCAAGGCATGCAAAAATAAAACAAGCTGATTTTGGGTAGTAAAACATTTTTTTTTACAAAATAAAGGTTTTCATAGCATCCATAGAATGAAATTATTATAGATCATAAAACTTATACTACAAGAAGGTTATGCAAGAAATGCGTGTACAGCTACAAAGCAAGAAGCATCCTAATGCACAAGTACTGCACAAGTAGTTTACGCTCTTTATAAAAGCTGTCTTTACAGAGAGCCAAAAGTAATACAGAAGACGAATGCCTTTGAGAAGAGGGCAGGTCAGAAATAAAGCAACGGTAAGAGAGAAAGCAGGCACTACTTACCGTATTGGCTGGGTCCATAAAGGCATACACACAGACAGGCCGACGGCTCGGCAGTTTGAGGTGCAACAAGGTGAGAAGCTGGATGTTAGCGTTCTGCATGCCACACTCCATCTGCCTGAGACGCTGCCAGGACTAGCTATCTTCTAACTCCTATGCTCTCAATCGAGTTACAAAATGATGTGGCTCAGAAACAGACTGCTACCTACCCTTACCATATTCCTATTCACGTTCAGTATCTAACTTACCATTTGTAAAAAGTACTCTTAATGCAGCTACTGCATGAACTTCCCTAGTGTACAAACCAAAACTATTAAGCCACGCACTAGCTAAAGCGTCTTCCAACCTTTTCTATTTAAGTGCTTTTTTGGAGATGTTTCCCGGCAGCCGTTAGTGATTTTAAAGCAAAATGCTGATTAGATTTCACACAATATTACTGTTTTGAACAAAGACAAAGACACAAACATAAATCGCACACGCACAAGCACACACACACACACACACACATATATGCTCTGTGACCTGGATACATCATGCTCAAACAGGTATATATATGCATAGTTGCCCTCTAGATTCATCTATAATAAATACCTTTAGCAAACCATTATAACAGTGCTGTACAGATATTCAAATGAATAGCTCTGTTCAAATGACACTCTGTTATCTCACGCTACAGCAGTGGTTCCCAAAGTGGAGGACGTGCCCCCTAAATGTAATAATTCCAAAAACTTGTAATTCCAATTGTCACTTTATTTCGTTACGTTCAATAAGATGATGTTTAAGAAAGACGTCTATGTGCGTGTCGGAGCAGGGTGGCTCGAATGTATTCTTATCTTCAAAACAGCAAAAAAAGGTTTGGGAACCACTGCTCTATGGTATGTACACAAACAAACTTCACTTTTTTTTTTTTACACACATGACAGTGAATCCTACTATGAATTATGACTACATACTACTGATACCTCCAGTGAGGCTATGGATGAATGTGCATGTTCACAATGTGCATGTTTTACTATTACCCAGTAATTAATATAGACATAAGCACCGTTTAACGTCCATCCGATCAACGTCGGTTCGCTTTAATGGCTGAGGTCTTAACAATTATAATAAATTGTAGTAGGAAAAGCAAATTTGTTTTTTAACCGGATGTATTGGCCTGACATATCATGTTGCAGTATACAGTACAGTACCTCTGATTACCATATTTTACTTAATAATGATTACAGATTCCCATGTTATTAGCTTATGTCCTGGGCAGTGTATTACTGCTGTTTGGTTGCACTCTAGTGCAGTGAGTTTTCCTTCTTCTGCTCAGCTGGTCACACAAGTGAGTCAACGCTGCAGATCCACGGGCAGAGGTGGGAGTTAAAGAACAGACGCCCGTCATTCACTCGAATGTGATTAGAGTTTTTTTTTGTGCAAGTAACTCATTTTTATGGATGACTGTTGGCTGTAGATGGCATTCATAAGTGTATGTGCCTGTCCTTTTGTAAACAGTATGTGTATAGCATGTGTATAATATTGAGCCTCCAGTCGTGTTTTCAGAGGTATCTTTGACGCATTTACGTATCGTTTACATGCAGTTTTCTATATTTACATTACAGTACCATAAAAAGACAATGACACTATGGTAATGTCCTGTCAACGTCCATTTCGGTCAGTGTCCTTTTTCACAGAAGGTAACGCAGACGTTAACCGGTGCATACCTATATATTCACATCTATAGCACAATGCCAGTCTTGGTGACGTCTGTAAACGCAATGCAATGAAGCCTAAGAACTACATGCCTTTGAAGACTACTGCATCAGTGTTTGTGTATATTTCTAAATATAATCAATGTACAATGGTGCCTTTCCAAAAAGCTATACAATGCTAGATCTAGATCTCTAAATAAAGAGCCAGTGAGTATAATGTGCTTGATGACGATGGCAAATGATGATGCAGGTGGTGATGTGATTACACTCCATGCTATTAAAAATGATGTTATGTCAAACCAAACCTGTGAGTCGTATGGAGATGGTGACAAAGGTCAAAAACAGTGACAAGCAACAAACAACATGCAGCACCCACTCAAGCAGGCACACACCGCTGTGTGTAATCTTCACACTCAAACTTTTACACAAAGCAACCATTTAAAGCAACACTTCAGAAGCTCTTATTGAATGCAAGCCATCTGCCTTTTAAAGCTCACTTTGGCCGAATGTCACGCTGAACTCAACCTTCTGACTCTACCTTGCGTTTCTCCTCTTTGACCAGCTCCTCTTCTAGCTGTTGGAGCTGAGCAGCAGAGCTTTCACACAGTTGTCCGTAGGTGGCAGTCAGATCGTCCAGCTGTGACTTCACTTGGGCACGTTCTTCAGGGGACAATCTATGGATGTCAATATCAGATGTGTGGGTATGTTTGTGAGAATCTGTGTGGTTGGCTATCTGGACACATATCCGAAAATATTTATCTTAAGGCTGTCAACGTTGGCACGATTCTATTTATTTTGACGCTGTTAATCGCACTTCCACTGCATTTACATTTACATTTACAGCATTTAGCATTCAGCCCTTATCCAGAGCGACTTACAATTGATACAGTCTTACAATCTAAGCAATCGTGGGTTAAGGGCCTTGCTCAAGGACCCAACAGTCGCCGCGCTTGGCAGAGGTGGGATTTGAACCCTGGACCTTCTGGTCCATAGTCCAGTTCCTTACCTGCTAGGCTACCCACATGCAAGACATGCATGACTCTTAAGGACCAACAGTTATGGCTGTATCTGAAATCACAATTCCCTACAGACAACCCCAAATCAAACTTTGTTGTGATGATATGGAAAATACAAATAATAATAATAATAAATGCAGTGTTTCTTACATTTACTTTGACTTATATTTCATCACAGACAGTATGAACAGTATGAAGTTACTTCATGTTTTATCTGGTCAACTTCATGTCATTTGTTAATAAACATCCAATCCTGCATTTCAGCCCTGCAACACATTGCAAAAAATTGTGATGGGGACATTTTAGGACTAGTAATGAGGTGAAGAAATTATTGAAGTGTTTAAAACACTATGGTTCTCAAAAAATGGAAGCGATTTGTGTATTTCGGTCCTAACTTTTTCTGATATTGCTTGTTTTGCACTGTCATGTTGAAAATGTATCGCATCCCTGAAAAAGATGTCGCCTTGAAGCTCATGTTGCTCTAAAATCACAACGCACTTTTCGCCATTAATATCGTCATCACAGAAGTGTAAATGACCTTTTGCAGTGACCCAACCCCATAGCATGAAAGACCCCGGACTTGATGCTGAAACACTATGAATATGAGTTTTCTTTTTAGGCTTGCGCCCTTGTCCTTACGGACCGAAGTTCCTCCAGCTTCCTTAAATTCTTTAATATTATGCACTGTAGAGGAAGAAATATGCAAATCCCTTCCAATCTTTCTTTGGGATGCATTGCTTTTAAACACTTAAATATTTTATTCACGCATAAGTTGACAAACTGGAGATCCTTTGCCCATCTTTGCTCCTCAAAGACTCACCAAATTATGATTACAGTCACTTTTGACATAACCTGTTTGAAGTCACATTACTAGCCCTAAATTGTCCCTGTCCCAACTCTTTTGGAATGTGGTGCAGGTCTGAAATGCAGGAATGGACGATTATTAACCTAGTAATACAGAGCTTATATAAGGAACAACTGGAAAAGTAAACATTTTTGGACACTTCCTTAGAAGCCTGCTTGTTACTGTGTGACAGTAGATTCCTTCCCAAATACTCGGTGGCATGGCACAGTTGATAAGCTTGCACATGGTGTTTCTTATACAAGCACCTGATAAAATAGATATTTGCCATCATAAAGATATCGTTCTGGTAATCATGATGTCTTGGCAGGCCATCAATGAAGAAGTCGCAATGAAATGTTATGTTGCAGCAAGCGAGATAAGACATGATGAACATAATGTTATTGAATTATTAAAAAGGAATAAATGCATTCCGTTGAAGCTCTACTCATATGGCTGTGTAGTGCTATTTTAACATAAAGCTATTTAGAGAATGTTAAAATGTGATTCATCACGATTAAAGCTTCAAAAACTTGCAATAACATGATTAAACAATCAGTCATCTGCCAAATAAAATACACCCTCTTTTTTCAACACTCACTTGTTGGCCTGTTTTGAAAGGAGGAAGACCTGTGTGTTCCTGATAGCTTCGGCAACCTCTTCTTTTTTGGCAGCCAACTGCTCACTGATTGCCTGAAAAGAGAAATACATAACCTTAAGGTTAAATTCCTCACCCCTCCCAAGCTAACCACTGAATATTTCCAGTCAATGATGGCTACTAGGGGTGTAAGGATACACTCCTAGTAAATGCTCACAATTCGATTCACGATACTGAGTCAGCGATTCGATTTTCCCACAATTATTGATTTTACATTTGACAAAAGATATTCCCTTTTTATTTCTGTAGTGTAAACATTGAACATTTTTCACTCTATACGTTTAATGAAGCTTTAGTCTTTGCAATTAAAAGTAATTGCTAAAAACATTAGGTGTAAAATTGTAAACAAAATGCCCTATTCTATTAGTGCAATACCTCTGTACAATACTTATTGCTAATGTGTGTTTGACTGACTTAATCTGTCTGTGTGAGTATCTTATTCTGGTTTTGGGTAGATTTGCACCAATCCTAATTTCATTGTATAATTGTACAATGACAATAAAGGCATTATCTTATCGTCACCATATCTTTAATAACCGGAGAAAAACATTCCTTTTTATTTCTGAAGAAGAACAATTCAAAAGTGAACTTTTCTTGCATAAAAATTTTAACAAAAAGAAACTTTAGTTGCCTAAAATTAAAGGAAATTAGGATTCTCACTGAGAACAGGATATGCACCTGAGTATGACTTTGCCATCCAGCGTTCAAAAACAGAATTGCATTAGATGGTGGCAAAAACAAGAACGTATAATCCAACTAGACGATGCACTCTCCCACCCAACGATAGACACCGTCCCATTGTTGCATCGCGTCAATTACACCCCCAATGTCTACGGCCAAATGATTCAATGCTGAAGCTGCTATACCTGCTGTGCAGCAAGTGACGACTCAGCTGGTCCTGCAGCTCTTTCCTGGATCCCTTTAGCCCAGTCTAACAGATCAGAGACCTGATTCACATGGGCCTGTCTTTCCTCTTCAACTTGTTTCTGTAAAGGTTTTCATTACAGAATTAAAAACGGTCCTAGTGTGGTTTCATACAAAAACAGTGCTTCTTTTACATTCTATACCTCTTCCTCCTCGAGTCTTCTCAACGCATCACTGATGTACTTGACATGTTGTGTTGTCAAGGTGACCAGAGCTGTGTAGCGTGTCCGCAAGTCCATGAACTGGAAAATCACAAGGATGTAGCATTACAGAATGCTGCAAGAATCGAATACAGAAAACAGGAATTTCTGCCTTCTGTATGCCCCTTATCCTTTCGTACCTCTTGCGTTATGGCGTCCGATGACGAGTGCATCCTCCTACGCTTCACCGGAGACTTTTGGGTCGATTCCACAAACGCTCTAAACGTCATGAGCTGCAGTTCATAGTCCTAACGGAAAATAGCGAGACATCGTGTGGTCAAAGACGAATAAAACACTAAAGCAGTGTTTCCCAAGCTTTTTGAGCCACGGCACATATTACACATTAGACAAATCACAAGACACACCACCAAACAAAAATGTCACAAAAGTACATTTATTGAAATATAATGAAAAGCTAGTCTCAGTGTGAAACCTGGGCATGTTTAGTTGAACACAAAGCTGATATCTTACTGCCCTCTAGTGGAATACAATGTAATTGTTCTGCCTGTCACTACACGCCGCTCGCTTAGAGTACCAATCAGGAGAAATTGGATAATCTTCCATGCCACACCTGATGATTTCTTGCGGCACAGTGGTTGGGAAAGGCTGCACTAAAAGCATTTGTGAGATAATGACATTTTTCAGTAAGTTTGTTCCACGGGTCCTACCAAAACTGTTTCGTTCCAAAGTGGAGAAAGGCCTTTCTGAACGAGTGCTCACCTTAACAGCAGTGCAGTAGTGCTTAGAATGCTTCTGGCACTCATCCAGTTTGACTTGGTTCTGCTCAATCTCAGCCACCAGTGCCTGCAGGGGAACAGTTCACAGAGAAGCTCAAAGACCTGGAGCACAAGCTACCGTAGCATGGCACAAACAGCTGGCATGTATACAGACTTTATGCCAAGGAATGGTAGAGCAGGGTTGGCAGGAAATATGGCGAAAGATGATGTTCTAAATTCTATTTAGCAGAATTTATTTGTATTTATTTTTTATAAATACAAATAAATAAGTGCAGGTACTCCCCATTTTACAATGGCCCCACCTACAATATTTTGACTTTATGATGAGGATCCGATAAACATAAATAAACATTCAGTTGAAACCGTACGCTGAATTTAGAATTTTCCCCAGTAAGCGGTACGCAATATGATCGATCTCTCTCTCTCTCTCTCGTGCTGAATGAGAAGTGCATGACGTAGGGAACCACTTGGTGGGAGTGATGAGCACTGGAAAATGTAGTGAGGGAACGCCATGGTCATGCAATAATCATTATTAGTTTTTTACTTTCAATACACTATTCAATTAATGACATGAGATATTACGTACTTTATTATAAAATAAGCTTTATGTTAATGCCTTTACCCGATTGTACCAACACAATTAATAATAATAATAATTCATCCATGCTACACAAATTATTCCAGGTTAAACCCCTGTAGAGCTTGCATTCCTAATGAAGCACTAGCTGAACCAACTAAAATGATCGATCCTGGGGCCAACAGAAGGCCTGGTGTTGAAAGTGCTCATGATGGGTTATACTGCTTAATGCTTACAGTACTGTGCAAAAGTCTTAGACCACCATTAGATTTGTTGTTTTAGCAATGGTAAAACAACAGTTACTGTCGACAATTAGACCCAAAATTTTCAAACATGGATTCGTCACCCAATAATACTCTTTTGTACAGATCTTCATTCCAATCTTTATGAGTTTTAGCATATCTTAGCCTTATGTTCCCCTTTTGAAAAAGTGTTTTATTTTTGGCTGCTACCCTTACAGAAATACCATTCCTAATCAAGCTAGAAGTAGAAGGGTTAACTTTACATTTACAGCATTTAGCAGACGCCCTTATCCAGAGCGACTTACAATTGATACAATCTTACAATCCAAGCCATTGTGGGTTAAGGACCCAACAGTGGCAGCTTGGCACAGATGGGATTTGAGCCCTGGACCTTCTGGTCCATAGTCCAGTACCTTTCCCTGTTAGGCTTCCACAGTCCCACAAAATAGACTTTACAATTTCTTTTTCACTTTTCATACATAAGAACATTTTTCATGTCCGCTTTACAGTTCCTAAATCTAGAATTCCACATCTGTTTACATTTACAGCATTTAGCAGACGCCCTTATCCAGAGCGACTTACAATTGGTACAATCTTACAATCCAAGCCATTGTGGGTTAAGGGCCTTGCTCAAGGACCAACAGTGGCAGCTTGGCAGATGTGGGATTTGAACCCTGGGCCTTCTGGTCCATAGTTCAGTACCTTAACCACTAGGCCACCAGTCCCACAACTTGGCATCCTGATGTCAGATTCTGCTATTGTGCAAGTGTACAGGGAAGTCACACTAAATACTTATATAGGCCAGTGCAGTCTATAGAAGTTGTTTTATTTCTGATTTTTTTAACACTGCATACAAATTCCCTGCATACAATTTTTTTGTATTGACTGGTTGTAATCTAATAAAGAGAGTGATAAATAATTACATACTGTCATTATCATTCCTATTGCTAAAACAATGTTATATCTATAATATTGTATCTAATTTAATGCTGGCCTACGACTTTTCCACAGTACCACACATCATTGTAATCAGTGTAGTGCTTAATAGGTAAAGTCACATAAACTGAATAAGACCAGAAACAAAAAGCAAGGTTTTCGCTCTTGCTCGTACCGGTGGCAGTGTGTGTGCACCTGTAAAGTTGTGACCTACTGTTTGCTGGGCCAGTTGCTCAGACAGTGCTCTGCTGTCTGTTTGTTCAGGCTGGGTGTTCTCCTGTTTCTCTGTGGTCTCTTCGATCCAGCGGATGAGGCCAGAGTGACACTGTCTGTACTGCTGCAGCACTGAGCCCAGCATCTCCAGATCAGCTTGCCTAGAGGAAACACATTGAAATGTTAATGTTGCTAAGTAAAATGAAGTAGAGTAAGGCAGGTTAAGTCAACAAAAACAGAGGTGATGCATTAAGTTTATGCTGCTTTCAAAAAAATGTCCAAAGACACCATTATCCACCTGAAACACAACGCAGTTCTAAAGCATTTCTTCCAAATGCAGCACTCACATTAGCTGGTTAGTTATCGTAACCCACTTTTGTATTTGTGTTACGAAAGTTTCTGAAGTTTCATTATATTAGTTCAAGATTTAATTAATTAACCTACCACCAAAGATATGCACCATTTTATGACTGCAGTACATTTGTGAAACAGGTCATCAACCAAACAATACCATAGTCACAGTCTTTTTGGGCTACTGTAATGTCAATATTCACAAAGAAACTGCGTGCAAACGATACGTAAATGCATCGTATATTTGCGAAAACACAAGCAACTGATGAGTGATTGAAACGACTGATACTTGCATTTATGACAGCATTGAGATGTTCATAAAATCTGGTATTGCATTTTTCTTCTCTCTGCATTCCCTTAGTTACCCTCCTCAAACAACAGATATCTCACCGTGTCTCCATTTGCCTGCGCACTCCATTCCACCTCTCTGCGAGCTGCTGCGCTTTCTCCTGATAGCGCTCCAGCTCAGGACTGCGCTCCGAATGCAGCTGGCTGAGCTGAGTTCCTGCCTCGCGCACCTGCTGCACCTCCGAGCTCAGAGACTGGAAAACGCGATCCTGCTCCTGCAGCTCTGAATGCCACTTCTGTCAAATCGGATTAAAGTAAGAAAGGGGGTGAGGATAAGGGACAGCTGGAGGACTGATGAGTGTTCGTGTATGTTGTGTGACTCACCTTCATCTGTTCTCTTAAGGCCTGAATGGCTTCAGTGTCCGCAGGAACAATGTCCTCCTCGCTCAGTCGTCCCTCGTACTTCTTTACCTGGCTCTCAGCAGCCTGTAAGCTTTTCATCAGCACGTCTACTGTTTTCAACCTGAGAGGAACAGTTCAGTTTATGTCTGGTTAATATTGTGAAATTACACGCTATACTGCTGATGTACATATGATGCTATACTGACTGATTCACTAGAAGACCAACAAGGAACTTTCTGTCCATACTATGCATAATTACCACCTTATGTTATGTTGGAACTACCCTTTGTTGTCCAAGTAGGTAAACACTATCAAGGTCTGCTCTTCACAACACATGTTCGTGGAAGTGTATCACGGCACGAACAAAGGAGATTTCCTGAGGACCTCAGAAAAAGAGTTGTTGATGCTCATCAGGCTGGAAAAGGTTACAAAACCATCTCTAAAGAGTTTGGACTCCAATCCAGAGTCAGACAGATGTGTACAAATGGAAAGACCATTGTTACCCTCCCCAGGAGTGGTCGACCAACAAAGATCACTCCAAGAGCAAGGCGTGTAATAGTTGGCGAGGTCACAAAGAACCCCAGGGTAACTTCTAAGCAATTGAAGGCCTCTCTCATTTGGCTAATGTTAATGTTCATGAGTACACCATCAGAACACCACTGAACAACAATGGTGTGCATGGCAGGGTTGCAAAGAGAAAGCCACTGCTCTCCAAAAAGAACATTGCTGCTCGTCTGCAGTTTGCTAAAGATCACGTGGACAAGCCAGAAGGCTATTGGAAGAATGTTTTGTTGAAAGATGAAGACAAAATAGAACCTTTTGGTTTGAAAGAAAAGCATTATGTTTGGAGAAAGGGAAACACTCCAGCATTCCAGCACAAGAACCTTATCCCATCTGTGAAACATAGTGGGTGTAGTGTCATGGTTTGGGCCTGTTTTGCTGCATCTGGGCCAGGACGGCTTGCCATCATTGATGGAACAATGAATTCTGAATTATATCAGAGAATTCTAAAGGAAAAGGACAGGACATCTGTTCATGAACTGAATCTCAAGAGAAGGTGGGTCATGCAGCAAGACAACGACCCTAAGCCAAAGAATGTCGTTCTACCAAAGAATGGTTAAAGAAGAATAAAGGTAATGTTTTATAATGGCCAAGTCAAAGTCCTGACCTTAATCCAATCGAAATATTGTGGAAGGACCTGAAGTGAGCAGTTAATGTGAGGAAACCCACCAACATCCCAGAGCTGAAGCTGTTCTGTACGGAGGAATGGGCTAAAATTCCTCCAAGCTGGTGTGCAGGACTGATCAACAGTTACAGGAAACGTTTAGTAGCAGTTATTGCTGCACAGGGGGGTCACACCAGATACTGAGAGCAAAGGTTCACTTAGTTTTGCCACTCACTAATATGTAATATTGGATCATTTTCCTCAATAAATAAATGACCAAGTATAATATTTTTGTCTCATTTGTTTAACTGGGTTCTCTTTATCTACTTTTAAAACTTGTGTGAAAATCTGATGATGTTTTATGTCATATTTATGCAGAAATATGGAAAATTCTAGAGTCTTCACAAACTTTCAAGCACCACTGTAGATGCACTACTAGTTAGTAACTAGTTACTACTTGGTGTGTTCATATATCCTTGTGTCTGTTGGGAATGTAGCCACTGATGCAACGATAAATAAAACTAATAAACAAACACAAACATATGTGGGTGTATGTACTGACTTGTGCAGATAGACAGAGGAAAGTGAGTTGAGTCTCTCTATTTTCTCCACAGCCAGATTGAGTTCAGATCGAAGCACAGGCACACTGGTGGAGGTAGGCTTCTCCTCAAAGAAGCTCACACAACGACGGGACACATCACCCAGATCTGACTGTAGATTTTTCAGATGTCGCTGCAGCTTCTGCACAATAATAGCAGCCACATAAACGTTATAATCACTACTGACCAACGGCATTGCAATAACACCGTGCATGTGAGGGAAAAAATAAATAAATAAAATAATCAGTAAAACAACACCTGACCAGTGGTCAGTTGCACCGGCTGTGTGTAAGTTCAAACGTACGCTAGCTGTAACATAAGCCATTGACTGTCCATTTTCCTTTTTCTATGCATTATATTATATTCCTTGTTAGATAGTTTAATATATTAGAAGGGGTAGAAATTTGGACTTGTTTATGAATATTCGCAGACTTCATGGCGGTAAAAACAGGCCTTGGTAACAGAACACTAATAAGGATTAGAGCTGGTGAAAAACAGCTTTGGGCCAAATTGTTTTGTTAAGCAGGAACTTTTTGACGCTGTCATGGTTTGCTAATGATAGAGCGTTGATGACAGGGATACAATGCGTTCAGCAAAATAGCATTTCAGAATATAATATTTTTAAGTTGTTGCTTTTTAAATGATTATTTAAATTGGGTTTTATACATGTCAATGTCTAATCTAGTTAATTAGTGTCTAATCAACATGAGATTCAATCATTTGTAGTTTGCTTGGTGAACAAAATAGATTTAAAGCTACCAATACGATTTTGTCCTTACTGAAAACGTTTGAGAGCCAATGTTTTTGTTAACATCTGAATTACATTGTTGATGTTGTGCGACAAGAACAAAATTGGCTGTTGTGTTTTTTTTATTGTTTTCATCCAAATTTGTTTTTCACCAGTGTTGGAGCCTAAAGGATGTTTTTCAACCTTAAGAGTGTTATTTGTTATTACTATCTGATTTAAAAGTGTTCACCAAGATATTGTGAAGAACCCAAACTAAAATTTGTATTAAGACTCGCATTTAATGTCCTTGTATGTGGAAATGACAGGGGTTACAGTGACCTGTGCAGAGGCATAAAATATTAATTATGTTTTAGGGTACACTACAGCAAACAGCAAAACAGATGTATAGGTAAATGAGTAAAATTGGGGTTTGTATTTATATAGTGTGTCATAGAATAAAATGTTTAAGACCTAAGGGTGGGATAGTGTGACAAGGTTAGTTCAGTGGGGCCCTTACATGGATAACACAGTGGGGCTAAAAAGTATTTAGTCAGCCATTGATTGCGCAAGTTCTCCTACTTAGAAAGATGAGAGAGGTCTGTAATTTTCATCATAGGTACACTTCAACTATGAGAGACAAGATGAGGAAAAAAAAAAACGATCCAGGAAATCACACTGTATGATTTTTAAACAATTTAATTGTAAATTATGGTTGAAAATAAATATTTCGTCAATAACAAAAGTTCAACTCAATACTTTGTAACATAACCTTTGTTAGCAATGACAGAGGTCAAACGTTTTATGCAAGTCTTTGCCAGGTTGGCACACACTGTAGCTGGTATTTTGGCCCATTCCTCCATGCAGATCTCCTTTAGAGCAGTGATGTTTTGGGGCAACACAAACTTTCAAATCCCTCCACAAGTTTTCTATGGGGCTGAGGTCTGGAGGCTGGCTAGGTCACTCCAGGACCTTGAAATGCTTTTTATGGAGCTACTCCTTCGTTGCCCGAGAGGTGTGTTTGGGATCATTGTCATGCTGGAAGACCCAGCCATGTTCCATCTTCAATGCTCTCACTGATGGAAGGAGGTTTTGGCTTAAAATCTCACGATCATTCTTCCCTTAACACAGATCAGTCCTCCTGTCCCCTTTGCAGAAAAACAGCCCCAAAGCATGATGTTTCCACCCCCATGCTTCACAGTAGGTATGGTGTTCTTGGAATGCAACTCAGAATTCTTCTTCCTCCAAACATGACGAATTGCGTTTTTACCAAAAAGTTCTATTTTGGTTTCATCTGACCACATGATATTCTCCCAATCCTCTTCTGGATCATCCATATGCTCTCTGGCAAACTTCAGACGAGCCTGGACATGTACTGGTTTAAGCAGGGGGACATGCCTGGCACTGCAGTATCTGAGTCCCTCTCGGAGTAGTGTGTTACTGATGGTAGCCTTTGTTACATTGTTCCCAGCTCTCTGCAGGCCATTCATCAGGTCCCTCTGTGTAGTTCTGGGATTTTTGCTCACCATTCTCATGATTATTTTGACCCCACGGGATGAGATCTTGCATGGGGCGCCCCAGATTGAGGGAGATTATCAGTGGTCTTGTATGTCTTCCATTTTCTTACAGTTGCTCCCACAGTTGATTTATTCACACCAACCTGCTTGCCTGTTGTAGATTCACTCTTCCCAGCCTGGTGCAGGTCTACAATTTTCTTCCTGGTGTCCTTCCACAGCTCTTTGTTCTTGGCCATGGTTGAGTTTGGAGTCTGACTGTTTGAGGCTGTGGACAGGTGTCTTTTATACAGACAACGAGGTCAAACGGGTGCCATTAATACAGGTAACGAGTGGAGGACAGAAGAGCTTCAGAAAGAGGAAGTTACACCTCTGTGAGAGCCAGAAATCTTGCTTTATTTTATTTAAAAAAATAAAAAAATAAAAAAAACACAATGTTTGAAATTTGTGCTGGGTGCCTTCCATGATTCCATGGCAGCGTGTTGGTTATTCATTTGTTGTGATCATCAGTCATACAGTGTGCATTAGTTAATTATTACTAGTAAGACAAATGCATCCAGTACAAAATTCTAATACTGACATTTAAATCCCTCCATGGCCTTTCTCCACTGTATGTCCGCAAAATAATCCATCACTACACTCCTACGTTCCCTGTGTTCCACTGATTCCAACCTTCTCTCTGTCCCTAGGTTCAGGCTTTCCTCCATGAGTGGGAGATCCTTTGCTGTGGCAGCTCCCACCCTTAGGAACTCTCTTCCGCTGTCTGTTCGGTCTGCTTCTATCCTTCTGGAATTTAAATCACTTCTAAAAACTTTTGTTTTCGCCTTCTACTAATGTTTGATGTGTCTGCTTGCTTTGAACTGTGCGTCTCTGAGCGTCTATTGTGAACCATGTATGTTGTATTTGTTGTTAAGCATCCTTGGATTCTGTGAAAGGCGCTATATACATTAAACTTATTAATATGAAGACACACGTGGATTTGTGGTGCGACTGGATTTAGTAAAAGGATAGTTTAATACTAACTAGTGTTAACTAAGGACATAGTAGAGACTTAAAAACCTAAACCAAGCCGGTGCAACCCAGTGCAGAACAGGAAGCTGTCAGGCCTGTTACTGCTTACCTCTTGTTCTGCTATTTGCACAGCAGAGCCTTCTCCTGACTGACCACTAGGTGGCGGAGTCTGCATGCCAGTCATCAGCTTTAGCTCTGCCTCCTGCAGGTGAGACTTGATCTTCTGTAGCTCCTCGAGGTAAGAGCGCGACACCGACTCGTCCTTCTCGACTACAAAACAAGGGTCAGAGAGAGAATGGTTGTGTATCCTGACCTCGCCAAAAATCTAGCAACCAGCATGCAGCTCACGGCCTGTCACGCTACCTGTCTCGATGGACGTCTGCAGTGCTTGGCAGTGCTCGTGGCATTTCTGTGTTGCCCTCTCAAGCTCCCGTCTCTCAGTCGGTGTAAAGAGTGCACTCTCACGACTGTCTGCAAGAAAATCAGCCAAGTGGGCGTTCAGATGATCCAGGGCCTGTTGCCTGTCAGACGGAGACTGGACACGCATCTAAACACAGACGAAAAAAGGTTGGAGAGAGTGAAATCCTCTGAAGTGATCCATAGCTTAATAAAGTGAAGTTTAAAGCACTGACTGTGTCCAGGGTCCAGGAAGAGATGTTGCTGATATCCTTTTGCACATAGTGCCAAGACACCACACTCTTCATGTTCATATGCAGCTGGTGCCACAGAGACATTACGTTCTGATACATCTGCTCCGTTCTGCATACAGAAGACATGTGGAAAGTTTTATTAGCACACACCACGCCAGGCCATACCTTTCAGTAAAGTGCCAGCCAAAGATCAACCAGGTATATAATATAAAATTGCTTTTTGAAACACTCAATATTCTATTGCACAGGTATGCGTCGCTTAGCATAGACAACACACGGTTCTTGCACAGCGAAATGCAGACCCAGTGCACCTACAGTGGGGCAAAAAGTATTTAGTCAGCCACTGATTGTGCAAGTTCTCCTACTTAGGAAGATGAGAGAGGTCTGTAATTTTCATCATAGGTACACTTCAACTATGAGAGATAAAATGAGGAAAAGAATCCAGGAAATCACATTGTATGATTTTTAAAGAATTTAATTGTAAATTATGGTGGAAAATAAGTATTTGGTCAATAACAAAAGTTCAACTCAATACTCTGTAAAATAACCTTTGTTGGCAATGACAGAGGTCAAACATTTCCTGTAAGTCTTCAGCAGGTTGGCACACACTGTAGCTGGTATTTTGGCCCATTCCTCCATGCAGATCTCCTCTAGAGCAGTGATGTTTTGGGGCTGTCGCCGGGCAACCCAGGCTTTCAACTCCCTCCACAAATTTTCTATGGGGTTGAGGTCTGGAGACTGGCTAGGCCACTCCAGGACCTTGAAATGCTTTTACGAAGACCCAGCCACGTTCCATCTTCAATGCTCTCACTGATGGAAGGAGGTTTTGGCTTAAACTCTCACGATACATGGCCCCATTCATTCTTCCCTTAACACGGATCAGTCGTCCTGTCCACTTTGCAGAAAAACAGCCTCAAAGCATGATGTTTCCACCCCCATGCTTCACAGCAGGTATGGTGCAACTCAGCATTCTTCTTCCTCCAAACACGGCGAGTTGAGTTTTTACCAAAAAGTTCTATTTTGGTTTCATCTGACCACATGATATTCTCCCAATCCTCTTCTGGATCATCCATATGCTCTCTGGCAAACTTCAGACGGGTCTGGACATGTACTTGCTATTAAAAATCCTACAATTCGATTTCCTGGATTTCTTTTTCTCATTTTGTCTCTCATAGTTGAAGTGTACCTATGATGACAATTACAGACCTCTCTCATCTTCCTAAGTAGGAGAACTTGCACAATCAGTGGCTGGCTAAATACTTTTTTGCCCCACTGTAATTCACCTGAGCGCTAACACCTCATGCAGCATCTCATCTCGGGCGTATAAGGAGTATAATACCAGCCTAACACTGTTCAGCATTCGGTGTGCTCACACTAACACCATGTTTTAAATGAACCTTTCAGTACCAGAGGCTATGCTGCTACGTGTCATTACAGCTACTGAGCTACAACAGTTAACATACCTGGCAACGTAATACATGTTAGGTAGGCTAATGACCTCAATAATAAGGATAATTACGTCATCATACCACAGGCATACACTCACCGATCACTTCATTAGGTAACCCTACTTGTTTCTACAGTCATCGTCTATTTTATCAGTTCATAACATATAGCAGCACTTTGTAGTTCTACACTTACAGACCGTAGTTTGTTTCTCTACATACTTTGTTAGTCCAGTTACTCTGTTCTCTCATGACCAGAACCCCCACAGGACCACCACAGATTATACGCTGTAAAATGGAACTTCTAAGTTCTTATAACTGTACCCCCTTGTAGGGTCTTTTCTCAGACCATAGGAACCCTGAGTAATGCAAGTTTGCTGTGATTGGTCCAGACATAATGATGCAAGTGGATAATGATTCATCCAGACGCAACTGCCTTGTTGAGCTCAACCGCCAATTTTTAAAATCCATAAAACTCGGTAGCCACATAAACAACAGAGCTTCATGTTAAAAATGACCAAAATGGAGCGACAGTGAAGTCCAGGCTTTACTGGTTCTATATTCAACGGGGGAGGTACAATGTGATTGAGTCATCTAAGCAAAATTTGCATGGCTTGCATCAATTCAGTGTCACAGGCTGTTCCTAATGGCAGAGCAATTGCAAACCAACAAAACCCTGTACAAATGTAGTCCCCAGGGGAGCTGTTTGGTGCGAAAGCAGCTAAAACAGACAGACTACAGTAACTGTTGAACTACAAAGTCCATCTATATGGTAAGTGGAACTGATAAAACGGACAATGAATGTAAAAACAAAGGGGGTGTATCTAATAAAGTGACCAGTGAGTGTATGTCACACCAATAACATTAGCATTACTTTAATTCATTCATGTTAAAACAGTTTATTAATCTAATTCCATCAATCACATGTACACATGAAGTACATATCTGTGAGTGTGGGTATACCTGCTGGCAGTGTCAATGGCTTCCTGGTTGGGAGGTGGAACAGTGAAGCACACTGAAGGCACCATGGCCTCGTTTCCTGTAGGACTGATGACTTTCCACTTTGTTCTCTGAGAGTTATCCTCCAACACACACTCTTCTCCTTTATTGACCGTGATCTGAGATGGACATTGAGAGAGAGAACAAAGGAGAGAGAAATGGATAGACAGAAAAGGAGAGGAAGGGCATGGTGGGTGAGGACGTTTTGCAAAATTAAACCAAAGCATAAATGAAAAAAAATGGGGTTCAACATGAAATATGTTACAAACCAAGTGAGATGAGAAATGAACGAGGACTAAAATGTTAATGCTAATGCACCACAAATGAATAACTGGGGAATAGATGATGCATTGCTGCAGCATTTTCCTTATGGCCAGCTGAAATTATGTTATGGATTCAAAGTTATAACCTATAATCCACCTTCTAGCGTGAAACCATTTACATATTGTTTTCATCTAAAGACTGACTGTAACTTAGCTTTCCTTTGAGTAATGTTACAATAAGGAAGGTTTTAGTGAAAGTAGAAGGGGTGGGAATATTCTAGTGCCCTGTCCACCCAGTCACCCTGCCCTCTGCACATACATTGCCATAGTTATCATGAGGTACCAGAATCCAGTGCTGCTGGCTTAGAGCGTTACCATCTGTCTGTGACCATGGCTGATGCATACAGTATTCAGCTCTGAAATGGTGCAGTCCCCCCCCCCACACACACACCCCACACTGCAGTCCAACAATCTGCATGATAAAGGAGTATTCAGGCTATGGGGACTCAATTACTCAAATGCAACTACAGTAGTAAATGCTACATATAGGTGATTGTTCAGGTAGGGGCTCTTTTTACCAACTGAACATTTGAACAATAAAGTTCATTTTTTTCAGTAATAATTATGTTTTGATTATGTCAAGCTAATGTTTAAATGTTTTAAAGTAAAACAATGATGGCTACAACCGAGCTTGTACATAATTTAAATGTGTAATTTAAAAATGATCTGTAAATAATTCATTAATTTGTGTGTTCTTAATAACGCGTTGCTGTAATGACAATTTTCACTTTTTCAGGGAAAAAAAGATGCAGAGACGCTAGTCATCAGCTAGTATATGATGCACTTTAAATACATATAAATAATAATAACGTTTTTGTAATCAAAATGTCACTTTTCTCTCATGGATGACTTGTGCTCCCCAGTCTTTATTTCCATAGTTATGACATGAGCAAATGTTACCTTCAAATAATTCACTACTGAAATCTAAGCTATTGCAGTAATTACAGTAATGTTGGGGACAATAACATAACAAAAATATGCAAAAGTTTTATAAATATGACCAAAAATTATACACACACTGCCTTTATGACAACTATAAAGTTATTTTAAAACACACACTGATTTTTTAAAATGAACTGATCACTTTTTATTAATTTTATTGGAGCAGAGAAATGCTAAAGTCTGGGTTGGGGACAAGGCCAAAGTACTGATGTTTACAACATTTTAAAAAATGTGAAAAACAAAGCTATTTATTTTGTAATACAGTATTTCTGAAATTTATTTATGACCTGGGGGGACAAAAGTTCCCCTACCTGAAAAATCACCCATACATAAAATCCACACTAAACTGTTTAGAAAGACACATTGGGTTTAGAGGAAAACTAAGAGCATTAGATTAAATTTGGACTGGGTGTGCTGAGCCAGGGCAAAGAGCAGAGGGCAGAGGAAAGGAGTGATCAGCAGTAGTACCTGAGAGTTGGCCTTGCCAGCCCCGCAGACACAGAAGAGAAATGGAGGAGAGAATGGGTAAAATAAGAGGGGAGGGGGAGAAGGGATAAAGAGAAAGGAAGGTAAAAGAAGGGGAGGGAGGAGAATCAGATTAATTTTGGGCATTTTAAGACCCTGCTTGACTGATAAATGCGATTATGGGTGAAAAAACAGATGGACTGGAGGCACTGTGGCTGATGAATGCCGGCCTAACTGATAAATACATTATTATTCATCAGGATTAAAAAGTACAAAAGGATCATCCTGAGTTTATATGCAGGTCTATAATCACACATACAGTACATACAGAATTGCTGTGACATGCCAACCTGTCTGTGCCTGGTGATGGATCAGTGGCTAAGGCTCTATAATCAGAGGGTTGTGAGTTCAAGACCTTAGCTCAGCTATACTGACACTGTCAGGTCCTTAATTCCCCCTGCTCTACTGTAAGTCGCTCTGGGTAAGGGTGTCTGCTAAATGCTGTAGATATATAGAAGTGTTTGCCCCCTTCCTGATTTTCTATTTTTTTGCAGGTTTGTCACACTTAAGTGTTTCAAAACATCAAACCAATTTAAATATTAGTCAAAGACAACACAAAATGCAGTTTTAAATGAAGGTGTTTATTATTAAAGGAGAAAAAAAATCCAAACCTGCATGGCCCTGTGTGAAAAACTGATTGCCCTAAACCTAATAATTAGTTGGGCCACCCTCAGCAGCAACAACTGCAACCAAGCGTTTGCAATAACTTGCAATGAGTCTTTTATTGTGGAGGAATTTTGGCCACACATCTTTGCAGAATTGTTGTAATTCAGCCACATTGGAGGGTTTTTGAGCATGAACGGCCTTTTTAAGGTCATGCCACAGCATCTCAATAGGATTCAGGTCAGAACTTTGACTAGGCCACTCCAAAGTCTTCATTTTGTTTTCCTTCAGCCATTCAGAGCTGGACTTGCTGGTGTGTTTTGGATCATTGTCCTGCTGCAGAACCAAAGTTCGTTTCAGCTTGAGGTCACGAACAGATGGCCGGGCATTCTCCTTCAGGATTTTTTTGGTAGACAGCAGAATTCATAGTTCATGTATCACAGCCAAGTCTTCCAGGTCCTGAAGCAGCAGAACAGCCCCAGACCATCACACTACCACCACCATATTTTACTGTTGGTATAATGTTCTTTTTCTGAAATGCTGTGTTACTTTTACACCACATGTAATGAGACACACACCTTAGAAAAGTTCAACTTTTGTCTCGTCAGTCCATAGAATGTTTTTCCAAAAGTCTTGGGGATCATCAAGATATGTTCTGGAAAAATTGATACGAGCTTTAATGTTCTTTTTGCTCAGCAGTGGTTTTCGTCTTGGAACTCTGCCATGCAGGCCATTTTTGCCCAGTCTCTTTCTTATGATGGAGGCATGAACACTGACCTTAACTGAGGCAAGTGAGGCCTGTAGTTCTTTGGATGTTGTTGTGGGGTCTTTTGTGACCTCTTGGATGAGTCGTCGCTGCACTCTTGGGGTAATTTTGGTCAGCCGGCCACTCCTGGGAACGTCCACCACTGTTCCATGTCTTCGCCATTTGTGCATAATGGCTCTCACTGTGGTTCGCTGGAGTCCCAAAGCTTTAGAAATGGCTTTATAACACTTCCCAGACTGATAGATCTCAATTACTTTTTCTCAATTGTTCCTGAATTTCTTTGGATCTCGGCATAATGTGTAGCTTTTAAGGATCTTTTGATGTACTTCACTTTGTCAGGCAGGTGCTATTTGAGTGATGTCCTGATTGAGAACAGGTGTGGCAATAATCAGGCATGGGTGTGGCTAGAGACAGTGAACTCAGGTGTGATAAACCATAGTTATGTCTCAACAAGTGGGGGGCAATCACTTTTTCACACAGTTCCATGTAGGTTTGGATTTTTTTTCTCCCTTAATAATAAACACCTTAACAAAAAACTGCATTGTGTTTACTTGTGTTGTCTTTGACTAATATTTAAATTGGTTTTATGTTCAGAAACACTTAAGTGTGACAAACATACAAACAATAAACCGGAAATCAGGAAGGGGGCAAACACTTTTTCACACCACTGTATTTGTAAATACCCGGCTTAGAGAAAACCACACTTTCTACTAGTGTCATATTAAGGAAATACAGCTGAACTGCACACACAGCTCTGCATGTTGCATAATTACATAAGATAATACATTCAAGGGTGTTTCAAACCTCTTCTCACATCCCACCTGAGCAACAAAGAAATTCCACATTCCTACTTACTTCAAGTTCTGCAGAGAATGGAAACATATTCATTTTCCTTCCTGCTTGCATGCTCTTAAATGAAATTGATGCTATCGTGACAAGTTTCAGACTTTGGAGAAGGTATGGGCTCACATTAAACTGAGATATCACACTAATTTTCGTTTCTAAGATATGGGTTTTTTATAGGGACATGACATGGGATATATCGGAGGTCGATATATTATTCGCTGATACAGTGGTACCTCAGTTCTCGTCATTAATTCGTTCCAGAAGGTTTGTCGAGAACCGGAAACGACGAGTACCAAGCTAATTTTTCTCATAAGGAATATTGTAAGTTGAATTAATCCTGTATATTATATGTATTAAGATATTATAAGCATTAACAGAGTTGTACTGTACAAGTGATCCCCGATTTACGATGGATTTACATTCTGACAAATCACAAACCGATGAGTTTAATATAGTCCACACTGTATCACATTATTAACATTTACATTAACCTACAGTTGGCCAAAATCATTAACACAAAGCTTATTTTATAATAAAGTGTTAAAATATCATGTCATTTAGTGAGTAAAGGAGTGAAACTGAAAAGTAAAAGCAAAACCCTAGCTGCTAATGCTAACTGCTCAGCCTAAAAGCTCTTTGGCGCTGGGAAATATATACTAACTACAGCTGGGGAAATTCATTAACATAAAGCTTATTTTATAATAAGCGTCTTTTATTGAATAATGTATTGAAAGTGAAATACAAAAAATAGTCATTGCACGACCACAGCTTTTCCTCACTACATTTCCCAGCACTCATCACTCCCGCAACGTGACTCCACTCACTGCCAACTTCCTCATACGATTGCAGGAGAGTACTGCGTATCGCGCAATCGATTGCTTGGGAAATTTTTTATTCTGCTGAACGTGCATTTATGTTCATTATTGGATTCCCATGGTAAAGTCGAAATATCTTAAGTTGGGCCATTGTAAAATGTGGAGTACCTGCATAACAGTGCTTGCTTTACAACTACACATTATATTGCATACCTATGGCTTTGGTCACTTTAGGTTAATGACAGAAACGCCCTACAACAGCTACACCATGGTTCACTAATTCAATGCTTAAAACTTTGGGAAACACCATGTGATTCTACAAGGTTTTACATCATTGTTTTGAATGGAAAAGTCAGAGCCAAAAAGGGCAAGACAGATCATCGAACAGTTCATAGGGTCAAGAAACAGATGACCGACTGAGTGAAATGGTGGTTGGTGCGAGTGCATCATTGATGTGGTTCATACCTCTATTTGTTTGTAGTCACAGATGGCTCGGATGGGCGTGGTGGAACCCAGAATGTAGTCAGCACTGCGTGGACGAAGCTGGACCACCGTCTTGGCCCGACCTACAAGGCCGGCCACTGAACTACGGTACTGAATCAGCTGCTCCTTCTCCTCCTGTCAGACAAAGTTAGATGTCAGTTAATACACAATACTTAAACTGTGTCTAAATGAGGATGGCTAGGTTAAGTCTGTTCATCAGAGCAGCTCTTTCTGTTAATAATTCTTTAAAGTGACATTTTCAGTTCACATGACACGAGACCAAACTGACGCACTGCTTAGTTCATATGGTAATTGAAATAATGGAAAACATTAAAGATCCCTTACTTAAAGTCCCTTTTTGAGTCTTGGTCCTCCCAAGGTTTCTTCCTTATAATGTTTATGGAGTTTTTCCTTGAAACTGTCTTCCTAGGCTTACTCAATTTGGTATTGGCTTTACAATTTAGAAGTCAATCTAAAGCTGTAAAGCTGCTTTGAGACAATGTTCCACTGTAAAAACCGCTACAGAAATAAAGGTGACTTGACTAAAGTTACCCGATTATTGAAAATGACTAATACTGTGTAGTTATTGCTTGTTTAATACAGCATAACAACCAATATTCCAGATAAATGAGTCTCTCTTTTACATCAGGTTAAAGTCAATGAGACACCACTCCTAACATTAGGGCAGAATATTGGCTCTTTCCACTAAAAGCTCAGCTGGCCACAGTTAGGAATAATGAGCAAAATGTTAGAGTTTCTCTGGTCTGAATTGCATCTGGGTTCATTAACAATTCATTAAAGCGCTGGCTCAGGGAGGCAGAGAGAAACTGAGGTGATCTTACACTCTGTTCTGGAATTTTACAAGTGAAATCAAGAACACCAGGACATTCATGCAAGGTTAGGGCTGGTTTTATTAAAAGAAGTTCAAAACCATGAGAAGCCATCTGCTAGAAATTACAACCATTCCCATATAAGAGCAGGGAAAATGGAAATGTTTCAGGAAATCAGGCAGAGGATATGTCTGAGTTCTTTTCCAAACAGCAAACATGAGACAGCTGCACAAAGGCATCTGTCAACCACATGCTGTATTGAGTGAATCCGTCCCTGCAGTGAGAACTGAGCTCTGAAACAGAGCCACAACATGTCTCTCACTGGAACAGCAATCTACCCACAGCTAGGAATGAAAAACCACCAAAAGCACAGCAAAAACAACAGCCTGAAATGAGCACACAATCAAACAACAGCTGGCATAAAGTTTCATGATGCGTGACGTTCTGTAATTGTACTTCAGTTAAATGACACACCAGAAAATTACATCCAAAAACATGAGTTTGTCCCTCTTAGGAGAAGGCTTTCCACTAGATTTTGGAACAAGACTTGAGGCTGTTCCACACTGAAAGTGACCCGAAAAAGTGACAAAGTTACTAAATACTTGGACGCAATTTAGATTTATCATCTACGCCGCCCAAGGAGGTTGGGTCCCTTTTTGACTCTTGGTCCTCCCAAGGTTTCTTCCTATAACACTCGGAGTTTTTCCTTGCCACTGTCGCCCTAGGCTTGCTCAATTTGGGATTGGACGTAGTTATTAGGAGATAGTCTAAACTTGTAAAGTTGCTTTGAGACAATGCTCCATTGTAAAAAGCGCTATATAAATAGATCTGACTTGACTTCCACCTCAAAACTATACACACTGGACACAACAAGATTTTTTATAGAATTTGTTGCTGCTCAGAGAAATATGCACCCCATTTTAGTGATGGTGTGATAGTAATATATCACAATATTTACATTTACAGCATTTAGCAGACGCCCTTATACAGAGCGACTTACAACCGATACAATCTTACAATCCAAGCAATTGTGGGTTAAGGGTCTTGCTCAAGGACCCAACAGTGGCAGCTTGGCAGAGGTGGGATTTGAACCCAGTACCTTAACCACTGGACTACCACAGTCCAACATTCATTTTCGGAATATACTACATTGATTTTCAGCTCAAAATAAAGAGTTTTTGAAGGATGAAAAAACATTGTTTAAATGGGGTGTAAACTACAATCTCCGCTCCTGTAGATTTCACAGTACAGCATTTTGACTCAAATTGTGTGCTGAATTATCAATGAGATGTACCTAGACAACTCCGATTATACACTGTAACTTGTATTTCAGCTGTTTTATATTTTCAGTGACCTACGAGCAATATCGCAATATATATGCATCGTATCGCAATATAATCGTATCGTATCATAAAGTCCTTTCCAATACCCCCCTAATGTGAGGTGATGAAGTGCTGTAACCAATTCCTGCACGCCAGCCAATGTTCACCTCCCACTACTATAAAAATTAGGCTGGTTATTAACTGTCCTACATATAACTGTGATCAATTATTCAACTTTATGGAACTTTTATAACATAACATGCCAGCCCAAACTAGAGACAGAGCGATTAACAGCATTTTGAGATCATCGCCATCGGGCGATATCTGCAGTACAACTCGCTGCTCTTAACAGGAATTGCTACTCTAACATTGTTTTTTTCTTTTTGCAAGTATTTACACATTTTCATTTTTTTCCCCAGAAAGAATGTGATACTGTTATCTGGTCATAAATGTTGTAGTTAAAAACAATAAAACAATTTCTTTTTATTCATAAAAAAGACAGAGTGCAAACAGAAACGGTACATTTGTAGCTTAAATAAATATTCATTTAAGCTCAGCAATTTGGTGTCTCAATTATTATTAGTTTTATCAGCTGTAAAAAAAATTTAACTGTGACATCGACATTATATGCTCTCTAAATTTTAAAATACCCGTATCGGTTGACCACTACTCATGAGGCCGATATTTAAAAATAGTGCAGAAAATGCAATGAAACTTTTTTCCATTACAACTTGCAGCTCATAAACTGGGACTACTGAGTGACTAAAAACAGAGATGCTGAGAAAACAGTCAGTGAGGGTTAGTCTGTTTATGGGACAATAAAGAAGAAAACTTTGTTTCCTGTATTACAACTTACTGCTCTTGACTGGAATTAAAAACAAAAAGGATGTCACTACCAAGTGCACTAGTCTACCATTTCAACATTTGCAAGTATTTAGACATTTTAGGTTGCTTTTTCCAGAAACAATATCATGTTGTTAACTGGTTAATGTTAAGTGCAATAAAAAGTTGTATTTATTTTTTATTTATAAAAAAGAGAGTGCAAACAGAGACTGGATTTATAGCTTACATAAATGTCCATTTAAGTTGAGCAATTTTCTCTCTCATTTATCATTATTACTTATACAAGTTGTAAAAAATGTGATATCGGCATTATATAAATCGGCCAGCGGTCACCCTGCTCTCTAAATATCGGCATCGGGCATTAAAAAGCCCATAGTAGTCGGTTTTGAGCAAAAATGTCAAAACATGTTAGCTATGGTACACTTGCCAGTAACTGCCAGTTACTAATATGAATGGTCACAACTACCTGTGACGACTTGTAACATCTACCATGATGAAATAGCTAAGATGATCTAATATACAATTCAGGTAAAATGTTTTCTAAATTTCAAATCATACAAATAGATTTGTACATCATCCCGACATTTTTTGCTCCAAATTTTTTACCAAACTATTCCATTAATGTACCCAATAAAAAGGGCAGCATCATTCACAAAGTGGGAGAGTTCATTTCCAGAATTGCATCATTATGCCTGCACACATATGTATATACAGCTACAGCAATCTCTCTCTGCTGCCTGCTCGGTGCCATCCTTCTGCCACAGTGCCATCTGCGGAGCGCTAATCAGGCCAATAGCATGAACCAATCAGATCTCTCTACGTGTACATCCAAATAAGAGAATGGTCTCACCATGGAGTCCTGCAGAAGATCCTCCAGTTTGCCTAGTCTGCTGTTTTTGTCACACGTGTACTGCCTTTTGATGGTGTCCTGAAGCTGTCGCAGGTACGTCTCACATTCCCGTGCGTCACTCATGAACTGCAAACAAGAGCGTTAGACCAGAGTCTAAACCGGACCGTATGGACATGTGTGAAATTTAATGAACGTTTCTTGAAGACGTACCTGAAAGTAGGCAGTGTTGTCTTTGAGATGTTGCTCCACACATACGCACAGTTCTCGAACCCACTGCCATTGTGTTTGCAAGGCAGCTCTGTATGCCTGGAGTCAGAGCGATCATGGTTAGCATTAAGGTTAAGCTATAAAAGCCTTACGTCTGGGTGAATGTAAGGACAAAGACAAAAATAGATACCAACAAACACTTGGCCAGTTTAAAAGACAGAGAGAATAACTAGATCTTCATTTCCTGAAGGAAGTACAATAGTGTTAGAAATGTGACAAGTGGAAAGAATGTGGCTTGTGTCCTAATACTTTTGGCTATGTGCAGGTGCATGTAACAATACTTTTGGCTGCGTGGGGGTGGATTTTCCTAATACTTTTGGCCATGTGAGGGTGCGCGCCCTAATACTTTTGGCCATGTGAGGGTGCGAGCCCTAATACTTTTGGCCACATGCAAGTAGTAATACTTTTTGTTACGTGCGGGTGCATGTCCTAAGACTTCTGACCGCGTGTGGGTGCGCGTCCTAAGACTTATGACCGTGTGCGGGTGCACGTCCTAATACTTTTGGTTACGTGCGGGTGCATGTCCTATGACTTCTGACCGCGTGTGGGTGCGCGTCCTAAGACTTATGACCGCGTGCGGGTGCGCGTCCTAATACTTTTGGCCATGTGCAAGTAGTAATACTTTTTGTTACGTGCGGGTGCATGTCCTAAGACTTCTGACCGCGTCTGGGTGCGCGTCCTAAGACGTATGACCGTGTGCGGGTGCCCGTCCTAATACTTTTGGCCACGTGCAAGTCCTAATACTTTTGGTTACGTGCGGGTGCCTGTCCCATGACTTCTGACCGCGTGTGGGTGCACGTCCTAAGACTTCTGACCGCGTGCGGGTGCGCGTCCTAATACTTTTGGCCACGTGCAAGTAGTAATACTTTTTTTTACGTGCGGGTGCACGTCCTAAGACTTCTGACCGCGTGCGGGTGTGCGTCCTAACACTTTTGTCCGCTTGCGGGTGCGCGTCCTAACACTTTGTCAATGTACGGGTGTGAGAGTGCTTGTTAGGTTAATTGGTGTCTCTAAAGTGCCCCTAGTGTGGGAGTGTACGTGTCCTACGATGGATTGGCGCCCTGTCTGGGGTTGTTCTTGCCTTGCGCCCTATTAAGCGGATAAGAAAGTGAGTGAGTGAGAGTGTGTGTGAGCGAGTGTTCCTACTAATTTATTTTAATTAATCCCATTACTAAATTTATTTATTTTTACACATCATTTCTTTTTTCTCCCACTTACAGACCCTGGAGCATCACAGAGCCCAGACATTTCTTCTTGGCTTTTTTAATCCTTTTTTCATAGCTGTTAAATGTGACTAACACAGAAATCAATGATTCTGCCTTTAAATAAATGCAGTTATATGGCTTTGGTGTTTTCCATGTGACCTTCCTACACAGATTCCGATTTAGGAGACTGGCTTTTTACCTCTACTGTCTGTTTGGCTGGGTGGTTGTCCTGACACAAGTGGTCCGCTGTTTCCTGTAGGGAGCGCATCACCTCCTGTTTTTCCTCCAATTCTGTCCTAGTTTCCTATAAAACCATGACAGAAGAAATGCGTAAGAACTGGTTGCGAACACATCTATATGAGAGCATTCTCACACTGGACACAGATGGTACATTCTGCTATACGTTTGACATGAGACCGTGCAAGAGCTCAACGTTGGCACGCACTGAACACATAATCACAGCCACTCACAGAATACTGCTCTCTCTTGGCAGCCAAGTTGGTGGTGCTCTCACTCCAGTCAAAGGCAATCTCCTCCTCCTCTTTCTCGTTCAGCCAGATGAGTTCTTCAGTGCACTGAGAGACCAAGTCTCGCAAGTTCTCCAAGCAACGCAGTCGCCATGACGAGTGCTCCTGTGGCAACAAACACCATTCAAAAACACTGGTCTAGTGATATACCTTTCAACTCTCTAGTGAGCTCTTATCTTCCTTCACAGAAAGCAACAACTACAATGCCAAATCAGAAAAGAAGTTGGGACAATATGGAATAACAAATGTAGTGTCCTTCACATGTACTTTTATTTCACTGCAGCCAGTAAACCCAATATATTTCATGTTTTGTCTGGTCAACTTCCCTTTAGGAAAAAAAAAACATCCATTCCTGCATTTCAGGCTTGCTACACAGTCCAAAAAAGTTGGGATAGGGGTGATTTGGGGCTAATGAGGAAAAAAAAAAACCTAAATAATGAAGTTATTGCAATCAGGTGGTGTCACCTTCTTGCAAGATCTGCAGTTTTTCAGCAAATGCATGAAAAGTGTACTAAAATATTTAAAAACAACGTGCACATTTCTCGCTCGATGGTGCACAAGATCATTAAATGATGCAAAAAATCTGGAGGAATTTCAGTCCATAAATGGCAATGGCACAAGCTTAAACTGAAGCATCAGAGGGCACTGGATTTGAACCGTCATTCATCAATAGCTAATTTAACCACACTGGCATGGGATTACGTTGGCAAACCTTTGTCTAGCACTAAATTACAAGTTGTGAGTTACATCCACAAATGCCAATTAAAACTTTAACATCCAAAAAAAACCATTATGTTAACCATGTCCAGAAGTGGTACCAGCTTCTCTGGGCTCAGAGGGATTTGGGATGAACCATCAGACACTGGAAACATGTATTGTGGTCAGATCAATCAGTTTTCCAGATCTTTTTTGGAAGAAATAGACATAACGGAAAAGACCATCCAGACTGTTATCTGCACCTAGTCCAAAAGCCAGGCTCTGTCATGACATGGGTCAGTGTAGTGCACTTTCTCAAATTTGGAGTTGTACATTTTTACCAATTGAAATAAAACACCAAGAATTCTATCAAAAATGAAAACGCTGGCTCCAAAAGCAACATCAAGGAAATAAACTTAAAAAATCAGTAAATTATTTCTGTTTAAATTATTACTGCGACTAATAAGAGTTATTATTTATGGCACTTGAATTCTAGTTTAGTGTGAAAAATAGCAGCCAGCAGGAAAAGAGTATATTAGATTATATAATACACTGCCTGGCCAAAAAAAAAAGGTCTCACACGCTAGTATTTCATTGGACCGCCCTTAGCTTTGACTTTAGCACACATTCGCTGTGGCATCGTTTCCACAACCTTCTGCAGTGTCACAACATTTTTTTCTGTCCAGAGTTGCATTCATTTTTCCCCCAGCTCTTGTATTGATGATGGGAGATTTGGACCACTGCACAAAGTCTTCTCCAGCACATCCCAAATATTCTCAATGGGCTTCAGGTCTGGACTCTGGTGGCCAATCCATGTGTGAAAATGATGTCTCATGCTCCCTGAACCACTCTTTCACAAATTGACCCTTCTGAAACAGACTAACATCTTCTCCACGACCACAGGATGGGTCTTTTGACATGATTGTTTAATAAATGAGAAGCTACTCACTGCATCAGTTAGGGTTAAAGAACTTGCTGCCAGCTTAAACAACCACCAGTGCAGTAATTATCCCATGGGAGGCTCTTTAACTATTTAACTATTTGCTTGGTTAAATCCAGGTGGGTTTTTTGGCCAGGCGGTGTATATACGACTATATTATAGTAGTTTTGGATTACTTCCAAAAAAATCATATGCTTGGATTCTATCATGTTTTGGTCATGCCAAAATCAAGGGGGAAGAACATTCTTCATTCATTTTCTATACCAACTAAATCCAATTCAGGGTCATAGCTGGCTGGGACCTATCCATTGCAGGGCATATGCATGCCCACACAAAGAGACACTTTAGAGATACCAATGGTCCTAACACATCTACGAACTATGGGAGAAAAATAGAAACCCCAGAGAAAATAAGCCAGCACTCAAACCCAGGTCTCTGGAGCTGTGAGGCTACAAAGCTCTCCTAAACAAAGCTGTAACTAAAACACAAAACAACAACTAAATACTTTAAATACAAGCTTTTTTAAAGTAAAAGCTATATTAGAAGGATCTCTCCACATACGCATTTGCCCATTCTTCCCCTGGCGTACCCACCCCCATACTTGATTCAAGAGACTATTGAGCTAAAATATGTAAATACAGGGATGTTCCTGCAGTGTTTGTGTTTCATGTTTATATTACACTGTGGCCACCAAATATCCCCACAAGGATAGACAGATCAGACATTTTGCCTGTCCCCATGAGCAAAACTACCTTTTCTTCTTTAAAATACCATGTGTGTCAAAAGATTTCCATTCGGCTGCTGAGGTTAAGGTTAGGGTTAGGTGTAGCATTAATTAGCTACAGTAATCATTATGTCAATGGAAAGTCCCTACAAGGATAGTGAGACAAACGTGTGTGTGTGTGTGTGTGTGTGTGTGTGTGTGTGTGTGTGTGTGTGTCAGCTGCAGGTGCTGTACACTCTCTTTCCAATGTCACACACAGGCGCTCTGCACTCTTCTCTTTGTCATAGGATGACTTAAGTCACGCCTTAATAAAGGACAATGAACGCTAGAGAGACAACCCGATGAGCTTTCCCAAGTTAAAGCCATACTTACAACCAGTTTGCAGTACTGGTTCTCCAGTTTGGCCAGTGTTTCAGAATAACTGTTCCGGAAATTAGAAGACACACTTGGCTGAGGAGAAAAAGAGAACAGAACCGAGTGGATCATGACTCTGTACTCGTAGCGGCTAGAATAAGTATAAGGGACATGGCGTATGCATATGTGTGTATAGAAGAGCAGCTAGCATTACCTCATAACTGCGGGCCTCCTTGAGGCTGTGAAGCAGGTCCTCTACTGCAGAGTGGATGGTGTTGTGATCCTGCAGGTGCTGCTCTACAGATGGCAGATCCGTGCCCCACTCTGCTCGCTCCAGCAGCTCCTAACACACAAAAATCATCAATATTCCGTCCTGTACAAACGTATGATCCTAGTTTTAGAGTGCTTTACGCTTACATACAACGATAAGAAGCCCTGTGTTGTCTGATTGTCCTATATTTTAATCCATCAGTCAGTGCATTTACACACACTTAACAATCCGATCATAATCAAATTTCTGCAGTTACCTGATAATTCAAGTGGTCATGTAACCAGTATACTCTGATTTCTCATATCGGATTAAGGTCTACGAATCAGATTAAGTAATCCAATAAAGAGACTTGGTTGGGGATGATGTGCCGCCTAGAACTTTCCCACTGAAGACTCAAGATCCAAAAGTGACTGTGTATCGGACTAAATAATACCCATATGCATATTTTTTACGTTAGTTTATTCAATATTTTATCGCTCTGTTAATATTTACTTAGTTTATGTTTTTTTAACTACTACTACAGACTAGGCTTGCTCAATTTGGGATTAACTGTTTGAGGCTGTGGACAGGTGTCTCTTATGCAGATAACCAGGTCAAACAGGTGCCATTCATACAGGTAACGAGTGGAGGACAGAAGTGCTTCTTAAAGAGGAAGTTACAGGTCTGTGAGAGCCAGAAATCTTGCTTGGTTGTGGGTGACCAAATACTTATTTTCCACCATGATTTACAATTAAATTCTTTAAAAATCCTACAATGTGATTTCCTGGATTTTTTTTCTCATTTTGTCTCTCAGTTGAAGTGTATCTATGATAAAAATTACAGGCGTCTCTCATCTTTCTAAGTAGTAGAACTTGCACAATCAGTGGCTGACTAAATACTTTTTTGCCCCACTGAACATAAATCTGACGTGACTTTGCTCCTTTTGGGCTTGTTTCTCTCGTGGGATCTGGCAAATCCACTTAAATCCGAAGCATCCACTTAACGTCTACCAAACACTTTTGGGGAAATTCTGAAACGCAATACATGCTCAAGGAAATTAAGAATTCTGTTATTTAAATTACGAGTCATGTAACACATAACCCATTATCTGATTGCATGTAAAGCTGTCGATCAGATTAATGACACAATCTGATTTTCTGCAGTTTCTGACTTAAGTGCATGTCAACACACTCAGTTATATGATAGAGTTCACTGCTCATCAGAAGAGGACATTATGTAAAAAGTACTGTCACTAGCTGAGAGCGTTGGTGGACAGCACTGACACTGTTCAATATGTTGGTTTCGTTTGGTTTATTTAAACAATTGGAGCAAGGTTCCATCAATACTAGACACATTCACACTGTGCCAATTCAGAGTTACAAATTAACCTAACGAAGCACCCAGAGTAAACCCACATGGACATGGGGAGGACATTCAGACTCCACTCAGGCGGAGTCCAAAGTCAGGATTGAATCGGGGATCTCTGAAGCTGTGAGGAGACCGCGCTAACCGCTTGCACCACTGTGCCACCCTACACTGTTCAATATAAAAGCTAGTCTCATTTAGAAAGGGTCAGAAAACCCCACATGACTCATACATAAAGACTAAAATTGATTGAGCTGCTTATACTTCATTACTGATTGTAGCCCCCAACCTCAGGGATCCAGGTTCGAGATGCGAATGAGTGAGGGGAGGTTAGTCACAGGATCATCCACCAGTGCTGCAACAGCAACCTCTACCCAGATGGACTTTTGTCCTGTCCGATAGCCTGCACTTATGCCTGCACCCTGTGATCTTTAGGGACAGGTGATGGACTTCCATGAGCATGTATAAGAAACTATAAGAACTTTGGACTGAGCTTCCCAAAGAATCCCTTCATAAGATAACAAGGAACTGTAACTTTCTAACGCTTTTGGGAAACTAGGGTTTGAATCGAAGCTGGAATTATCCAGACTGACTTACAACTGATTGTTCAATTTAAGCAACTGTGGTTTAAGGGCCTTGTCCATTTACATTTACAGCATTTAGCAAACACCCTTATCCAGAGCGACTTGATTCAAGCTTACAATCCAAGCAACTGTGGGTTTAGGTCCTCTTGCTCAAGGACCCCACAGTGGCAGCTTTGCAGAAGTGGGATTTGAACCCTGGACCTTCTGGTACATAGTCCAGTACCTTAACCACTAGGCTACCACAGGAAGCACATTCCCAACAGAACTCAGACTGGAAATGCTGGGGCTTGAACCTGGATCATCTGGTCCATAGCTCAGCACCATAACTGCTGTACCACTGCAGTCTCATGGTAAGAGTATGGTTATTTTCTCTCCATCTTTCTTTGTACCTGTGTCTCCTCCACCCATCCCAGAAGTTCGTAGATGAAGCGCAAACTCCCTTCGTCCTCAGATGACGACATGGCCACCAGTTCTGAGCGAGACATGGGCCGTCTGAGCAGGTTTGCGACAACGGCTGCTCCACCCAGCAGCGTCTGGGCTCCAAGTGTGGCCAGGCTGCCAGAGTTGAGCCTTTCAGTCTGCTCTCCCATCAGCCCTCCTGACAGGAAGTGGCCTTTCCTGTACACACTGGAGCACTGCAGCCGCAGGGAGACCAGCTCCTCCTGCAGACGTGTCACTCTACAGGAAACGCCAGGGAAAAAGGAGAAAAAAAAATCATTAAGCAGAAATCACTGATCCCTTTCATCATGTGTCACACATACTGCCAACGTCACCTTAATATTAGATTCGTTCTCGTATCCTCTCCGTGCCCTAGATTCTACACTCTACTCTCCCCATCACCCACCTGAAGGCTAGCTGCTCTACTTGGTAGTACTTCTCCTCTTTGAGGACTTGCAGATCCAGCTGCATTTGGCGGACCAGAGCCTCACAGTCCTGCAGATATGCACCCAGCTCCTGCTCACAGCGTGCTGGCTCACCTCTCTCCAGCTGAGACATGTCCTGCAACCACATATGCAAACTGGGTTAATTATTTATCACAAGCTATAACCTTGTGAGTCATAAGAAAACACTCCCTGATTTACCATGCAGATACACTCCGACAAATCTGCTGCAAGTTGAATGGATCATAAACTGAGGAGTTTAATAAAAGCAGTTTATCTCTCCACCTGTGATGGCAGGACGGATTTCCCTCCATTCACTTTACCTCAAAAAGCCGCCAACATCGACTCTCACCCTCACCAAGCTTGACATGTGACACATCGTGGCATTAATGAAATTCTACCCCGCTAAGCTGCCAAGTTTTCAGCCGACCGGTCGGTAGGTGTCACTGTAATCCTACTGACAGGGCCGCCTTCCCTGCTCTCTCCCCAGCTGGCAGCTCAACTTGCTAGTGGATCTTGACCCTGCTCACTCTGCTGATGCGTCGCTGCTAATTATTATTGCTTTGTTGATGTGTTAACCTCATTGCCAGTCTTCAAATTGGCCTAAAGCATAAGACAAGTGATTGGCACACTAATGTGCTATTTTGAATAAACAGAACAAAATCAGTCGCTGTCTGTTGTTCATCGCAGACTGGACTTCATGCGCTTTGCATCACAATCGTCAATCAAGGACTATTTCTTTATTTTGCGTAAATGAATAGAAACTGTACATGTACGTACAGTGGTCTGAAAAAGTGTTTGCCCCCTTCCTGATTTCCTAATTTTTTGCATGTTTGTCACACTTAAGTGTTTTGGAACATCAAACCAATTAAATATTAGTCAAAGACAACACAAGTAAACACAAAATGCAGTTTTTAAATGAAGGTGTTTATTATTAAGGATGAAAAAAAAAATCCAAACCTACATGCCCCCCCTTGTTAAAACATAACTTAACTATGGTTTATCAGACCTGAGTTCACTGTCTCTAGCCACACCCAGTCCTGATTATTGCCACACCAGTTCTCAAATCAGGACATCACTTAAATAGGACCTGCCTGACAAACTGAAGTACACCAAAAGATCCTTAAAAGCTACACATCATGCCGAGATCCAAAGAAATTCAGGAACAATTGAGAAAGAAAGTAACTGAGAACTGTCAGTCAGGAAAGGGTTATAAAGCCATTTCTAAAGCTTTGGGACTCCAGCAAACCACAGTGAGAGCCATTATCCACAAATGGTGAAGACATGGAACAGTGGTGGACCTTCCCAGATGTGGCCGGTCGACCAAAATTACCCCAAGAGTGCAGCGACGACTCATCCAAGAGGTCACAAAAGACCCCACAACAACATCCAAAGAACTGCAGGCCTCACTTGCCTCAATGATCCAAAACACACCAGCAAGTCCACCTCTGAATGGCTGAAGAAAAACAAAATGAAGACTCTGGAGTGGCCTAATCAAAGTCCTGACCTGAATCCTATTGAGATGCTGTGGCATGACCTTAAAAAGGCCGTTCATGCTCGAAAACCCTTCAATGTGGCTAAATTACAACAATTCTGCAAAGATGAGTGGCCAAAATTCCTCCACAACGCTGTAAAAGACTCATTGCAAGTTATGGCAAAGGCTTGGTTGCAGTTTGTTGCTGCTGAGGGCGGCCCAACCAGTTATTAGGTTTAGGGGGCAATCACTTTTTCACACAGGGCCATGTAGGTTTGGTTTTTTTTCTCCCTTAATAATAAACACCTTCATTTAAAAACGGCATTTTGTGTTTACTTGTGTTGTCTCTGACTGATATTTAAATTGGTTTGATGTTCTGAAACGCTTAAGTGTGATAAACGTGCAAAAAAAATAGGAAATCAGAAAAGGGGCAAACACTTTTTCACACCACTTGACATGTTTATGTACATTGTACAGTGTGTGATTGTATGATCATGACAGCTGCTCAGTAAAACACATTATGTCAGCTTTGTCTAGTATTTTGTAACCTCGTTAAAGGCCTTTTTCACACACAGTCCAAAACTGACGGACTGCAACGCTGCGCAAAATATTTAATCGGAGCCTGTTCTAACTTCTGTGGTGTTGGGACGCATTAAAATCAGGCTGACCAATCAGAGCTCGGTTGTCGGGCAGAACAGCTCAATCTGGTAGCAGCAGAGTACAAGAGTTTATAGGACAAGCAACACACTGACTATAAAAACATAGATATTAAAGAAAATATATTCAAATATCTATCCAGTGACTGTATGGAACTCTTGCCCACAATACAACATAAACAATAGCTTCCTAAACTGATCTTCACTCACGTCTGTGTTTTTTTGGGGGGTTTTTTAAGTTGACGATGTGGAAAAAGACACGGCGAAATCTCTGTGACAGGTTAAAAGAAGGGAAATTAAAGTAAGCAAACTAAATTCAAAATTCAGAACACATTCTAATGAATGTGTATTTAAGCTTATTATCGAATTCCCATCGCAAAGTCAGGAGGTCAGCCAGACATGGAGGTCTACCTACCGACTGCAGTGTATTCTTTGCCAGTGTGATTTTCTCTTCACAGTCAACAGCCATGTTCTGGATCTTATTGGCCATTTGTAAGAGCAACTCCAGTCTGAAATCAAAACAAGATAATTCACAGGTTTTAATGGGGAAGCAGAGGGAAACCCACAGCACTCATACTGATTTTCATGTGTAAAGAATGCATCTTTTTAAATGTTGGATCTTTCTAATCTCATCTGTAATGCAGTGATGGATGGTAGTTTTTGAATTAGTGGAGTACATTTGTTGACCTACTATCACTTCATGTACTGACCAGCCATAACCGTAAGCTTCCTACATCCCTCCGGCAGAGCTGAAGTTAGTTGAGTTGCCTAATTAAAAGTTGTTTTACATGTTTATTTAACCTCGCAGCAGCATCAATGGCTATTCATGACAGGAGCAAGGTTACATCGATACCATTTACACCGCATTTCTGCAGTTATCTGATTATTCCAGTGGTCAGCGTACTCAGACTTCTTAGATCCGATTAAGGTCTAGAGATCAGATTAAGAAATACGATAAAGAGATCTGGATTTTATCTCAGTAATCGGTTTTTTCAGTCTGCACATGCATGCAAACGTAGCCTGGAAGAGACTAGCAGAATCACAACTGCCAGGTCTGCTTATTCTAACTTTTTTTTTTGGTCTTGATTCCATAGAGCTGGTTGCCTGTTTCTCTCATGGGATCTGGCAACCATGGAATTAAATGCAGCATCCGCAAAACAGTGGCCAAACACACTTGGGGAGGCTCTGAAACGCAGCATATGCTCAAGGAAATGAATTTTATTATTTAATTATTAAAGCTTGTACTTTATGTCACACCCCTCTGTGAGATTACTGGCTGATTGCAAAGTAGAAATCTGATTACTATCATCTGGAGCGTTCCCATTATCTGATTACCCAAGTTCATGTAAACACGTGGATCGGTTTTACTGACAAAAATCTGTTTTAAAATCTGGTTTATTTCAAATACATGTACAGAAACTCAATGTTTTTGGAATGTGGGAGGAAAACAGAGCATGGACATGGAGAGGACATACTAACTCCACGAGTCCAAGGTTGGGATCAAACCAGGGATCTCTGGAGTTGTCAGGCAACCGTCCTATACAATTATTTCTCAATCTCTATAATAGAGTACAACCAGAAAAAGCAGAAAAGACAGCTGCTATAGGTTGAGTGGCAAATATTTAGTGTGACCACCCTTACACTAGATCAGTAGCAGCATCTGGAAGCTCCATCAGAAGGGAAATGGTGAAAAGGCTAAGGTAAGAGAAGGCTCAAAAAGACTGGAGTGAAGTGGATTTGAGTTGATTAGAGTGATTACGGAGCGACGAAACCTAGTCTTGGGTCTAATCGTTGACATCATGTTACATATGGTCATCATACCACTGCTAAAAACCATGGTGGCCTAAGACTTTTGCACAGTACTGTACATACTACAACTATAGCTCCTGTGGACAGAAACTAAATGGAAAAACACTGGCACATCCCTTTAAAGGTTCTCCGTGATTACTTCGAGATTGACTACTTCGAGATGTGATATCTCCACATACCTTTCCACAGCAGGCCGCAATGCTTTCTCCCTTTCCAGCATCTCCAGGATCAGTTTACCCCATTGCTCCTCCAGGTCATTGGGATGCAGGCCCTGAGGCAGCTTGAGACGCCCAAACTCGATCCATACCTTTGACAAGAACACATACAAGGTAAAATTTGAAAAACCTTCTCCTTTGGGACACCCAAATATTTCCTTCTTCCCCAAAAGACCTCTTATACCATCTACCAGGAAACTGTTTCTGCAGAGCTACTCTGGAACCTTGTAATAAGCATTTTAATGTGACCTGCATTCCACAGCAGAATTAAGGTCACCCAACCCTTTAATTCTTTCCCTCCCTCCCTCTTTTATTCAAGATTTCTAACCAATATTTCTCCCTTTTTCAAGATGTTTTCCTTTTTGTAAATCCACCCCTTTCTCTCACCTCCAGCAGTTTGTAAAGGTGTGCGATGTGGCTCTTCTCCATCTCCTTGGCAGGAATATCTGTTTCTTTGAAGTGGACATATTCGTTGTAAAGTGCCTGGGAGGAGAAGTACTGATGGTCAGTAAAAGTCACAGCAAATGTCTGAATATGTTTTTACTTTAACACACAAACACAGAATATTATAGTATTCAGCTCTTTCTATTTGCAGTCACATCCTATCTAAGCATGATGGAATGTCCTCAACATATGTGCAATAATGACTGCCCTTTTCCTTGTCCTTTTTCAACAGGACATGCAGCTTTTTGAACATGTAAGAAAATACGTAAAACAAATAAAATAACATTTGTTATAACAACTAAAATAATTAAGATTTTTTTAAATCCCTTAAAAAACAGTGATCACTAAAATCGATGCAGAAAACCTTGCATGTTTAAGGTGGTACGAAATTCAGGCTCCTGCAGATTTGTCGTACGAGGATGATCAGACTATAAATACCTGTGGGGTACGTGATGGGATTCTTAGATAGAGAAGAGGTGGTACAGTGCGGCAAATGTCTCGACCGATGTACAGAAAATGGGTTGCAAGGCAGATGTTAATGCTTGGAAAACAGGAATGATTGCATTTGGGTGTGCCAAAGGCCATAGTGTGAAGGAAGTAGCTGAATTTGCAGGTGTATAAATGCGCACTAGCAAAAATCCCAGTCTACAGGAAATCCTCGTAGGAATTCATGGAGGTATTAAACGCTATTAGGTACATTTCAGTCACAGCTGACTAATTTAAATAACCAGTCCAACCTCGGCAGGACAGATTTCCTTCTATGCACTTCATCTCAAAAAGCCACCAACCTCGCCTCTCGCCCTCGCCAAGCTTAAAATGGGACAAATGCCCTGCCAGTAATAAAACTCTACCGCACTAGGTCGTCATGTTTCAGACCATCAGTAGGTGGCAGTGTAATCCTACTTTAAACTTGCAACATCGGGTGATGTACAGCCCATCTGTCATCAGAAACATAATATAAGAAGCAGACTGGTCAAAATATAAATGGGACTGTAGTACAGAAGCCCCGCCCCATCATAAGAAAGAACCAATCTGTATATTTATAAATGTGCGAAAGAGGTGGCAAGTCTTGTCCCCTTTGTAAAGGCGGGATGCGCATGCACAGTAGCCAGATTGACGTTTAAATAATTGCATTTTTCTGTGTTATTTGAACCCAACAACGCAAGCAAGTTGCATAATTTTTTTTTCAGATTATACAAGCGATTCTAAACGCCAATTTCTCTTTCAGTTTCAGATATATAGGTCTCTCTCCATTCAAACAGATAGGAGTCTGGTCTTGTATAGCTGGAAATAACTGCTTGGTACTGATAATGACAGAATGAATTTATTATTAATCAGAAAACACTTACTTTGAGTTCAACAGGGTTCTGAGGAAAGGTCTTGTTGACCATGATGCTTGTGTGCTGCCTCGTCCACTGAAGCAGTGAGGAGAAACGAGACTGATACTCCGCCCAACGCTGGTCAACCTCCTGAGAATATCAAAAAGAGTATAGTCCAATTAGCCAACACTTTAAAACCACCTCCTTGTTTTCTCTGTTCATTTATCAGCTGCACTTTGTAGTTCTGCGATTACAGACTGCAGTCCATTTTTTTGCTCGGCATATTATGTTATTCCCCGTTCACCCTGTCCTTCAGTGGTCAGGACCCCCACAGAGCAGGCATTATTCGAGTAATACTGAGCAGTGTTTAAGCACTCCAGCAGCACTTCTGTGTCTGATTTGCTTATACCTGCTGTGTGGGTGTCCTGACCACTGAAGAACATGGTGAAAATGGGACTAAAAGGTATACAGGGCAACAGATGGGACTACAGTCTGCAATTGTAGAACCATAAAGGTATAAGGTGTTGAAATGGACAATGAGGTCAGAAACAAGATATTGGGTTTAATGTTGTGGCTGTTCAATGTAAATGAAAAGGAAAGAAAGGAATGTGTGTATGGAAATGTATGGAAAAATCGATGTGCATACATGTGGCCTGATTCCTTCTCCTCCCTCTGGGATCTTGGGAAAGGCATCGTAGATTGAGGACACGTAGGTGATTACTGATTTCTCATCAGGTGACGACACATCCACGTCTAGAGGGGGAGGAACAAAGAGAGTGAGTGCTGATGTTCAGATAATGTTTATCAGAACAAAAGTCTAATGAGACAAACTGAACTTTACCTTCGGCGTCGAGAAGTCGCGTCACCCCTAACGATTCGGCTATCTCAAAGGCCTGCTCCAGGTTGTCACGGTTACTCTGCCGTGTCACCAATTCCATGTCAATCAGGTCTGGCCTGAACGTTGGAATGGAAAGAGCTATGAACACTAATGTGGGACTATTTCATCCACAGTACACAGCAATAACAGCATGGTTTTGTGAAAATGTCCTAAGGACCTTGTGCTTACGCGTACCTGTATCTGTGCAACAGGGCGTTGAACATGCGACCATCGCTCCAGCTGGAGGAGAAATTGACACAGCGCAGACCAGGGTAGCCCTCTGTGGCTTGTTGGGTCCATAGCAAAAGCTTCTCCTTGGCTGTCAAGTCCCCTGACTCACCACTCACATAAATCTCAGAAATCTGTTGAGGAGGGGGAAGAGAGAAGGATTCATTCCTCAGTCCAATACTGCAGAGTGATACCATAAATCAAAAAAGCCATAAATACATGGTAAGCCAATACTTGTGCAAATCATACTGACAGAATTTATAGTAAATGTCTGCTCAAGAAATAACGTCCAGTTTTCTGACAGAGGTCCACAAAATATGAAATGTTCTGCACACTCCAGAATGACCTGAGGATGACCTTCCATACCAGTGTTATTAGTCTCAATTAGGGTTATGCATCAGTAGTGACAGATTCTTAAAAACTACTATTCGATGTGCATAATTCACATTTTATTCGAACTTTGACTCCATGACTTTAGTTTCGCTCTTAGATTTATCATCTACGCCGCCCAAGGAGGTTGGGTCCCTTTTTGAGTCTTGGTCCTCCCAAGGTTTCTTCCTAGAACTAGGGAGATTTTCCTTGCCACTGTCGCCCTAGGCTTGCTCAATTTGGGATTGGACGTAGTTATTAGGAGATAATCTAAACTTGTAAGGTTGCTTTGAGACAATGCCCCATTGTAAAAAGCGCTATATAAATAAATCTGACTTGACTTGACTTTTCAGATATTATCCTATACTTAGTAAAATTTTGATTTTGTGCTGCGTTGAAAAGACTTCTCCACTTGTTTCATCCTCCTGCATGACATCAGCTTACCGGCACAAATTGAAACTCATTTTCGAATCAAAACGAATCGGCAACTGTCCTGAGCGGTACCACCTGCGGCTCATCACCTCAGTGCATAGGAGTGCAAAGCCAGCCAAACACTGCTCAGCACTCAAGTTTGCTCAGGTGTTTAATAAAATTTTCTTCACCAGCAGATGAGCTGTTAAGCGTGTCAATACTACTGCTGTATTACAACAGCTAATGTGTCTGGTAACTTAATGAGTAATAACTTAATAAAGTAGATTAATAACCTTATGGGACCACTGGCATACATGTGAACTGGCATTTTCCAAACGACCCATGTGACCCATACCTGTATATCATGCTGTGATATAAATGGGGACTAATTATGACCTGCACTACACCACAGACCACTAGTCACTTGGAAAATGGAAAGAGCACAAATGTTAACAGCCTATGATTTCATTAGTGCACATCATTGTCCTGCCTGTGTTGGATGAGTTATAATGGAACAGAAGCAGGGAGGATACAGATCCTGTGTGACATACACTCACCCCCTACAACTGGTCTGTGCAATCTGCAGGAGCCAATCACTAGCGTTTGTCACTACAACACAACATACTAATGTGCAGAAAAGCGAGCAGTTTCTTCCTGCTGCAAATGTACTGTAAATGTCATCTTTCTAGTGTCAACAGCCCGACATCATAACGTTTCTGCCTGACACGACACAGATCATCACGCTGTTGGGCTGGTTAGGATAGTTGTTTTGAAGTGGTATCATATCTATGTCCCCTGTATATATTGTAAAAGGTACAAAAGGCATCATTGTATTCCTAAAAAAACTTCCAAGTGGTGATGAATACCTCTGGGTATCTCAAAATAGAGTTCGGCTTTTTTTGGTCATGCCAGAAGAAAATCAGACTGGCCTGCCTGCAGTACTGACCTGGCCCCAATACACAATGTTTGGAGAATTTTGGAACTAAAAAAAAAACAACTGCGACAATTACAACATTAGGAACATTACTTAGTAGTATATGCTATTCCATCCCAACTTTTTTGGAAGGTGTTGGCTGAAATGGAGTGTGGTAGCCTTACATTAGCGGTTAAGCTACTGGACTATGGACCAGAAGGTCCAGGGTTCAAATCCCACCTCTGCCAAGCTGCCACTGTTGGGTCCTTGAGCAAGACCCTTAAACCACAATTGCTTGGACTGTAAGATCGTACCAGTTGTAAGTCCCCTGGATAAGGGCGTCTGCTAAATGCTATAAATGTAAATGAAATGGAGGATGTCATGCATATTAACAAATGAAAGGAAAATGACCAAACAAAACATGAAATATCTTAGGTTCAAACTATCCACAATGAAATAAAGGTGAAGGTAATTTCCCCCCCTACTGTCCCAACTTTTTCTGATTTGGTGCTGTACTGTAGTCACTTTCACACCCATCCAGTGTCTGAAGTATCCGAAATGCATTTCCCTTAAGCCCTATTAAAGCCTGTCCATCTTACTGGCTGCTGTGCACTTAAACATCCCATCTTTCTCTCTATACTGACACAGCCATTTCCTAACCATCACTTTAGCTTTTGATTCTCTTTCAACTCTCCTACTGCATCCTCATCACATGCTCCGTTTTCCCTCAGGGACATATTTTAATGTTTAATCTCTCACTCCGTGGCTTACAAGGCCACATTCATTCGCTCCTTTTATTGTTTTGATCCTTTCACCCTCCCAATCTATCCATTTTCACAAAATAAGACAAGATGTACAGTATCAGCCTGTGCCTGGTTCTCACAATCTGTATTCCACTGTCAGCCTTCTCTCAATCACTTCACTTGTTTCTCTACAGATAGCATGGAAACGCAAAACAGAAAAGAGTAATCGAACAAGATGATGTGAGAAAGGCCAGAAAGAGAGAATAGAAACAAAGACCAACGGATTTCAGACAGCAATGGCAACAGATTAATATGGACAATACAATATACAATACTAAAGAAAAACAAAGCAAATACTAGTGAAAAATACAAAGCACTTCTGCAAGTCGCTCTGGATAAGGGCATCTGCTAAATGCTGTAAATGCAGTAACACTTCTAAAGAGGACCTTCACTTTAGAATAAAACACTGCCATATCATCAGTACTTTACTAATTTAGCTTTCGCTATTACTTCTTGAAATAAAGAGAAAAACGCATAGGTGTCACAAAGATATCAAGCAAAAGTACGTTACAAGGCATAAACTTAATAATCCCAAGCTCATTAGAGCCCTAGACAAGTTGTTCTACTTAGCAGAGCACAAACGCTGCAGGGAAGCAACGCTACTCTTCACACTGGAAAGAAACCGCTGGAAATTCTGTTCTACCTAGACTACTGACTCGCTTATTACCCTGGCCTTTTTAGCTTACTAACAAGTAAACTAAAATATCACTATTGGAGATAATTCCACCCTGAAACACAGGAACAAAACTTGCTCTGATTTGACATATTTTCCAATTATTTATTTAGTTATATATTTAATATGCAATTTATCAACACAGTCCTCGCACATAAGCATATCGTGCCTACGCCACAGGACTTGCTTATAGCAAGCAACTAATGGACCACTATTGGGTATCAGCCCAACAATCACAGCTCAAATATTCTTACTGGACTGTGGTAGCCTAGTGGGTAAGGTACTGGACTATGGACTAAGGTCCAGGGTTCAAATCTCACCTGTGCCAAGCTGCCACTGTTGGGTCCTTGAGCAAGGCCCTTAACCCACAATTGCTTGGACTGTAAGACTGTATCAATTGTAAGTACCCTGGATAACGGCGTCTGCTAAATGCTGTAAATGTAAATCTTACAGAACTAAAGATGGGAGAAATTGCTAACGTATTCTGACACGCTTAGGATTTCAAACCTGCAAACAGTATGTGTATATTCAGTAAAGAATGGTATGATGGTGAACTAAAACTTAACATGGCTGTCAGTTTGGCCATTTCCAGCCAACTGCACAATGGCCTCTTATATCACACAGTACACACTGTGTCAGGCACAGAAAATGCAGTTGGGGTAAAAAGCAGGTTCACATGTGCTGGTGCATTCTAGTGGCCAACCAACATAGGTTTTTTTAAATAAAACTAATAACAATAAATGAGACACCAAATTGCTGAACTTTAATTGTTTAAGCTATAAATACACTCCGTTTGCTCTGTCTTTTTTATAAATAAAAAAATAAATGCTTTACTGCCCTTAACTGCACCACTTATTGCCAAATAACATCATCACATTCTTTCAGGGAGAAAAAATGAATGTGTAAATACTTGGAAAAATAAACAGTGTTAGAGTAATGCACACGGCAGAATATTACCCTTTGAATTCCAGTTCCAGGTAAAAGCAGGAAGTTGGAATGCTTGAAACAGTTTTCATCTTCTCATAAATGGCCCCACCTTCACTGAATCTCAGCATCTGTTTGTTTTTAAGTCTCTAAGTAGTCCCAGTTTATGAGCTGCAAGTTCTAATTTTGAATATTGACCCCATATATAATATATTGGGCAAGCAATACATATTTCAGATTTAACTTTATATTGCAGATAGATGATATGCAGATAGACATTCAGGAGAGAACCTGTCAGGCTAAGGTTTACTAACCTAAAAACTAGACAGTGAATATACAGTGGGGCAAAGAAGTATTTAGTCAGACGCTGAATTTGCAAGTTCTCCTACTTAGAAAAATGAGAGAGGTCTGTAATTTTCATCTTAGGTACACTTCTGAGAAACAAAATGAGAAAAGAAATCCAGGAAATCACATTGTAGGATTTTTAAAGAATTTAATTGTAAATTATGGTGGAAAATAAGTATTTGGTCAATAAATTTGGTTCATCTGAATACTTTGTAAGATAACGTTTGTTGGCAATGACAGAGGTCAAGCGTTTCCTGTAAGTCTTAAGCAGGTTTGCACACACTGTAGCTGGTATTTTGGCCCATTCCTCCATGCAGATCTCCTCTACAGCAGTGTATTTTGGTTTCATCCGACCACATGATATTCTCCCAATCCTCTTCTGGATCACCCATATGCTCTCTGGCAAACTTCAGACGGACTGGCTTAAGCAGGGGGACACGCCTGGCACTGCAGGATCCGAGTCACTCTCGGAGTAGTGTGTTACTGATGGTAGCCTTGTTACTTTGGTCTCAGCTCTCTGCAGGTCATTCATCAGGTCCCTCTGTGTAGTTCTGGGATTTTTACTCACCGTTCTCATGATCATTTTGACTCCACGGGATGAGATCTTGCGTGGAGCCCCAGATCGAGGGAGATTATCAATGGTCTTGTATGTCCTACAATTGCTCCCACAGTTGATTTATTCACACCAACCTGCTTGCCTATTGTAGATTCTACAATTTTCTTCCTGGTTTTCTTTCAACAGCTCTTTGGTCTTGGCCATGGTTGAGTTTGGAGTCTGACTGTTTGAGGCTGTGGACAGGTGTCTTTTATACAGATAACGAGGTCAAACAGGTGCCATTAATACAGGTAACGAGTGGAGGACAGAAGAGCTTCTGAAAGAAGTTACACCTCTGTGAGAGCCAGAAATCTTGCTTGGTTGTGGGTGACCAAATACTTATTTTTCAACCATAATTTACAATTAAATTCTTTAAAAAAATCTTTCAATGTGATTTCCTGGATTTTTTTTTTCTCATTTTGTCTCTCATAGTTGAAGTGTACCTATGATGAAAATTACAGACCTCTCTCATCTTTCTAAGTAGGAGAACTTGCACAATCAGTGGCTGACTAAAAACGTTTTTGCCCCACTGTATACTGGTGACAGCTAACCAGTTAGAACATGGACCTGGTGTTGTGTTAGGAACAAGAGTTCAGGCTCCATTCTCCCAGCACTGGTTAAATGGAACTGCTCAGCAGGAGGGCTGCCATAGTAATAATTAACACCTGCAGCTCGCTTTTACCTCAACATACTGCTAGCTCAATGCCAGGGCTATGAAATTCTGTTCCTGGGCAGTTTAATTACCATTGCGCAAGTAGAGGATACAGAAAGAACAACAAGAGCTAGGTCATTCACCTTCAGCACATACAAACAAAAGGTATGCATTTAAATCTAAACTAGCTGTTTATATCTATGCCATAGACAGACAAACAGAACTGACAAGAAATTCTGAGAGAGTTGGGAATGTGAAAATTGAGATAAATGAAGAACGAGGAAAGCAAAAACAAGAAAAAAAGCAAAAGGAAGAAAAAACAGAAGAGATTAAGAAACTGAAAAGCTGCCGTGTGCTGATTAGGCTTATTGGATAAAGTCAGGAAGGAGGTGGTGATGTCTGCTTCATGATGACAGCAACAAAGGCATACAGCACTGAATTTGGGAACACAAACCCTTTTAGGTGCTCTTAAAAGACGTGGCTTACAAAAACCACCTACCAAATTGACTTGACTGTCAATATACGAGTAGTTAGGATCACAGGGACCAAGGTGTGACCCATTAGTGAGTAGTTTACAGTTACATGGGTCAAGGTGTGAATAGGAGTTAAACATCCTGGGAAGGGATCTCAAGACTGCCATGTAACTAATGGGTCACACCTTGGCTCCTGTGTTCCTAACCACCATTGCATTGATAGGGTAAGTCAAGGACTCCCAGGACCACCTCCAATGTGACAACCACAGGGTTATATACCTGGGGCTCCCCATCAGCTTCTAGAACTGAAAAAGCTTTTGGATGAGAAGTGAACCAACGAGTCCAGCTGCCTTCAACTCAACAAGCTTACCATGACCCGGGGCCAAGGTGTGACCCATTAGTTACTCATTGCTCCGTAAACAACCGCTATGTCTCAATACATTGATATTTAAGATCACTTTCAGAATCAATGGATATTTAACAATAGACATAAGGTTACATCGAAACTAGTCAGACACACAGATTGCACCAATTTGGAGTAATCAAATAACCTGCATGTTGTCGGACTGGGGGAAGGAACCCGAGCACCCAGAGTAAACCCACACGGACACAAGGAGGACATGCAATCTCCACACAGGCGGAGTTTGAGATCGGGATCGAACACTGGAGCTGTGAGGCGACTGCTCTAACCGCTGCAACATCATGCCACCCTCAATACAGCAAAAGAAAAAGTGCGAGTGTCTCACCTCTAAGAGGGGTTGTGATGGTTTCTCTGGTGGAGAGATGGGACTCTCCAATGGTAAAGAGTTTAGCACATCTGAAGAGCTTTCCCAGTCTGTATAACCAGCACCCCCCGTCTCTGGAGAAGTGAGAGGCACATCACTGGCATAACCTGAGGTCAGGGGGTCCTGCAGAGGACTAGTGCTTTCTGCATACTGAGTTCGGCTGTCTGACAAAAATCCTTTCCTTGGCTGACCAGTGGAAACGGAGTCCCGGGATGGTCGCCTCTGTTCTTCTTGCACTTGTACTTTTTGAATGCCTCCAATAACAGGAGATGGAGCACATGGTTCAGTCTGTACCTTTAGTCCACTGTTGTGCCACAAAGGTGACCCATAATCCTTCGGGTAGACAGTCCGAACGACACAAAGCCTGCCATCCACCTCGCGAATGTGAACTATTCCTTTCTGTTCGGTTTCTAGAGCATCGTTGACCAAATGCTCCTTTGAGCAACCTTCGTCCAGTTCTTCGGGCTCCATTTCCTCCCTTTTGGCACTTACAAGACAGGGTCTCTCTAGCACACCCTGAACCCGTCCTTGGACCCGGCAAACTCTGCCTCCTCCAGGTGTGGTGTTGCCAAAGTTAACCTCAGTTTGTGATCCTGATCCAGGATTGAATGCTCCCATCCATGCTGGACTAGGATCAGGAGACAGAATAGCCACTCTGCTTCCTCGAAGTGTCCCTATGCTACCTATGATAGGGGCTGCCCCGGGCACCAAGATCTCCTGGGTAGGAGTTTCATACACAGTTTGGCTACGTTCTGGTTTGACTGAAGCTTCATCTTTCCCAGTCATCTCCTCCTTCGTGAACTCGGCACCTTTCTGTAACTTCTTCGTGCTGCGTTTTCGTTTGAAGCGGCGTTTTCTTTTGCCTGACATAGGAGGGGCGTCGCTTTGCCCTGCTCCTCTAGGCTGTTTTACACAGCCAAGGGAGCTCCCCATTTTGAACAGATGATGGTAACAACTTGAAAAACAACAGAAACTAGTGGCAACTGTTTCAAAAACTCAAGGGTAGTAATCAGTTGACAGGGTTCAGCAAAGAGAATACCGCAGGTTCAAATAGCACATCTGCCCTTACTATGTATGTTGGTCCAGGACGGGCAGTGCTGTGGTCGATTCTTCACTCACCAACCATCATCAGCGCCAGGTCCCAGCAAACACCAAGGACACCAGCACTTCCACGGAATATTTTATTATGAAAACTTCAGATGCACCTGCATGAATTTTGTTGTCATTTCCCATCGCTGATGCAGACAGGATGTTGTGTTATGAGGAAATAAACCAGACATGAAACGGGTCCTTCCAGGCAATTTTGTAGGTTGTGTGTCGAACAGCAGCAGAGACTTTTGCACAACACTGTTGTCTCACACTCACCATCCTCCTGCTGATATTGCTCATGAGCACAGAGTCACTAACTGGAAATCAGAACAGAGTGCCAGTTCAGGAGAAAATTGTTCCACTCTCAGCGAATATAAATGAATGAATATAAATGCTCTTCACCAGATTCCACTATGTATTGTTCACTTGTCAGCTGTTGGAACAACAGTAGCTGTAACAACAGTAGTGTAGTTGTAACAGTACTCCAATATAGAACCGTTTACCTATGCCAGGTCACAGATCAGTCGGCACTGGGCAAAATGAAGAACTGTCAGAACTGTCGTTCAGAGCCAATCGCAGCGCAGTATCTTAAATCCAGCGGTCCATTGTGCGCATTTGCATGGGATTCCAGAGGTGTGCAACATTAGATCAGTCTCCAGAAAATACAGAACAGCAAGGGGAGGAGGGGGCAGAGTATATTGCATCCACCGCCGCTGAGCTCACATGGATCAGAGAAAACAGTTAGTGGATTAAAAAGGCAGAAAACTGCTGAGTCAACATGCTACGCGCACACTCAAAAACGCTTGTATACCTCCCACACCGACTATCCCCAAACGCCAGTGACCGTGGCCATCTCTAATCCCGACAAGCGGCAAATGCAATCTGTCAACTTTAGTTTGGGATTCTCCTCTCCTCTTTGTCTCTCCATTGAAGATGTTCCCCCTTGCAGGCAGACAGAATGCCACTCCCTGGTGTTGCCGGCTTCACTGGATGGGGAATCTAATTAGAGCAGCGGTGGAACTGCACTGGCTGCCTAAACCCGTGACAAAGGTGCTGTGCAGAGGAACACAAGGGAATTCGACCCTGTTCCTGATGCTCCAAAGGAGTAGATGATTCGCAAGCACAGCTCCATGGCTTAAGCATCGTACAATAGATCCGATTGATTTGGCGCTCTGACTGAACGCTGGTGCCTGTCGGTGTAAGACAGGCAGAGGGTATGCCGGCAGGGTTGGGTGATCCTGTGATCCTTACAATGTGGGTCTCTATGTGATGATGCTACAAAAGGAGGCCTTCACGAAAGGAGCGAAGCCAGGGACGCTGGTAGCAACACTCTGCCTGCCTTCTCATTCTGTCGCTGGGTAACTCAGCTGATCCCCCTCTCGCTGGCAGAGGCAAGTCTCATCTCCAGTCTGCTGCAGCCTCGAACACATCGTACAACATACTGCTGCTGCTGTAGCTCCCTCCCTGCGTCCCTCCCGCCCTCCCTCCCTCCCGCCCTCCCTCCCTCCCAACTCGCTTTCCTCCTATCTGCTTCCTCATCCCATCCCTTCTCCCTCCCTCACTTGTTCATACTGTTGTGAGCTCAGAGCTTTACACACGTACGCACACACAGATAGGAAAGCTTTAAAGACAAAATTACAAAGCATTGCCGTATCACGTCTTCCCTCTTCAATGCTCTGTTACAGCAAAGGATACAAGCACCTCTTTAAGAGTAAAGTGTAAACAGAGAAACCAATAAACAAGTGAAGAGAGTATGTTTGTCCGCTGCAGATTAAAAAGGCAATGACAAAAAAACAAATGACTGGTTTGCATTAAACACACCTGTGCAATGGCTCTGATAACACGGCACTAATGTGGCACAGGAACACACTGCAAATCTAGACCTACACACACTCCGTCGCGTAGGTGTCTGATGAATTACTAAGCGCATCGTCTACAACCGTGGCCTAGGTTTGCACCACAAAACAGGCTTTCATTAAAATGCCACCCCGCTACAACTCACAACCAAACATCCACGCTTGTCGCACGGTATGACAATAAGATCATTCCCTCAACCTCTACTCAATGGGAACAGAGAGTTCTTGGATGTTTGGCACTTCTGGGAGCCATCTCATGACTGACCTGCTTGCGCGGTCATTACTCCGCGCTGTTTACACAGTTTCTTCCAGAACGTTTCAGTGGACTATCAACAACCTAATATAAACAGCCCCTCGGAGAATACTGCACTCCCCACAATATCCTCCATCAAACGCCCGCAACGACCCATAACTCCTATCTCAAGAAGGTCAGCAAAGAGTGAGCATGAGGCTAAGATCGAAAGCAAATGGTCAGCATTGACACACAACTGCAGGAGCTAATGACTAGGACATACCACGATGGAAAACTTAGCCTCAATTGCAGCAGTTTCCAGGGGACATGTCCCAAATTCAGCAAGAGACACGCGACGATTGGCCTCGTGCGACGATTAAGCCTTCAGGTTATAAGTGGCAAAAGTAGGGTACTTGGGATTCATTTTCGGCGAAGCCTGCTGTCCAATATGTGGCACAGAGTGTTTACTGGACACACTTACAAATTTGGTTGAGTTGCAGTCTTGATGCATAGAAACAAAAGTTAAGATGTTATTTCATGACAACCAGGCGTATCGGTCACAATGTCTATCCAGTTGCACGTCCAGGCTCTCTCATCTCCATCTTGCATTTTTATTCACCACCACACACTGCTCACTTTTCCTTGCCACTTCTCCTTCACCAACTATGTTCTAAAATCTAATCTCCTCATCCTATCCCCCTTCTGCTGCATCATGTTCCCTGACGCATCTGCAGAGTCCTATATAATACAATCTCCATGGCAACCAGCTTTCCATGTCACCTTGTGACGCAGTACCACTTTTAATAACAACAATGCCCTCTGCTGGAAAGTTCTCCAAAGCACATGATCTACCTTTACCAGAGCATTCAGAAGACAACAAATCCATAACTATACACAGATCAAGCATTTCTGATTTAATGCACATTCTGGATTTCACAAGAGAGTTACTGAATCTTATTTTCCAGACACTTATAATTGAAAAGTATCAATTTCCTAAGTTCATAACAACACATCATTGTTCCCAACGGTTCCCAATTTTATACCTAAACCAACCTGTGCATTGTAGATGATGTGACCTCCTGTAATGTAGCAACACACACAGGCTGCCCTCTCTAGTGTTCTAGTACTAGACCGGTCTCAAGACCATAAACCAGTGGTCTCGGTCTCACACTCGTTTGGACTTGGTCTTGTCTTGTAATGTGGACTTGGAAATTGAAGTCGAGACCAACCAAGTCCAATGCGTCTAAAGTAACGTTAATTATAACGTGAACTTTTTTTCTATCATTATTAAATATCAAAAAACAATCCATTCAAACAGAACAAAGAAGTCCTTTCTCTACATCCCTAAATAAACTAACAGGGGAAAATAAGTTACTGCTCTTCTTGTTCTATTATTATTATTATTATTATTATTATTATTATGTTTTCAAATGTAACAATAAAAATGGATAGCATTGATGTGGTTCGTAATATTCAGTTGACTTTATATGGTGATTTTGAGAATAGAAGGGAAACAGAATTATGCTTCCAAAAGTTACATTGCCTTAGTTTGTCTTAGACTATAATATAATCATAATTAATAATAACAACAACAACAACAACAACAACATTAGGCTATATATTATTTCATTTTATAGATTACAAAATATATGATGAAATATTACTCATTCATACAGTACATATTTATAATGAATGACAATGAATGTAAAGTGAATTACAAAGTAATGCAATTTTTTCCATTTTCTTCATTAACTCTTTGTATGTTGAAAATAAAAAAAATCTACTAAAACTCTTGTTCTTGATTCAGACTCGATGTGTCCCTGTCTTGGTCTTGACTCGGTTCTAGCGATCTTGACAACCCTAGTCCTCTCTGTAGCTGGCGGGGTTATTGTTTGCAAAGTATCCAAAGTACCGCCAGCTAGCCGTGCACCCATTTACTCCCGTCAAGCACAATCCTCTCATTTGCTCTGTGCTCTAAGCTTATCCACAGAGTAAAAGGCTTAAGCTCATAAATACAGTTATTTGGGCACTTGTCCCTGTCTGTCGCTCATTCCTGCCTTTGGCTGAATTACACACTCACACGTACACCAGACATGTGAAGGTCGCTGAGGAACGAGGAAATGATTGTCTGACAAAGAGCAGCAATTTGTATGAATCCAGTCACCACTACAGAGCAAAAGCCAGACTGGGAGAAAATGAAAAATAAAACAAGAGCGCTTACCTGGAAATGCAGGATGATGGTCCAGATCAGGCCAAGTGTTAGCTTTGGGTTTCCATCTGTGATGTCATCATTTCGTATATTGACCAATTTAACCTGCAATGAATGACAGTATTTTCAATGTTATGGTCATTACAATAGTTATGGTTTAGATCTACTATCAGTAGTCTACTTAGCCTTCTTTGCCATTTGGGCATGCTTTCAATGCAAGTTAGTCTCAAGTGCAGATATTGTTTAAGAGCTTCTTTCTGACATAAAACTACAACACTGCTTGATGATATGTTCATACAATGCTGGTTGATCCTTCAATCACAGCCTTACAGGCAAATACCAGATGTTTAGAATGTGGCAGATGTACTTGTACTGTGCTAAGATGTTGAGGTTCTCTTTAGGAGTGTCTAGGGTGGACAGGATTAGGAATGAGATCATCAGAGGGACAGCACAGGTTGGAAAATTGGGAGACAAAATTCGAGAGGGAAGACTGAGATGGTTTGGACATGTGCAGAGGAGGGATAGTGGATATATTGGTAGGAGGATGTTGGAGATGGAGCTGCCAGGCAAGAGACGGAGAGGAAGACCAAAGAGGAGTTATTTGGTTGTGGTAAATGAAGATATGCAGGAGTTGGGGTGGTGAGAGTAGAGGACGTGGAGGACAGGGTGAGGTGGAAACGTTTAACTCGCTGTGTGGTGGACCCCTGATAAAGGGAGAAGCCGAAAGAAGAAGAAGATGTACAGTACTGTGCAAAAGTCTTAGGCCACCATTTGATTTGTTGTTTCAGCAATGGTATAATAAACTTATATAAAACAGAGCTCATCTTAGCTACCCTGTTCCCCTTCCGAAAGCGGTTTCTTGGTTGCTGTACTTCCAAAAGGACCATTCCTGATGACGTTTCTTTAGACTGTAGAAGGGTCAACTTGGCACCCCAGTGAAGCTGCCAGATGCCACTATTGCTCAAGTGTAAGAGGAGATCACACTAAATACTTGCCACTTTTCTCATTATATTCTTCATATAATCCAAGACTACCCCTCCCCCAAACCCCATTTTATACTCACACCAAGGTGTAAATGTAAATTGTGCAACGTTTTTACAGTTGAGAAAAATGATCAAGTTTAAATTGAAAAAACCCTGACAAATAATGTAAGCTTAATGTGCAACAGGCCAATCAAGTGGCAGATGCAACTGCCATCAGTCAAGAGTCCAGTCCTACCTGTCGTTGTTTGAGGAAGTCCAAGGCAATCTGTACATTCTGCAGTCGATGGAATCGCATACGACCCTTTTCCCTGGGCTGCAAAAGAGCGAGACAGAAAGAAAATTAACAAGGATATTTCCAATTCGCAGTTGACAGGCAGTGGGGTAACAGAAGAGAGCCATTTGCAAGCAAATACTGCAAAAAAGGTAGAAAGACCGAGAGCAAAGGTTTAGGGCCGCTGGTCAGTAAGCATGTTTTCTTCCTCATTGTGGCAGAAATAGGTAAGTGTCACAGGCATGTTATGTGGCATACAATCTCTTATTTGCATTCACCAACACCCCCATGCACTGACACACTGTGATAGCCTGTATGTACAATACATGCTATCCTGGTCACACAAAAACACACAAGCCCTTACACTCGGTCTGCTTCAGACATACGGCAAGAAAGTCACATCTGAAATACTGTATCCGCTGAGTGGAATACAGCGGTTTGTGCTCAGATCGTGTGGTTAGTCATCATTGCAGCAGGAGCAGCTTTATGGACTTCAGACTGAATACAAAGACAGGATCACTTTACTCCATGCAGTACAGAGGCGCAGCTCTAACCAGAAGCGTAATGCCTCAGACTGGATAACCAGCTGATCTACAATCAGATCTATTTTTCCTGAATCTAGTCTGTAGATGTCATTGGGATGGTGGTGGATTATTATTGGATTTAAAGGGAAGGATGCTGAGCAGGGTTGAGACCTCAGTTAGGGTGTATGCCTTGTGCCTTTTAACAAACTAACATTGGTCAAATATGTACACATTAGAAAGCAATGAATAATTAAAAGTAAAGTCACCAGACTGGGATGCTGCACGAGCTAAACATTTCCTATACTGGCTGGATTTACTTCAAGTACAATCCCAGCAGAAGTGTAAAGGGAAAACAAGTCAAATGTCTTTTATTGCTAGCACTATCTATTAGAGATGCAACGATGCATCACGGTGCAAAAATGGGACAATGTGCAGTGTTAAGTTGGATTATGCATTTTGGTTTGTTATGCATTTAATGTAACTGCACTTTTTGAACACCAGAGGGTGCAATCATACATCATGCTCACACGCATATCCTATCCTCAGTGCGACTCCTAATTTCTTTGAACTGCAGCAGACAAGTTCTTTTTTGTTTACATTTTTATTCAAGAAAAGTACACATTATTTTTGAAGTGTTATTCTTCAGAATTTAAAAAAGGTTTGTTTACACTTTTAAAGATATGGTGACGCTACAATACAGCATTTTGATTACACTTGTAGACCTCTGTTTCTAGTCATTTCTTTTAAAAGCATTGAACTGGTGGGACTGTGGTAGCCTAGCGGTTAAGGTACTGGACTAAATCCCAAATCTGCCAAGCTGCCACTGTTGGGTCCTTGAGCAAGGCCCTTAACCCACAGTTGCTTGGATTGTAAGATTGTACCAATTGTAAGTCGCTCTGGATAAGGGCGTCTGCTAAATGCTGTAAATGTAAACTAAGGCTTTTTTTGTTTGTTTAAAACGTATCCAAGAAAATGTGATATTTTGCTTTGTATACATTTCAGAAATAAAAATGTCTTTTATCGAATTTAAATCAATATCCGTGAAAAAACTGACCTGAGTGAGCATTTGCTGAGTGTACTGTTACAACCCTACTACCAACGTTGCGATCTGCATCATGACACTACCTAATAAACTTGCTATGAAACTATTGCTAATTTAATGGGACGATAAATCAGCTGAAAAACCCAAAGAAAGGTCTGCCTTTCACCATTTTCATACAGTCATAGTTTGAAACTACGTGGACTGTGGTAGCCTAGTGGTTAAGATACTGGAGTATGGACCAGAAGGTCTAAGGATCAAATCCCGCCTCTGCCAAGCTGCCACTGTTGGGTCCTTGAGCAAGACCCTTAATCCACAATTGCTTGGATTGTAAGACTGTATCAATTGGAGGTCGCTCTGGATAAGGGCGTCTGCTAAATGCTGTAAATGTAAGTAAAAGTATTGATGGCTGTTGAATGACATTATGCTCACAAATGTTAAATTCCCCCATAATATCACAGGTTTTCCAACAATTCCCTCTGATGATTACCAATAGTCACTTTGATGCAGCAGCTGAATGTGTACCTGTATGAGTAGTAGCTCCAGTTAAAGCCACACACACATTCTACAAACAAAGTGGGCTATTGAATCAAACTAAATGTGACCATCGTTTATCACGTGTAATTAAACGGTCAAGCTGAATTACAATACAACGTGGGTGGAACGGAAAAAGATTTAATGCAAAAATGCCGTAATGAGGTTAAGGTTACACCACTCGCATGCAACCTAACGGTGTGTGTTTGTGTGTGCATAGTTGGGTCGGGATCACACGTACTCCCTGATCTCCATCCTTCTCCTGCTCAACACCCAGTGAAATGAGTGGAGGGGCACGCAACACACGAGCCCGCTGTAGGGTCGACCCACCCTTGTGCTGATCATAAGAAAGAGATGGATGAAAGGTAAGAGAGAGAAAAGCAGCAGGTGAAACAAACAATGAATGGATGGCAGAACAGCAGTACAGATCCAGCACTGCAAATTAAAACAAAAAAGTAAACCAAAACAAATCGAGACATGACAGTCACTGGCAATCAAAAAGCAAAACAAGTGTGAGAAGTGTGCAAAAAGAGTGTGTGAAGAGAGGAAGAGAATGCATGATGGAGAAACAGAGGAAGACAGAAGTAGGTGGTGAAATCGTTTCAGCCATCTCCGACCTTCCCAATGCCCCAGTGTATTGTGGTCTGTGCCAGACAGAACTGACATGGGTGGACTCAAAAATGCAGTAATGCTGAAGTTGAAATCAAGTACAGTGGTACATCGGTTCTAATTTTGACAGCAAATTTTGATTTAGTTTTAATCATAATTTAGTCATCTGAATTGTTTTTTTAGTTTTAGGCGACTAATAATAATATACAATAGTTGACTAAATCTACAGTAGTTTCGGCTGACTAAAATAATAAATGTAAAGGTTGCAATACATTTTTTTTTTACATTTCCCATGACTTATTTAAAATATATCATCTACATGCATGCACTGATAACATCAAAGCTGATATAACTCAAAATTTCCAACAAAGATCTGCTTCAACCCTGGTGTGGACACTCATGAGATATTGCAGAAGTAAATCAAGTTAGAATAAATGATATATTATGAGCTTTATTAAACATATAAGGTCAGAAGATCAGATACATGTGCAAGCGCTATATGCATGTACTCATAATTACAATACAACCCCATAACGCATATAATGCCTTATACAGTGTGGATTTTCGGGGGATCTGAAATTGATTAATTAAATTTACATTATTCCTAATGGGAAAAATGAGTTACTTGTCATTTTTGGTTCTTGACAAGCCTTCTGGAACAAATTATTGACATGAACCAAGGTACCACTGTATATTCTCCATACACAAATGTAAATTTCAATTTAAAAAAATCTAGCGAGTGGCATCGTTTGAACAGAAAGGGCTTCTTAATGAAATTGAAAATGGAGAGTGACCAGACTGGTTTGAAAAACAAAGTCGGATAGCCAATCTGTACCGCCATATCGGCCAGCCTTACTGTGAGGTGAATCCATGTGGTAGAAAAGCACATGCAGTCAGCTATAAAAGAACCAGCTGACCATACACTACAGTAAGGAGTGAGACATAAAACGTTATATTTCCATAATAAAACCTACACCAATCAAAGGTGTACGTTCATGAAAGCATGGCGAGGTTTTAATATGTTTTGTGTGTGGATTTACTTACCAGTGTGACTCCAGACAGCACTTCTAGCAGAGAAATGAGGTTGTGCCCATCTCTCAGATCCTCGTACAGGTCTGTAATGTGCTTACGCACCTGCCGAGAAAAAGGAGGAGACAGTAGCTGAGCAAGATCATAAAGCATAAGAACCACACGATAAATAATTTACAGTATAAGTAATTTACAGCATGCCTTAAATCTGAAAAATAGAGAGAAATACGCTATATAGAGACAAAGACTCCTTTAGTCAGCTGCATAGAGCAAGCTTAAAACAACTTACAACATATAAAGTCTTACAATCCAAGCAACTGTGGGTTCAGGGTCTTGCTCAAGGGCCCAATAGTGGCAGCTTGGCAGAGGTGGGATCTGAACCCTGGGGTCCGTAGTCCAGTACTTTACCCGCTAGGCTACCACAGTCCCAAAGAAGGGCTCACAATTCCCCATTTTCCCCATACAGAGTCAAGTAAACATTTACATTTACATTATTTAGCAGACGCCCTTATCCAGAGCGATTTACAATTGATAAAGTCTTACAATCCAAGCAGTTGTGGGTTAAGGTCCTTGCTCAAGGACCCAACAGTGGCAGCTTGGCAGAGGTGGGATTTGAACCCTGGACCTTTTGGTACCTTAACCACTAGGCTACCACCGTCTAAAACCCTGACTGTGGTACAGAATGTGGTACAAACTCCTGTTTAGGTATACCCTGTTTAATGTCCATCAACATCCACCTGCTTGAACGTCAGACGTCTTAAGAATTATAATAGGAAACAAAACTCTGTCGTATACACATCTACTTCAAGCCTGAATGACAGAAAACTAGCATGCTAACTCTTGCAATACCTGCTGACAGAAAAGAGGATCACAGTCTTGAAGGCAGAAAAACAACACAGTAACATTCCTTTCGTGTCCATTATCTCTAAGTGTTTAAAATTTTATAAAACATACAAAGATAAGCATTACCATACTGTACAAAACGCTTTCATATTGTGTTGGAATTAATATGATTTAATATAAAACACTATGTGCAAAGTATCTAAATTTCTATTTGACAATGCCCATGTCCAGTCAGTGTTAATTTTAGTCAGCGTACTGTTTCCCAGAATGTAACCCAAACGTACAAACACTGAATACAGTTGAATTCTATTTTACAAGTAATTCAAATGACAATATCTCTCCAATGTTACTTTCATGCCAAGTTTTAAATGTAAAGTTCTCCTCCTGTTTAGGAACCCGTCTAATATGCAAATCTTCATGTGTGTGCATGGTGTGCACACAATTTTAAACTGGTAGCCGTACATTTTCTATATTTATTAGCAATATCATTGTAATACAAAAGTTCTCACCAAACATCTCAGTGCAAGAAAAAAACTTGCACCTAACATATTTGCTGATGTACTGCATTTGGGGCAAACTGTGTTCATTTGATTTGTAATCTTGTCACCAGAGAAGATGAAAGCAGACATACAAGCAGCATCACATCCATGACAGCCTGACAGTCCATTATAGCCTGATAACAATTTCTTCCAGACAAAACCAAAACAGACAGAACAAGATGTACCATAACAGACAAACAGAGCTTGCCTCCACTACCACCGGTCTACAGAGGGCAGCACAGTAACTGATAAATGAAGCTATAAGAGATTTTTTAAATTAAATCTAAGAATTCTGCCTCAATAAAATGAGGGATGGTATCTTATAGGAGCTGCTTATCAACAGGAGCTGGCTTAATATAATATAAATCTTTAAAATTACACGATTATATCAGCTATGATAACAGTGGAGCCCTATTTTGCCCAAAACTTCAATTTTAAAATCATTTGATACCCGCTATAAAATCAGGCATAGAATAATATGCTATAAAATCAAGCATAAAGGATGGGAGAGTCCAGATACAATTTATCTTTAACTGTACAGAACAAACCTAATTTACACAGGGAGAAATATGTTCAGTTACACAAGATCGGCCAAGCCTTTAATTCCATCACTCCACCCTATTTCATCTCTTCAACACACCAAACAATATGAAAACTAATTTGTATGGCTGGAGACAGCAGGTCTAGTCAAATGTGAACCTAAAATGGTACTTCCTTTTGATCCATGGATTTAAAATACTATACAGACAGACTCTTCAATTTGACTTTGTACAACAGCATTATGATAAAAGGAAAACGAAGCACGAAAAACAGTAGCCACACAAAGGAAACAAGGTATTTGTTTAGATAGCCACACACATGCGTATGCTCTTTTTTTTGGAAAGACATCATACGTCCCATACATTTCTGCTGCTCTATTCCCATAACCAAGATCAAAAAGGCTTGTGCTTTCCAAAAAGGCAAAGTTCACATCACACGTGTACAGAACAAACACACAGCGCCTTCAGTGTAGTCTTGCATTACTGCACACACCTGAATTCGGGTCCAAATTCAACACACTGCAAGCCAGGTGACATCATCTGCTCTGTAAGAAGCCTGACTGTCATGTGGACGTACTGTACGCCTCCACAAGAACAGCTGGGTGTATCTGCCGTCGCAGTAAATCCAGAATTACCAGACCTTACCTAAATGGAACCTAGATGAATAACAGCTGAACACTTAGTCATGTGATCTCCATGCTGTCATATAAGCATAACCTATACAGTCATACCTCGGCACTTCTGAGTGCTTGTGCATGCACTTAATAATCCGATCACAGTCAGATTTCTTCAGTTATCTGATTATTCAAGTGGTCATGAAAACAGCATACTCGCTTCAGGAAATCAGATTAAGAAATCCAGTAAAGAGGGCTGGATTTCACCCCAGTAATCAGATTACTCATAGCATGTATACCAGTTACCGCACTATAATCAGTGTTTTTTCAGTTTGGCATGTGCTTGAGCCTTCCCGCACGGTTGCCAGGTCCACATATTCTAAAGACTTGACTATTAGATTATTTGACTGCAGCGTTTTTTGTTCTTTTTTTCCACGTTGGATCTGGCAACCCTGGAATTACATGAGCCAAGGAATTAAAGGCAGCAAAACGGCTATCAAACACTTTGGGGAGAGTCTGAAATATATACGCAGTATATACTCAAGAAAACGGATAAATTGATCATTTAATATTGAAGTTTATGTCATATCTCTATGAAATTATTTGCTGGTTGCAGAGAAGATCTGAGTGTTGCCTGAGTCATGTAAACGTGGAGGTTTCTCATTATCTGATTACTCAACTCAATGTATACTCAATCAGATTACTGACAAAATCAGATTTTAATATATATATAATATATTATATATATGGAGTTTAATATATAATGTATACATCATAGCACAGCGAACCTTACACATGCTTAGTAGTGTACATGACCTCAATCACGGCTTTTCCTCACTACACTTCCCAGTGCTCATCACTCCCACCACCTGACTCCCTACGTCAGGCACTGTCAAGTTCCTCATCTACCATAGTGTATAGCATACATTAAACATGCATAAAACACACTGATCCCTCTTGGCTGTGTTTCCTACCAGTTCTCCTCTTTCTAGCTATGCTGCTATAGCTAATGCTGCCGGGGTCTCATGCTACAACTTGGCATCAGTGATTGTTAATAGACACTGTGCTCTTAATCAATAACTAATTACATTTTCTTTGTTTTCTCTCCGACGCTGTGTTCCGGCAGTTCCAGCCCCACACATGATGTTCATCCGCTGCAGCTCCACTCAAGCTGCTTCCGTCATCAGCTCCCAGCCCCATCATACCCGGGCCACTTAATGCCGATGTGCATACTTCACATTTTATTCGAACTACGACTCCATGACTTTAGTTTCGCTCTTAGATTTATCATCTACGCCGCCCAAGGAGGTTGGGTCCCTTTTTGAGTCTTGGTCCTCCTAAGGTTTCTTCCTATAACTCAGGGAGTTTTTCCTTGCCACTGTCGCCCTAGGCTTGCTCAATTTGGGACTGGACGTAGTTATTAGAAGATAATCTAAACTTGTAAAGTTGCTTTGAGACAATGCTCCATTGTAAAAAGCGCTATATAAATAAATCTGACTTGACTTGACACTTCTATTAAACTACAGCTGGGCAAAGTCATTAACTCAAAGCTTATTTTATACTTAAGACTGAAAAACAAAAACAATTATTGGGTTATAGAGGTACTTTGTGAGGTCGAGGGTTGGGGGACTTTCATATCAGTTACCATGCAAAACAGAGCCCAAAGTAACCTCATATATGTGCCGTGCCAGTAAAGATGATGAATTAACCGGGAAGTGAGTTGATAGTGTGTATATACAGTATACCCAGTGGGGGTCAAATATCTGAAAGCACTAGTGAAAAAGCTTCTATTTTGCATTTGCATTAATACATGTCTTTCATTACAAATCAAATAAGAAACAATGTGACTCAAAATTCTAATCTATGAAAAAAAATACATAATTTATTACTATGTTATGTTCTCCTTTTTACTGTAATGACAGCATGTACTTGAGCTGGCATGGACCACCACTAGTTTGTGCAAAGTCTAATGATCCATGTTATCCCAGCATGATCTCACTATAGTCATGTGTAATTTATTCTGTGCAAAGTCTTCCATCCCAGAGAAGGTGAAACAACCCCAGACCTGAATATTCCAACAGTGTTTCACTGTTTGAAACTGTGATATCAATCTCTCTTCTGGTAGCAAGGCTGTAGTGTGCTGTTAAAATCTTATTTATCTAGTAGAAGAGCTGTGTGGATCAGTGATATCATTTCATCTTCTTAACACACTTTTTAATCCATTCACTTAGATATTTTGTCTGGTTGACGATGGCGCTTTGGATTCTAAGTCAAGTTGTTTCTAATGGAGCAAGCGCGGAGGAGCTGTATTGGCTGGGTAACCTTGGGGAGTTTTTCCTTGCCACTGTCGCCCTAGGTTTGCTCAATTTGGGATTGGACGGAGATATTAGGAGATAATCTAAACTTGTAAAGTTACTTTGAGACAATGCTCCATTGTAAAAAGCGCTATATAAATAAATCTGACTTGACGTTACTTGACTTAGCCAACTAAATCTTTTACATGTCCAACACTATATGGACAGTGCAAGTTCTATAAAGACCATGCTATTATATTCTCCCCAATTTGAAACAGATCATATTTTTCTCGATCTAAAATCTTGATGTCATGTAGACAATGCCTAAATGTTGCATTTAACTTTTTTCACATTTGCTGAAGTTAATACCCAATATGCAACATTTATGAAGCATACACCTGATTTCGGTCAGTCTTGGTGCAACATCACATATGTGGACAGCATGTATTTCCACTGAAAACAAACATTTCTGCTGACCTGCTTAATTTAGCTCATTAGTCCTTAAATACTCAATATAATCATATAATATGGCAAGTTTTGGGCAGCCAAGAGAAGCAAAATTTAATGGCACCACCATGAATCAACAAATGCTTACAAAACATAATGTTTCCATACTTAATCTAATCGGGGACTAAACACTGGACTATTTTCTCATGAACACTAATTATGCCTTACTGCCCTGCATTTCTGTAGGACCACTACAGGATGGTGTCTGTCAAATCATGAGGAAGAGTCTTGTCCTGCTTTTCCATTTACTGTGACTGGTGATTTTCCCCTCCCCCATTATAACCAGCCAGTAGAAGGTCAAACAGACATTCAGTAAATATAACTCACAACGTCCAGCGTTGGTCTAGAGTTACAGCAGTACTGTGACAACGTCTGCACTTGCCGTCTGCAGCCTGACCCATATTTGAGTAATGCGGCGATGAGCTATGAGGTCACTGACTCAGCTACACTGTGCACTGATTAGTCTTGGATCAAGCTCTCAGAATACCCAGGATTCCTCACTTCCACGCCTCGGTGTGATCAGTGAGGCTGACCAGATAAACACTGACTCAAAACCGTCGAACATATGGTGCTTTTGCATGCCAGCACACCATACTGCTTGTTCTTAAAATCAGAGCCACCCAAAAAATATTACTTATCCAACTACTGACATTCTGTACCAGACAGAACTTGCTTTAGAAACTTTACATAAGATTTGCATTATTCTTAATACAAAAAACATTTGAAATTGTTCAGGCTTTAATCGCTGCACACACTACATTTTTTAAACACCCAACACTCTCACACCACACTCACTCGCCATTTTATTACAATGTAGGTGAATCCCCCAGACCATGTTTTAATCCTGCTTTCCCAGGTCAGGGGGAATCCGTGTCTATTCCCAGAATTCACAGTGCACAGGTGTACGCATGCTCTGGATGGGACACCGGTTCACTGCAATGCCAGGGAATGACTGCCCTGTTCCACTTCCCATCCATCTGGCACAGCAAATCACACCTGAGTCTGATGTGTGCTTTGTTTATAGACTCCCCAACTACATTCTGTTTTCTCTCTGAGCTGCTCTTGCAGCACCACTCCCAGTTCTCATACCTTTATTCAGACCACATCAGAGAACCCTGACTACATCTACCCTTCTCCTGCTGACTGAGAATGCCATGCCGCCAAAGGTAATCTGTTACCTGCTGGAGGATGCAAGAACCTACAGTGCCAGTAGACTCACTCATAGTCTCTATTTTATTATATTAATGTATTTATTATACTATAATATTCTATAGTTCTATATTCTCATTTATTATATTCTACAGAATATTGTATTCTCTCCTTAATTTATTTCAGTATATTTTACCATATGTTTTACTTACTTATTATATTTTATTTTTATTATATACTCTATTTCCATTATTCCATTCAGCTTCTACGTATTTAAACTAGGCAATATTATGATCATATTACGATCAATTTTGTTATCGTGATAGACCATATGCGTTTCTGAACATAAAGGATCTCGTCAGTGCTTAAAGAACACCGAAAAACTGCATGTTTAATTATAAAGACTGTTCAACTTGATGAAGCGCTGAATAAAAATCGCTTTACTAAATATGGGATAATATTTGAAAAATAGCCTCCAAGAATCTCCCGCTACTGATGCATTTTGTCTGCAATCACATGTGTTTGTGATAAATAGCGTGCATTGTGAAAATGAATAAATATTCCCATGAATAAATATTCCAAGAATATTGGGATTATAGTATTTTTACCATAATCGCCAACCCCTAGTTTAAACTATTAGAAATGTATTTAGTTTATTTCTTATATATTAAATCTAGGCTGCCGAAGGTGATAAGTTAATTTTTAATTCTTGATCCTCCCTAGGTTTCCTCCTTTTTACATTTAGTTGCCACCGTAGGGTTGCTCAGTTAGGACTGTGGGCCTAGATAATTGTAATGCTACTTTGAGGCAATGCTCTGCTGTAATAAGCACTACAGAAATAAACTTACCTTTGACGTCTGACCTGGTCAGGAGGCACCACTGGGAAATCGGGTTACCAATGTGCTGAGCTGCTGCACCACCCAAGTGCTCTAGCTGATGGGGTATTATTTGGGTTATGTTCCATTATCAATATCGAAATTATGGACTGTAGCCTAGCGGTTAGGGTACTGGACTCTGGCCCAGAAGGTCCAGGGTTCAAATCCCACCTCTGCCAAGCTGCCACTGTTGGGTCCTTGAGAAAGACCCTTAACCCACAATTGCTTGGATTGTAAGATTGTATCAACTGTAAGCCACTCTGGATAAGGGCATCTGCTAAATGCTGTAAATGTTATCAATAAAGAGGTTTCACTGACATGATAAGGCCATTGTAGTGTATGTTGTGCAGATAGAAATGCAACATGCACCAGAGTGCTACAATGCTTGTGTTTTTAATACCTACTGACCTACGCTACTGCTATAGCTTATAACTGTCTCTGGAGACTGAATGCAATATGTAAACAAAACATGAGTCTCCACAAAAGTCTCCACACTTTGTTACTCTTCTCAGAAGTGTGACTGTTTTAAGATGATTTTTTTAGTCTTTTGAATCCAATCACCAAAATGTATTAAATACAAACTACTTTGAATGTTTCAGTAAGAACACAGTACTTCTACATATTTGGAGGCTCAATATGCAGTCAACAAGATATATACAATGTTGAGGTCACTCTCAGAGTTTAAAGACTACCAAAGTTAAATTAATTTTGCCTGGTAATGTGTTTCACCTATGCTCAACTCTTCCAACTCACTCAAGGATTATGCATTTAGAATTAGGCTAGAAGCCCAAATCAGAATGGAAAATGAAGAAAAACGCAGCATTTCTTACACTGACTTTGACTTTCAGACAGTATGAAGCAAAGATATTTCATGTTTTGTCTGGTTTACTTCATTTCATTTGTGAATAAACATCCATTCCTGCATTTCAGGCCTGTAACGCATTCAGGCAAGGGGCTAGATAGAGAATTTTTTTTAAATTAAATAATGACGTGACTTCAAACAGGTGATTGTAATCATGATTTGGTACAAAAGCAAAACTACGAAAGGCTTAGTCTTTGATGAGGAAAGACAGGCAGAGGATCTCCACATTGTCAACAAATGCATAAGAAGCAAGGAATCTGGAGGAATTTCTGCCATAACAAAACACAGGGAAAAAGCCTAAACTGAAGACCTGTGATCTACGATCCATCAAGAACCATCATTTATATGAACATTACAAGGGGGCTTTACCATCCCAGGTTATTTGAAATGCAGGAATGGATGTTTATGAACGAATGAAATTAAGTTGACCAGAGAAAACATGAAATATCTCGGTTTCATACTGTCTGCAATGAAATAATAAGTAAAAGTAAGGAATGCTGCATTTTTTTCCTGATTTTGGGTTGTACCTGAAACCATTTCTCAAACTATAGCATCTAATGGACTTATCCTCTTGTGCAAAGGTGCATCTGGGCCTTGTGCTGATTTTATTTCTTGGTCAAATCAAGTTGTCTCAAGACTTTTGTAGGAGAACACAGACTTTTTGAAAGCAATCACAAGCCACTTACCTTGATGAGGTGCTTGTTAACCCATTTTGTGAAGGTTTTCTTCTGCACCCTGTCTCGCTCATCTGTGAACAGGGAAAGAGGCAGGGAAAGAGTAGGAGAAATGGAGAAAAGAAAGAGAAAATGACAAGTTAGTGCTGGAACAGCAATAGGACTGAAGTATTATCATCTCTGCTTATGCATTCTACAAGCTGGAGTATTAAAAGCACAGTGAATGAAACCAGCTACAGATTTCAAGACTATAGCAATACAGCATGTAATCACAATCCCATTACAGAACACACTCTTTAATATTTAGCCATACTGAGTTATGCCTGAAATACAGAAACTAGGCTGAAAGTCAAAAATAGATGAGTTTGATAAGAGAGTATCAACGGTTCTGATTTATATGACCCACATATTCCATGACCTTGGACATTTCCATGGGACTCATTATACTCATTAACCAAATACAGTGTACGCTCATTCTACACGGCACAATCAAAATCAAGTTTCAGTAGCAAAACCTTCATCATTCCTGTGATTTTTATTTAAGAGTGCAGATGGATCCAATTAAAAGCAGAGATTGTAAAGAATGACAAACAAATGTTACTGTCCCAAAAGAGCTTATCAGGTTTTGTTACACAATGCAGTCCATTCGACACCAAAATGAGGCAAAGGATTACGTACATGGATTGCTAGAGGCAATTCCAATCTGCTGTCATAGAATCTGGATTTGATAATGGTAAAGTGAAGTCATGCTTCTGCATCATTTCCAGGTGTTTACTGACTTTATTAACATGGCTCTTACACAGCCCGGCTTATTTTTAATCTATGAAAAAGCATAATTTTAAAAAACTCTTTGCTTGTGGTTGAGACCTCCACAATGTGGTCAGTTAATAAGACTCTTAATCCTTAGAAGCTTAGCTCTATGTTTAGAATGTATTCTGCCTCAGCAGCAGGACACTGGATAAAAGAGTCAGATACAAAAGAACAAATCTTTTGGTCCAAGAACTGGTCTTACTGTAAATACCTACCAATTGCCTGTAAAGAACTGGTCTAAACAATGCAGCCTTGCTTCAACATGCCAGAGCAGTGAGGTGATCGGACCCAGAATAGAGCCTGACACCTCGGTCTGGCCACAAGTTTCACCCAGCCACGATTCTCACTCCCCACTTGGTCTCTTTCATTCCCTTTTCCCCCTCCTACTGCAAGTTCAGTTGATGGAGTTGCTATGGTGACTCAGATACTGAGAGGCCATGTGGTAGAGTCTCATCAGTCAACTTCCTTTAAGATATGCATACCTTTTACTTCATACTGAAACTTGCAGTTTACTAGGCGCTCTTCCAATATTTGTCTGGTACAGAGTGATTGCAAGTTTAGGTATTTCTCACAAAATTGGTTTTCCAGTGCCAGAACTGAGTACTTTTACATGTACTTAATAATCCGGTAACTGTAGAAAATCAGATTGCGTCAGTAATCCCATCAAAGTGTTTAGATTCACTCATCAGATAATGGGAAACCTGCGGGTTTACATGACTCAGTCAGTAGTCACAGTCATCGGATTTCTACTTTGCAACCAGCCAACAATCTCAGAATGTGTGACAGACTTCAAACTTTAACATAAAATAATCAAATTATTAATTTTCTCGAGTATATACTGTGTTTCAGAGTCTCTGCATAGTGTTCTATAGCCATCTTGCTGCCTTTCATTATGTGGTGCATTTAATTCCGGGGTTGCCAGGTCCAGCAAGACAAAAAAAAAAAAAAAAAAAAAAGCAAGCTATAGTCAATGGAAAAACTGGCCAAATAAAGCCAAGTCTTACACTACAGATGTACCAATTGCAATTTTCTTGGCTGATTCCGTTTTCCGATTTTAGCCAATTATGGTCCTTTTTCTGTACAAGAATTAGAAATGATAGCATACAGATCATTTTTGTTCGCCTTTTAAGGGAAACTAAAGAAAGATAGCAGCTGCTGGCTTGTGTCTGGTTCTGCACTCTCAGCAGAGCTAGCATTCACTTTGTTCATTTCCACATATTCAGCAAGGTGATGCGGTTTTAAATGTCTTATTATTGTTCTGAGTGTTTTCAGAGTTGCTCCCCTGCGGCTTACTTCCGTCATGTATACTGCAAACAGCACTCTTACTGTGAAGAACTAGAACGCAGAAGACAAGGCTGTAACTGAAATAACACTACATCCCTGCGCTCTCACTAGTACTGCACTATATTGAGAGACTCTCTAGTGTACCAAGTAGTAGCATTGAAGCACAACTGAAATCGAACACTCCTTTGTCATGAGCCTGCGTCAGCACTGATCTGTCTCAGACACAAACACACATTTTAAAAATGGAACTGTGTTTAAAGCAGAATTGAATTGTGAATTAAACGTTAGTGAAAGCAGTGTGCTTTTCATGTGTCGCTTGTTATTGGCGCTGTTGCTGTCACGCGGTGCGCAAGTGTGGCTAAATATGTTATACGAGACCGATCGCGGCCATCTCTGATCAGTTCATCTCTAGAATACGCGGACCTGGCAACCATGGCGCAAGGCTCACACACATGAGCAGACTGAAAACACCAATTATAATCAGGTAACTGGTATACATGCTATGAGTAATCTGATTACTGGAGTAAAATCCAGCCTTTTCAGATTTCTTAATCGGCGTATTCTGTATACATGACCACTTGAATAATCAGATAACTGCAGAAATCCCACTCTGATCGGATTACTAAGTGCATGTAAACACCCTCACTGTTTTCCTTATGGCACACCGAAAAGTACATGTTAAGCACAGAGCAGAGACCAACGGCAAGTCATTCACATTGAGGGAGTGGTTTTACAAGAGCTATTCACCAAGGGACACGCTTGACTGGTTTGTCATCTGCTTTAAGCCTTCGCGTTATCTATCGACACGTCGAGCATGTGCATATATGACATCTGTGTGGATTCACGCCTTCTGTAATCAAATCTGTTCCACATCAGCTATTGGTAAGCAATAAGACACTATGATACAGATAAATAAATACTGTCACTATACACTTTCTGCACAAATGTTATTGGACTTCTACATTAGTCAGCTATACTGTTACTCATGTAAGCCGAGTTGTTTAGATGCATACTGCACCTTTGACCATGACAAAAAGGCATGTAGAGGACAGTCTGCCATATAGCTTATTGCTACACACAGTTGTAGCTATGGCACCTCCCAGAGTACATGACGCTCGCTTCACAAGGACACCCTTTTCCCATCATCCCCAGCAATAAGATATACACTATATACACACAACAGCTTTGGCAACTACAAGAGTGACAGCCACAGAGGCGCACACTTTCCTCTAAACAAGGAGTCTTTGTGCTGTTGTATTGCAACACGACCCCTTTTAACCAATAGCACTGCACTGTAGTAATAGGTAAACATCGATTATTATCAGAACCACAAGACACAACACAGGCACAGACAAATGATCAAGGACGTAAGAACGTCTCTCTCTCTCACACACACACACATACACACACGCCCAGAATTAGAAACTGACCTGAGCAGCACATGAGTGTGTGCAGGTGAGCATTGAGCCTCTGCTCGTCATAGTAGTCCGGCCACATTCTCTCACTTCTCTTTCATTCCTCTTTTGAGTCCAGAGTTACATTTCCTCGTTCTCACTCTTGCACCATGTCATCCTTACTCCGTATCAAGGTCCAGAGAAAAAGGAGAGGGTAGGCTAAATCCAGCCACCTGAGGGAGAGCCGGAAAACTTGCATGTTGCTGTCACTGCCATGCCAAGGCTGAGCACGCAGCACACTGGTTCCCACGTGTGCATGTGTCACACTCGAGAGGGAGAGAAAAAGCTCCTCCCCCGCGAGGACTAAAATTCTCCCCGACGTTCACGGCACTGTCAGTCCGTCAGTACGCGATCACACACAGCTGTGCACCGAGGCAGTGGAAAAAAGCGCTTGCAAGTCCTACACACCTTCAAACTTCAGTTCTTGGAAACTTCTCAACCACTTTTCTGGTTTGCCTTGAAGGTTTACAGAAAAGGGAAAATGTTTCTGAGCATTTGAAGGTCTTCCTTTATCAGAACACAAAAGACTGTACAACAGGGTGGCAGGAGCAGAATGATTCCCTCATGCACCCCATCAACCAGGAGTCCAGGAAAGCTCGAGGCTAGGTCCATACAACGATGCAATCAATCAACTACAGCTGCATGACCAGCATCTTCAAACCTCAACAGGTTCTTGAGGAGTACAGGCGGTCACCTCGTTGCATCTTGAACAAATCCCCCAAAAAAAGGAAAGTGAAAGTGAGGGATTGGGATACTTGGGGGGGAAGTTCCAGGAATGAGACAATCATCGGGGGCCCATTAATGTCATGTGGACTGTTGATTCTTTGAATGAGACTCAACACTGAAGATCTTTAGCATTTTCTGGATTATGTCTCAGTTAAAAAAATAGTATTTTTTATGCAGCATCAGAACACCAAGGCTATTATGGAGCTTGGCCCAGAAAGAAATACACAAGGTGGTGTGGTAATAAATCCGGGAGGCATCTGGAGGGTGGGTTAGTGCCTATAGTTCAGTGAACCGAACCATCATCCAAGCACAGAAATCACTTGTACTGGCGGTTGAGAATAATATTAATATGATAAATAATATGAACTATTAACAACTGTAAATCCATTATTGCTCAAAGTAGCAAGTAACAGGATAGCTTTTTTTCCCCTTATTAAACCTATCCTTTGGTTAATGTTTAAAATGCAGGTATGCGCCGTTTAACATCCACATTATGCTCGGTAAAACAGGACGTTGACCAAAATGGACATTGACCAGACGTCTGTTTGACGAAAGCCAGAAATGTACTGACAGACAGTATTACGAACAATAAGGAAGATCAGTGACGCAATGAGTATGTGTCAACCAGTTTGTGTGGACTGTGGTAGCCTAGCGGTTAAGATACTGGACTATGGACCAAAAGGTAGGGTTCAAATCCCACCTCTGCCACTGTTGGGTCCTTGAGCAAGGCCCTTAACCCACAATTGGTTGGACTGTAAGATTGCATCAACTGTAAGTCGCTCTGGATAAGGGCGTCTGCTAAATTCTGTAAATGTAAATATATGTTAAAGCTAGTTGCACACGAATGATGGACCTCTGGCTCTTTAACTCCCACCTCTGCCCTTGAATCTGCAGCATTGCCTGGCTGTTGAGGTGACCAGCCAATTACAGTTGCAGAGAGTTAATAGACTGATTTTTCATCTTATATCCTACATGATTTATTAGAATTGTAAGACTCCGGTCGATAAAATGAAAAGCTTTAGCAGATGGACCTTAAACTGCGCCTGCATGTAATAACTGGTCTATTCAAATGTAGCTGAAGTGGATCAACTGTTTTTGCTGTCACTTTGTTGCCAATCCCCAACAAAACTTGATATTGTAATACCTGCTCGTCGCACCAAGCTAGACTGCCCACCGCTAGTAACAGACGGAAGTCTCTCCGAGGCACTCGCACGATCCCGAAAAAACAATGATGACTACGCAATCACGGAACATGTGAGTCAGCACAGCTGAGGCACAAGTACACCCAGTCTAATAGCAACTAGCACTGCGTCACACAAACAAAACACAACAGCACAGACAGACAAAATAATCAGCACTATCCAATCTGTCTGTGTAAGCCTTTCAGTGTCCTGATAAATGTCTCTGTTTCATGAGGGTGCAAAGGCCAAACCGAGAGACACTAGCCTATCCAACTACAGACCGGCAAGCGCCTGAAGACCGCCCTGTAAACAAACGCACACGCAGGCGAGTGCGCACTCTTCCTTCCTGAAAGCTATATGATCAGCACAGCGGTAACTCCCCTTCCGTTAAACTCTCCTCCTCTTCCTGGCTGCAGACAAGCTGATCAGAGTCCTGTTCTCCATCAAACGCTCCTCCTCGCGTCCGTTCTTCTGCCTTCCCTGTAGTGTTTGTACTCCACTTCGTTTCTGCGTAGCTCTGTTCCTCTCTCTGCAGTCCTCCGAACTATAAATATCAGCCAGCTTACACTAAGAGCTAATGCCACATGACACACTTATTCCTCCCTCTCCATTTCTCTCGCTTGCATTATCAGTCTAATCGCTCCAGAGTCCAGAGTCCAATTCTTCCTCCTTCTTTTTTTTTTAATAAACAGTTACTAAAAGCCATTTTTATTCGTCCAAGCTTACAGGCTTCAATAACGCTCTCTCCATCTCTCTGCCTGAATGTGTAGTGACGCTCAAAGGCTGGCACTGTGTGTCTCCACTATGAGCAGCAGAACAAGCTTAACAGAGAACAATCCAAGCAAAGTTCTGATCAAGCACAGATATTCAATAAGAGTGATAAGCTATCAATCCCTATGATGAGCACAGTTCACTCCATCTGCCAGACAGCCTGCCCCATCCGATTAGCTTTTATTACATTTAGCCTCCTTGTAAACATTGACCTTGGGGTAAATGGAGCCAAACTAACTCCGGAGCCTATCCTGGAAATCACTGTGCATAAGCAAAATGGTCCAGGGATGGCACACCAGTATATCACAGGGCCCTGTAACCACACCACCCAACCTTCACATTGCAGGCCCAGTCCAGCGTTTAAAACTCTGAGGTTGCGTTGATAAAGATTAAGAATACTCTTAGAGAGCTCCTAACATAGTCTAACAACTCCTAGCTACGTGTTTTAGCTCAAGAGTGATTCAGAAGCGATCTGAGAGCAACTCTGAGCAAGGAGAACAGAAAAACTTAATTTAGCTCAATGAGGAGGCGGGGTTAACCCGGTTGATAGGCATGACTCATTCTTTTGAACACTGTGACTTATTGTCATCCCCATCACTCACTCTCTGTGTCTCACACAAACTCACACTTAATAAGGGAAATGCTGTATAGCCTATTATATATTATACTTTAGGAGCTCTTTTAGGGGTTAATATGCTTTATGAATAACTTTTATCTTTACTAGAATCTACTCCTAACTTCAACAGACAAACGCCCACAAATCTAAGAGTCTTAGCACCAAGACTCTTTATGAATATGGCCCCTGAGCGATAAGCTATTGTTTTATTTGTTCATGTTTTCCTGTTCAGATATGCCCCACTTGCATATTCCCAGACAGCACTGGGCAAAGATGTTGGCATGCCCTGGACAGACCACCAGTCTATAACAGGGTCAGTAAGGGTCACTGTTACAGTGCCAAGATATGACCCTTTGACCAACCTCTCTCCCTCATACACAGCCAATTGTGTCTGCATGATGCAGTTTTAAAGATTGATGAAGGCTGATATCCAATCTGGCTGAAGGGCACTGCAAGAACTCAAACCCAGGTCCCTGTGGTTGTGGGCTAGCACCAAGGCACTTTTGTACCAGAGTAACTCTGTCTTAGTTTCACAGGCAAGCAATGGGGACAATTTTAGCTCTGAGAAAGCAGTGTATATGGACTTTTTAGCTCCTACTTCAGCCCTGAGTGAGGCATGTTTATTGTTTGTTTATTTGGTTTATTTAACATTGTATCAACACACTTGGCTATATTCATGAAAGGAACTGGGTTACATCCACACAGACGTTTCATCAGTACAAGTTCAATATCATACACAGTCATGGTCAATTTAGAATATCCAATTCACCTAACTTGCATGTCATTGGACTGTGGGAGGAAACTGGAGAAGACCCATGGGGGGAACATGCAGACTCCACAAAGAAACTGAGTGGTGCAAGTACGCTGTGATTGATCCAGATGTAAGTTTACAAAGACTGGTCCAGGTGTAGTGACAAGTGTATAGTGACTGGTCCAGACGCAAATGCCAGTGTGAGAGTAAACCAGTGGCCATATAAACAATTGATTTTGCACAAAAAGGGAGAAAAAAAAAGACAAATGAAGCAACAGTCAAGTTCAGGCATAACTTGGACTATGTGACAGGTGACTCGAAATTCACGCGGCTTACGTCACTTCAGCGGTACACAGTGTTCCTACTGTCAGTGCTAATGAGCTCCCTTGGGGGGTAGCTCCTCCCAAACTAGTACATAGAACTGTTTGAAGTGAAAGTGCTTTTAGATGGGTGTGCCACCCAAGCACCTAGCTGCTTCCTAATATTTAGTACATTTACATTAAGAACAAATAAGCAATGGTGCGTAATGTGAGAAAAACAACAGTACCCTCTGGACCTTAGCAATGCTGACCCTGTACTTCCTGTACTGTTATGTGATTGTCTGTACTGTACACACTTCAACAAAGTTTAACCGCTCGTTATGACAGAAGGAAGGAATATGCTTTGATCAGGGAGGAAAATGCCGACAAACGAAACTGTAATTAGAGTTAATTATAATCAGTTAAGGTGTAAACAATAATTGTTACAACAAACTAATAAAGTAACCACATTGTCATCTCTGACATTTAATAATTTGTAAATAGTTTGTAAATATAGCTAAAACAAGCTACTTCAAGGCACTTCCTTCATATAGGTGTTTGCCAAGTTGACAGCTGTTATTGTTAAGCAGTGATTCAATTGTAAGACAAACCAATGCACTTTGTAGTAGAGCTGGGCGGTATGGCCAAAAATTGTATCACGGCGTTTTTAAGGATATCGCAGTATTTTTGTCTGGGTGGGGAGATTGGAGGGATACTCTACTGTCAGGAGTAAATAGAAAAAAACACCTACATATGTATATAACAAATTTTGTTTTGTGTGTAT